>CM053744.1:35529205-35544264 GCA_028658305.1 Pachyuromys duprasi
GACAGGATGAGCTGGGGTTGGATGGAAGGGGAGGAGGTCCTCTCCTGTTGGTGGACTTGGAGGGGGCGGGGAGGAGGTAGATGAGGGAGGGAGTGAGAGGGTGGGAGGGAAAGAGGGAGGAGGCTATGCCTGTGATTGACATAAACATAAATAAATTTTAAAAATTGGATTGCTTGACTTATTGCTTTTTAACTTCTTTAGTTTTTTATATATATTGAATATTAGCCCACTATCAGATATAGGGTTGGTGAAGGTCCTTTCCTAATCTGTAGGAAAACAAAAGCTATCGTTTTGTTCCGGCGACAGTGTCCTTTGCTTTACAGAAGCTTTTCAGTTTCATGAGGTCTCATTTTTTGATTGTTGATCTTAGAACCTGCACTGTTGGTGTTCTGTTCAGGAAGTTGACTCCTGTGCCAATGAGTTCTAGGTTCCTTCCCACTTTTTTATCTAACCTTCCCACTTTTTCATCTAACTGATTTAGTGTATCTGGTTTTATGTTGAGGTCTTTGATCCTTTTGGACATTAGTTTTGTGCAGGGTGATAAATATGGATCTATTTTCATTTTTCTGCATGTAGACATACAGTGGACCAGCAGCATTTGTTGAAGATACTGTCTTTTTTTCCATTGAATGGTTTTGGCTTCTTTATCAAAAATCAAGTATTAATAGTTGTGTAGGTTTATTTCTGGGTTTTCTCTTAGGTTCAATTGATCCACCTTTCTGCTCCTTTGCCAGTACCATGCAGTTTTTATTACTATTGCTCTATATTATTATTCTGAAAATTTGATCTGTATTATTTCTCTGAAATTTGTAGGCAAATTTTGGGATCTTGAAAAGATCTTCCTTAGTGAGGTATCTCAGTAGCAGAAAGTCACACACAGTATATACTCACTTATAAGTGGGTACTAGACCTTTAAGGTATGATAAACATCATAAAATCTATACACCTAAAGAAGATAAACAAGAACGAGGACCCAGGGTAAGATGATCAATCCTCACTTAAAAAGATAAATGGGATGGACATTGGAAGTAGGACAGGAGCCTACCACAGAGGGCCTCTGAAAGACTCTACCTAGCAGTGTATCAAAGCAGGACCAAATATATCAGGGCACAGGGGTCTTTTATGAAACTGTTTCTCCATCCAAGGACCATGTATGGATATAACCTAGAACCCCTGCTCGGATATAGTCCATGGTAGCTCAGTATCCAAGTGGGTTCCCTGTAAGGGGAACAGGGACTATTTCTGACATAAACTCAACTGCTGGCTCTTTGTCTCTCCCCCCTCCTCCTGCCGAGGGAGAAACAGCCTCCTTAGGCCACAGAGGAGGACATTGCAGCCAGTGCTGAAGATACCTGATAAGCTAGGCGCAGATGGAAGGGAAGGAGGACCTTTCCTATCACTGGACTTGGATAGGGGCAGGGAGTAGATGAGGGCAGGAGGGTGGGATTGGGTGAGAATAAGGGAGGGGACTATGGCTGGGATACAAATTAAATAACCTGTAATTAATATAAAAATAAAAGATTATAAATAAAAAATAACATACAATGATAAAGAACATACTTGTCCACTCCAAAGGGAGGAATGGGGGAATACTGAAGACAGATTAGGTGAAAGGAAACCTGAAACTTAATATAGCAAACCCCAAATTCTGATGCATCATGTTTGGTATCTGAAGGTTCAGTTACAAAAGTGTTTAGATGGCTGTGCCACTTCAGATTTTAATCTGAAACATATATCAGTGTCTCTTGGGCTGGTGCTAGTTCCTCTCTCTCTATGCAGCCCTCCTTCGTAGGCATATGTCTAACAATTACAGCATCACCACAGCTTGGGGGTCTCACCTTCAGAGCCTCGCTCAGTGGACTCTCAGAGCTTCACTTATAGGATCACTGCCTTGGAGGCATTTTACTTGGCCTAAGCGGTCTTCTGAAACTGAATCATCTGAATCTGTACCTGATAGAGAAGAAAAAGGGGGAGGAGGACGAAGAGGAGGTATGACTTGCTCTATATTCATTTTTCAGGCCACCTAAACCAGCGCCAGGTAAAATTCTGCTAAATTCAGTTGCCAATTGGAATGGATAATGGCAACACAGTTGCTGCACCCTCAGTATACTAATGTTGCATACATACACACATACACACACACATATATACATACATACATACATACATACATACATACATACATACATACATACCTAAGGAAGAACTTCCACAGGCAGTTGCATTCTAAGAGCAGGAAATTGCCAGATCTGTCACTTCACATTTGAGGTTCAGCTGGATCAAATCTTGCCATCACAGCACATTTTCCATCATTGCAGGACACAGCAGGAGGTTCCTTTTTACTGGCACTAATCTTAAAAATAATAGTCTTTTATATTTGTGGTTGTGAGCCCAGCCTTTAAAGGCGGAGCCGTCTCTTGCTAGGGTCAGATGGAAGAGGAGGAGAACCTCTCCTGTCAGTGGACTAGGGGAGGGGCATGTGGGGAAAGGGAGGAAGGGTGGGATTGGGAGGAGATGAGGGAGGGAGCCACAGCCTGAATACAAAATGCATGACTTATAATAAATAATTAAAAAATAATAGTCTTTCTTTCAGCATATGTCTTGCCTTCAATACTAGTTTTTAGTTCTCTTTCCCTCTTCAAATTGCACATTTTGTATGTCTTTCTTTCCCCACTTGTTGCTCTTTTTCATTGTAATTCACAAAATGCAATCAAGCATAACCTACCCAGCTTCCCCATGTGATTTTACTGTCTTGAAATTTCCTCCACCAAATTACGTAGTACTTTAAAATTTTCTAAAATTCTTCCATACAGAAGTTTTCAGTACACTGGATAAATGTATATAGATTTTCTTCTAAATTTTATGTGAGGGGCCCCTATCTCTGCTTCTGACATTGTTTCTTTTTATTTTTTTTATTTTATATTAATCACAGGTTATGTACTTTGAATCCCAGCTGTAGCCCTCTCCCG
Source organism: Pachyuromys duprasi (assembly GCA_028658305.1). NCBI lineage: Eukaryota > Metazoa > Chordata > Mammalia > Rodentia > Muridae > Pachyuromys > Pachyuromys duprasi. Next base: position 35,532,175 of record CM053744.1, read on the forward strand.
AATTCCCTCCCTATCCCCCCTTCCCTCCCTCATCTCTTCCAGGCACCCTTTCCAATGATAGGGGAGGACCTCTTCCCCTTCCATCTAACTCTAGCTTATCAGGTCTCTTCGGGAATGGCTGCAATGTCCTCTTCTGTGGCCTAGGAAGGCTGCTTCTCCCTCAGGGTTGGGGAGGTCGAAGAGCCAGCCACTGAGTTCATGTCCAAAATAGTCCCTGTTCCCCTTACTAGTATACCCACTTGGGTATTGAGCAACCATTTGCTCCATGCAAGCAGGGGTTCTAGGTTACATCCATACATGGTCCTTGGTTGGAGAAACAGTCTCATAAAAGACTCCTGTGCCCTGATATATTTGGACCTTGCGGAGCTCCTGACATCTCCAGGTCATACTAACTTCCCCTTCTTTCATATGATTCCCTGCACTCTGTCAAAGGGTTAGTTATGTTTCTTAATCTTTGCTTTGATACCCTGCAAGGAAGAGTCTTTCTGAGGCCCTCTGTGGTAGGCTCTTGTCCTGTTCCTTCTTTTCTCCTACATCCAATGTCTGTCCCATTTGTCTTTCTAAGTGAGGATTAATCCTCTTACCCCAGGTCCACTTTCTTGTTTATCTTCTTTTCTTTTTCATTATTCTTTTTTAATTAAAATTTTTATATATTAATTACAGTGTATTCTTTTTGTATCCCAGCTATAGCCCCCTCCCTCATTCCCTCTCCATCTTACTTTCCCTCCAAGTCCACTGATAAGGGAGGTCCTCCTCTCCTTCCATCTGACCCTAATTTAGCAGGTCTGACCAGGACAAGTTGCATTGTCCTCCTCTGTGGCCTGGCAAGGCTGCTCCCCACTCAGGGGGAGGTGATCAAAGAGCCAGCCACTTAGTTCATGTCAGAGACAGTCCCTGCTCCTCTTACTAGGAAACCCACTTGGAGACTGAGCTGCCATGGGCTACATCTGAACAGGGGTTCTAGATAATATACTTGAATGGTCCTTGGTTTGAGTATCAGTCTCAGAAAATACCTGTGTCAGATTTTTTGTTCTGTTGCTCTCCCTGTGGAGCTCCTGTCCTCTCCAGGTCTCCCTGTTCTTTCCCAAGATTTGCTGAACTCTGCCCAAAGTTTGGTTATTAGTCTCAGCTTCTGCTTTGCTACACTGCTGGGTAGAGTCTTTCAGAGGTCCTCTGTGGTAGGCTCCCGTCCTGCTTCCTGTTCTTTCCTTCCTCCAAAGTCCATCCAGTTTGTCTTTCTGAGTGAGGATTGATCCTCCAACCCAGGGTCCTCCTTCTTGCTCAGCTTCTTTAGGTACACAGATTTTAGTATGTTTATCCTATGAAAGTTGCAGGCAAATGGTGAGATCTAGAAAAGATCTTCCTGACTGAAGTATCCCAGAAGCAGAAAGACACACAGGGTATATATTCACTTATAAATGGATATTATTTATCTTCTTTAGGTGTATAGATTTCAGTATGTTTATCCTATCTTATAGGTCTATATAAGTGAGTATATACCATGTGCGTCTTTCTGCATTGGGGATACCTCGTTCAGGATGATCGTTTCCAGGTCCCACCATTTGCCTGCAAATTTCATAATTTCCTCATTTTTAATTGCTGAGTAGTATTCCATTGTGAAAAATACCACAATTTCTGTATCCATTCCTCAACTGAGGGACATCTGGGTTGTTTCCAGGTTCTGGCTATTACAAATAAAGCAGCTAGGAGCATAGTTGAGGAAATGTCCTTGTTGTGTACTTGAGCATATTTTGGATATATGCCTAGGAGTGGTATGGTATGGCTGGATCTTGAGGAATCACTATTCTTAATTATTTTATTTTTGAGGTAATATAGTCAAATTATTTTCCCTTTCCTTTACTTTCCAACACTCTCCCTTCCTTTCTCTCTTTAAGTTTCAAATACATAACAAAATTAAACAGAAATATTTATTATTTTTACTTTTGGAGCAGAAAATAAAAAAGGTTTGGTGTATTTTCTAAATATTTTTTTGTATATAAAAATATTACTTGGGATTAGTTTGAATGTGTTTGATGTCTAATAAATCCCTCCATATGTTAAATCATATTAATTAAAAATTCCACAGCCTTATCAAAAATTATATTTTAACTCATTTTATACGTTAAATTAATTTAAGTGCAGTCATTATTAAATTAAAATTTAATAGACATATTAGTTGAAAGAGCATGTTTATTATGTTCAATTTCAAATAAAAGTGTTTTTTATAAAATCTTGAAATTTATAAATTGAGTTTCTGATTCTGTGACATATTACCTCCAGGAAACAATAGTCTCAACTCATGCTCCATTGCCAGGAGGAAAAAAATTATGAAATGATATTATGATTGCTTGAGTTCTATAGATGGACTTAAATGCACATGTTATTATTAAATACATATATAATGTAAATATTAAATACATGAATACACCATATTATCCCTTGCTCTTTTTAATTTATTTTTTAATTAATTACAGTTTATTTACTTTGTATCCCAGCTGTAGCCCCCTCCCTCTTGGGATTCATTCCCAATCCCACCCTCTCTCTTCTCCCTTGTCCCTCCTCCAGTCCACTAACAGAAGAGGTCCTCTTCTCCTTCCATCTCTCCCTAGTCTATCAGGTTTCATCAGGACTGGCTGCATCGTCTTCCTCTGTGGCTTGGTAAGGCTGCACCCCCCTCAGGGGGAGGTGATCAAAGAGCAGACCACTGAGTTCATGTCAGAGACATTCCCTCTTCCCATTACTAGGGAACCCACCTGGACACTGAGCTGCCATGGGCTATATCTGTGCAGGGGTTCTAGGTTATCTCCATGAATGGTCCTTGGTTGGAGTATCACTCTTAGAAAGGACCCCGGTCCCCAGACTTTTTTGTTGTTGTTGTTGGTTTGTTTATTTGTTTTTACTTTCCTTATGGAGAGCCTGTGGCCTCCAGGTCTTCCATCTCCCCCTTCTTTCATAAGATTCCCTGCACTCTGCCCAATTGGCTATGAATCTCAGCATCTGCTTTGATATCCTGAAGGGTACAGTCTTTCAGAGGCCCACTGTGGTCAGCTCCTGTCCTGTTCCATTTTCCTCCTCCTCCAATGTCTATCATTTTTTGCCTTTCTGAATAAGGATTATCTTACCCAGAGTCTTCCTTCTTGCTTAGGTGTACAGATTTTACTATGCTTATCCTATGTTATATGTCTAATTTCCACTTATAGTATGTACTCTGTGTGTCATTCTGCTTCTGGGATACCTCGCTAATTGCAGATGATAAGATAGTATACATAAGTGACCCTTAAAATTCTGCTAGAAAACTCTCACAGCTGATAAACACCTTCAGCAAAATGGCTAGATACAAAATTAACTCACAAACAAAACAAACAAACAAACAAAAAACTGTAGCCCTGCTGTATAGAAACACCAAAAGGGCTGAGAATGAAATTAGGGAAACAACACCTTTCACAATTGCCACAAAAGACATAAAGTGCCTTGGTGTAACTCTAACCAAGCAAGTCAAAGACTTATATGATAAAAATTTCCAGTCTCTGAAGAAAGAAATAGAAGATGTCAGAAGATGGAAAGATCTCCCATGCTCATGGCTTAGCAGGGTTAACATAGTAAAAATGGTCATCTTACCAAAAGCAATCTACAGATACAAAGCAATTCCCATCAACTTACCAATTTAATTCTTTAGAGACCTTGAAAGAAATATTCTCAACTTTTTATGGAACAACAAGAAACTAAGAATCGCTAAAACAATTCTCTACAATAAAAGATCTCCAGGAGGTATCATCATCCCTGATCTCAAGCTGTACTATAGAGCAACAGTAATAAAAATTGCATGGTACTGGTATAGAAACAGACTGGAGGATTGATGAAATCGAATAGAAGACCCAGAAATAAACCCACACTCTTATGGACACCTGATTTTTGACAATTGTGCCAAAACCATTCAATGGAAAAAAGATGGCACCTTCAACAAATGGTGATGGTCTAACTGGATATCTACATGTACAAAAATGTGAATAGATCCATACTTATCACCCTGCACAAAACTAAAGTCCAAGTGGATCAGGGACCTCAATATAAAACCAGACACACAAAACCTCTTAGAAGAAAAAGTGGAGAAGAGCCTTGAACTCGCTGGCACACTAGACAACTTCCTAAAGAGAACACCAACAGTACAAGCTCTAAGATCAACAATCAATAAATGAGACCTCATGAAACTGAAAAGCTTCTATGAAGTAAAGGACACAAGTCATTCTTAAATGCACATATTCCCTCAAATAGTAAAAAATAATAAAAATAGGGAATCTGATTTTAAATATTCTCTACCTTTATATTTTAATTTGACAAATCAAAACAACACAGTAAGGAAAACTTTAAATTCACTGAAACCCACATACGATATAACCTATATTATATTATAATTCATAGTCAGAAACAAGAAATATGCCTATGAGTTTCCATATTTAGTGATTCTATTATTTTAATGCATAATGGCTTGGGGAAAATCATTCAGTTCTTCATTAGACTGATTCTAAGTGCCATCGTTTCCACGAGAATATTGACAAGGACAACAAAATATCAGCAGTGAAGAACATCACAGTTCCTCCAATAGGGTCACACCTACTAATGCTTCTCTAATAGTTCCTCCAATTATGAAACAATTATTCAAATATAAGCACTTCTGGGGCCATTTTCGTCTAAACCACAGTGCCTGTCATCTGTTATGAAATCCACATATCCATTCTGAACCACAAAGTGGTATACATGTTTTATCTCAAAGTGATATTAAAATTCTCAAAATACAACACTACTTGGTTTACACCACTGATAAAAAGTGGTACAAACAGAGGTTTGAAACTGTTAAATGAGGCTTGGACTTTACATTGCTTCTTAGTTCAAATGACCCCTCAACTACATGCTAGAGTTTTTGAATGTATACAAGCAAATCTCTACAATTACTTTATCTTTTATAATTTATCAAGGCTTCTTGGCATTTACATGCATTCTCCATCCTAACTAGAAAATTTGCTCCCATTTCAAGAAATTATCTTAATTATGTGTTACTCATAAGAAAAGGAATCTCTGACAGACTATTAAAACAAGACAAAGTCATGCAAGAGCAAAAGAAAAGAATGTTTAGTGTTTGATGGACCCCATAAAATGCAAGAAATAAGAAAAGCAATTTCTGTATATGTGGAATTGGGAAATTTGAATATAAATATTCTATTAGTTTCCTATTCTATAGAAATTGACATGACTTTCTAGATAGCCAACTGATAGATAAAACAACACCCTATTTTTTATTTATCATATACCTTATACATCTCGAAAATGACTTTTTTCTTGTAGCCTATGGTCTTCTTAACTGTTTCTCATAAGCCTCTGCAAAGTTCTTAGAGTTATAAACTATGTTAAGTTTTTTCTCTATTCAGTTACAGAAATAAAGGGCTCAAAAATGTAAAGTCGCCAGAAGTGATTAAGTATTCATTGTCTTTTACTTTTTTTAACAAAGAGAAGATAATAAACTATGCACAGACATAGAAGGGCACATTCCATGTGTGTGACTACATGAAAGAAAGTACATGAAAGAAGTGAGTTTGAAAAGAATACATGCTATAAGATTCTAGTTATGAAATATTCTAAGAACAAGCAATACTACAGAGACAGAAAACATCAATGCTTGCTAGGAGTTCAAATCGAGAGGAAATGACAGTTGAATAGTGAAAAACCAGGGGACATTTAATGCATAAAAAATATGCTGTAGGAGAGCAAAATGAGGAATATATGATACCATGCTTTCTGAAAACTCAAATAACTTTAGGACAGAAAGAGAAAATCAAAATTAACATAATTTTAAAAGTCATTTTTGATATGGAAATTTCATGGGGAAATACAGATGGTTATAGCTGAATTGATTATATTAGCTTGCATGAAAAAGTCTCCCTGCAGTTGGTGTAGAAAATTCATGTGCCTTAGTAACAATGGAGGTGAGTGAAATATTTCTGGCAAAAGAAACTAAACACCAACATTCTAATCTAAGATAGTGATTATATGTCTAGAATGGCAATATTCAAGAAGCTGATGCAGTGGGATTTTCATAAATGTACAACAAAGCAAGAAGTTATTGAGATAAAAATACCAATAAATTAATTAAGCCATTAAGTTGTTCTTACTGGAAGTATTGTCAATGACTCTGAAATTTAACATGTAAAGATGGAATTAAATAATTATGTAAATATATGTAATATGATTATGACTAGGTTCCATTTTGTTTTCATGGAACATTAGAGGAAAAAAAATGGCAAAATGTTCTTTGCACAATAAGTATAGGACACCCTATGTACCTATCATTAGTCTAATGTAGACTGTGATGACTGTACATGGAAATAGAGGTGTGTGACTCTAAGCAAGCAAGAACACACCCATTTGTTTCATTTATCTGTCTGTTGAGATGAACTAAAGAATACATCATTGACGAAGCATGGATACTCTTCAGGCCAAGCATTTTATTTTATTTTTAAATCTTGCCTTAGGTTTATTTGTAAAAACAGCACAGGACACTGTCGTCTGCAAATAGTGTGCAGGCAGGTGTGTCACAGCAGTCCATCTGTCTTCATATTGGCAGAGGCCTTTCATATGGGGCCTTCAGAGGGCACCTTTGGGAGCCTGAGCTGCCGTGGGCTTTGGTTGGCAAGGCCTATGACCCTTGGGCATGTAGCTTCGAGTGTGCTTCCCAAGCTTGGGGTGAGCAGTGAAAGGGAGACGGATGAGTTTGCGGCTGGGACCCCTTGGCATCTTGGGTAAAAGCCGTAGGCTTCCCAAGGGCCTTGATGGCCTCTGCTACCAACTCACTACCTTTGACTTGTTTGCCTACATCTTTCTCAGGCCTTTCTTGTGCTTCTTGGAAAAGCGAATGTTCCTTGGGAACTTGGGGTCGACCCCCTAAGACATTCATATCTTCGTGACCAGGGTCTCTGGATGCCTTTTCTGTGCCTGTTGCGGGGCTGGTTGTGGGTGGTGTGGTGCTTGGACTTAGACGTGTCTGTATGGTAACTCACGGCTCCCTCAGCGTCTGAGACTGGAAGAACCGGCCCATAAATTTTTAATCTATATGTTTTCAGTCAGAAGAGGCACCATTTCTCTGTGTGTACATGATATGATGTTGTTTATCGTAGTTTCAAATACTTTCATCAGACACGTTCTGATGAGCTTTCTATAGAATATCTGAGTGGAATTCTCTGCATATCCCAGAATTCTGCATTTTCTCAGAATTCTCATTAGCATTACCTAACCACACTCCAGCTGTTCTATTCTCCCATGTTGTGGTTCTGTCTGCTGCACCCACAGAATCTGCTAAATCTTGTCAAGCTCTCTCTTTTCATTGAAAACTAGGAAAGGCTTCTCTCATACACGTTATGTATTTCAGGGATTAACTGTTGCATGAGTATCACGATATAGAGGGAGGTAGGGAGGGAAGGAAGGGAGGATACCTTTCTGTGTGCACATGTGAGGAAGCAAGAGATCAACTTCAAGTGTCTAACTCTATTGCTCCCATCTTGTCTTTTGATGAAGAATACAGTGAACCTGGAGTTCATTTGCTTAGTGGAGTAGCTGACTGTTGAACTCTAGAGAGCCTCGTGCTTTCAATAAACCTAGACTGGGGTTACAGACAAATGGCACAGTACCCTACCCCCTTTTTAAAAATACATGCTGTGGATTTAATATGGCCTCAACAGACAGAATGTTACAAACTGAGCCTTCTCCCTGGATAAAATTTCTTGATATTTTGAAAGCTATTATCTCATGTTTTTTTTCTTTTAATTTATTTATTTTTAGTTACTTGTTTTAAAATCTATTCTTCAAGGTAAAATCACTACACACATATATCACACATATATTAAGCAAATGTACCTGTGTGTGTTGGTGGTGGTGGTGGTGTGTGCATGTGTGGTGTGTTTGTGCTAATGGTGCCAATTTAATGGTGCCAAGGCCCTGTGGCTTGTTATTGACTACAGGGGAAAAACTAATACTATTCTGCTAAGTAGACATAGTATTAGAAAAATTACTAATAACCTGTTGCCATACCAGTATTTCAGTTTATAGCTTAACCCCCTTCAAAAAGCTTCTTTCAGTAGATAGCAATTAACATAGAAACCCTCAGCTGGTCAACCTTTAGTAAATTATAAACTGTGGAGTGATTATCCTTAAAAGAGGGTCACAAATCACGTGTCAACCTCCCACACACCCTGTATTGGTCAGAAGTATTCATGGACAGGGGAGCTGGAAGATGACAAGAGACAGAGGTGGTTGTTATCATTAAGGTGACAGGGGTTTCAGGAGACAGTAGTACAACTGAATATGAGAAATTACATTGGTTGTAGCAGCATGTATGGAGGGGAATGTGGGAGTGAAGTCCAACCTCTATCTGGGAAGCTATAGGCATTTTATGGATTCTTCAAGAGGAACAATCTATTATCTTTAATTGTGTGACCCCTGGTAGGTAGACCACACTCCAGTGCTGGCCTCAAGCCAAGTAATAGTTAAGCAATATAAACGAGACTCACCAGAATTTTAAAAACCATTCCCAAATTTATAATTTTTATTTCATGGCTAAGAACTCTCTGGTATCAAAATAAATTTTGAATACACATGTGTTATTTTACCTAAATAGTAAGTAAAAAGTACCTTACATTAATGAGTTCATAAGGCATCAGACATAGAATTAAAAAAAAAAAGTAAAATCTCCATATGAAAAGAAAATCACTATTTCAATCTACAGGTAGTTCATATTAGTATTCCATTCAGTCTTGCGGAAGAGTAACTTCTTCATTTTAGCCAAACATACTATAAAAAAATGTTTCATAGGTAGAATGGACAAAATTAAACTTTCTATGACCCTGTGTAAGACATTTCATGTTCCAGATAGGTTTAATACTTGAATTTGGTCAGGCATGGATCATCATAATTTAGCAAGTTAGGAGAAACATATTTGTATCCTTAATGAACCAAAATTTAGTAGTAAATTAATTCAATGTTCCTAATTAATTACACTTGTACAAGTACAAGTATACACTTGTATAAGTATATTAAAAAGCAACAAGCTACTCTGCCCCAAGACCCAGCACAGTTTTATATGATGTATATATGATTGAGAAGATCCATGGATATCACAATCCCTAAAGAGATGCTCCAGGCAGACTTACAAAGTGACTCTTTGTACCAAATCTTGCTATTTCAAAGTGACATAAGGAACACCACTTTATATACATTATTCATCAACCTTTTTGTGAGACAGTCAATGATAACCCTTCTTACCCTGTCCTTTTCTTTCTTGTTGGGATTTTAATCAGTAATTTACTAAGTACACAGGACCCAGGTTCCAGTTGAGGGAAGAACTGCATTCAACCCCTATTCCAGTTTTCTGCTTTGTCTTTGACAGTGTCTAACAACTCATAAATGGGCTAGATGCTGTGTCTCTCCTCAGAGGCTGTTAAAGAGAAGCAGTTGCGGATGTTTGATGAATTTGTATTACTGTGACTTCCTTTCTCCCAAATGTGTTGTACAGTCATGCAGTCAACAGTAAAATGTGTAAGTGCACATAAACGATCCTTGTATTGTGAAAATTGCAGAGAAAGACAAGCAATTATGCCAGGGAGTACATTAGGCAATGCTGTCTCACTTAGTTTCAGAGCCTCGGCTTTATTCTATGTGTTGAACTCAATTTCCATATGACTCAGAAGACATTGATCATTACTAGCCTAAGTAAATATTCATTTTGATTGTCTCAGCAGGCAATCTTCATGGTCATATTTTAACTCCTCCTGCAGGCAAAAGGGAAATTGATAGATATTTTGGCTAGTCTCTGCCATTCTAAGACAGACCCAGCCAGGTGTGGAATAATAATAGCATGTGGGGAAAGGCTTTGTAAATACTAATTTACACGGCAGAAGTAATGCAATGGGTTCATTATGTATTACCAGACAAGGACTATACAGAGAAAAAGTTGTTAAGCCCATCCCAAGAGTGGGTACACTGAACTTCAGAGGGTAGGACTCACTACCATATTCTAACAAAAAGATCATCCATGAACTGAGAAGCATGATTTATTTCCCTCATTGATAATCCAAACATGAAATAATTAATCAATTTAGTTTTGTCCCCTCTCTCTGTCTCTCAGTCTGTCTACTGTAACCCCTGCCCTCCTCCACTTTTTCTTATCTCATTTCAAGAAAGGCTATTTATAACAGTAAAAGCATTGAGATTTTCCTCGAATTTTATTTACAATTGTCTTCAGCCTAATGTTCAGCCCCAATTCTACTACAGTATACCTACCTACTCCTTTATACCCTACTGACTGTCTAAATCCTCCAGAACACTGGGACATTTTCCAGATGTTGGTTTGCCTCTGAACACACCAGTCTATAGATCCCTTTAAATTTCCTGTCTTGAAAACATCTTCTCTCTAATTATATCCCATCCAAAGTCTAAGTCATCCAGAACATGTTGTCTTGGACAACTGTTCTAATTATTCAGAACAACATGCCTGTATCTTCCAGCAAACTTTGAGATATTAACAGTCAGACAAGGACCTGATTATGTTCTTTTTTTCCCCCAATATGTGTTTCAGGAAATAGATTTCCTACTCCCAAATCTTCCCAGGTGCAGGTGTTAAAATCCTGCTTACCCTCAGTGTTACTACAAAATTTCAAAATGACTACAGACATTCATCATAAAACTGACATAGACACCAATCATTTCACAAATAAACCAAATAAATGCAATTTACAGAATGTTCATTTTACAGATAGGAAAATCTAAGTCATTCTGCTTACATGCTTAATATTCACTGGAAATCAAAATTATGTAAAATACTTACTTAAATATTTTAATTAGTAAATGTATTTTCTTCTATACACAGCTTCAGTTTTTATAGAAAATTTTAAACAGAAATACAAGAGTTGGGAATCCAAGATGGCTGCCACAAGAGAACACTGTGTCTGAGGAGTAGGACAGCAGAAACAACGCAGCAACCAGGAGACTGAATTCTGGGACCTAAAACAACAGGATTTGTGAGTGCCAGGTGAGCAGAACTCCTACGGTGAGAAAATCAAGTGGGAAAACCCTAGGGACACCCAGTTATTACTGGAAAAATCTCCCGGTGACCAGCAGTACACAGCTCAGATCTGAACGAGCAGTGGCCTGGGAGCCTGCACCCGCCATTATAGATTGGACCACACAGTCTCGCGGGCAGTCTCAGGAGGAACCGGGCACCATTTTCACTGAACTGCACACTGTGAGCGCACACTGCACCCGGGTTCTGCTTCAACCCGCGGGTGTGCTGCAGGCTCAGACCGATCATCTGAACCACCCCACACTGAGTGGTTTGGGGGACCATTTTGACCAGTCTGCACACTGCGGGTGCACGCCTAAAGCTTCCTCCAGCAAAAACTCAGTCAGTATGTGAGTCCACCAGTGGGTCTGGAGGGACCCGAGTTCTGCCTCAACCCAAGGGTGTGCAGCAGATGTGCACCTATTGCCGGAACCACCACAGACTGAGAGGATCCTGGGACCATCTTGACCAGACTGCACACTGAGGGCAAAAGCTGCACGCATCCACCACGAAAAACCCCAGTTCGGATGTCTGTCCACAGGCCAGACAGAGAAGGCCTCAGGCACCATTTCAGACAGGCCTGCATACATCTGGTGCAATCCAACCCAAACCCACTGTGTGTGCCCCAAATATCATCTCAGACCGTGGTGCACAGCCCCTGGCCCAGAAGGAAGTGCCAAATCTCCATTCCAGGGGAAAGCCCTTAGCAGCAAGCCCAGGACGGAGCACAGAACCCCCAGCTGACATCTCAAACCTGGACACTCAGACACTAGCACAGAGTAAGGAGTAAAGACTCCAGACCAGAGGGGTGACCAGCCTGCAGTGCTCACAGCTTCTAGCACAGAGCACGAAGCCGGGCACACAGAGCCCACAACAGAGTTCAACTGAGACACAACACACACCACAAACCACAGGAAATCCCTGATCTTCTTGAAGAATACTCCTGACACAAGAGATTGACAGATTCAGACTGAAGTACAGCCTTAAAG
>CM053744.1:35544764-35581138 GCA_028658305.1 Pachyuromys duprasi
AGGTTTTACTCCTCACTCTGTGGTAGAGTCTGAGTGTCCCTGTTTGAGATGTCAGCTGGGGGCTGTGTGCTCCGCCCTGGGCTTGCTGCTAAGGGCTCTCCCCTGGACTGGAGATTTGGAGCCCCCTTCTGAGCCAGGGGCTACGCACCATGGTCTGAGATGATATTTGGGGCACACACAGTGGGTTTGGGTTGGTTGTAGGCGTTGCTGAGCAGTGTGCACCCGCTGTATGCAGTCCTGTCTGAAATGGTGCCTGAGGCCTTCTCTGTCTGGCCTGTGGACACACACAGGGACTGAGGTTTTTGCTGGTGGTCCCGAGCAGTGTGCACCCGCATTGTGGGGTCTGGTCAAAAAGGTCCCCTGTCACTCTCAGTCTGAGGTTGTTATGGCAGAGGCGAATGGTGTGAGCCTGCTGTACACCGTGGGTTGAAGCAGAACCAGGTCCTTCCCAGACTTGCCTGTGGACTCACACACAGACTAAGGTTTTTGCTGGCAGATCTGAGCAGTGTGTGCCTGCAGTGTGCAGGTCAGTGAAAAATGGTACCCGGTTCCTCCTCAGTCTGCCTGGGAGACTGTGTGATCCAGTCTAGCATGGCGGCTGCGGGTGCCCAGCATGGTTGCTTGTTCAGATCAGAGCTGTGAGCCACCAGTCACCCATTCACCGGGAAATTTTTCTGGGAAATAACTGGGTGTCCCTAGGGTTTTCCCACTTGATTTTCTCACCGTAGGAGTTCTGCTCACCTGGCAATCACAAATGCTGGCTTTTTAGGTCCCAGAGTTCAGTCTCCTGGTTGCTGCATTGTTTCTGCTGTCCTACTCCTCAGACACAGTGTCCTCTCATGGCAGCCATCTTGGATCTCTCCCCATTTGTCAGATTTATATTTTTAAAGGATTACCAATGTGTTTTATATAACATAAATATAATTTGATTTATATTTTTGAAGGATTATAAATGTGTTAACGTTACTTTTCTCATTCTTCTGATCAGTTCTCTGACAAGAAGCAACTTAAGGTAGATAAGTTCCTTTTTGGCTCATGGTTTAGGGGCTACAGTATATCAGTCTTGTTGCCCATGGCATGACGGCCAGAGCATGATCACAGTACATCTACTATAAGGAAGGAATAAACAGAAAGTGGAGGCCAGCTATCAAACTCCAAGGTCCACTGAAAAAGACTCACATCCTTCAATGTGGTTTTACCCCCAAAATGTTCCACAACCTTCTAAAATTACATCATCCACTAGGGAAGAAGTGTTCAAACAAATATGTCTGTGGAGAGATATCCAACATTGACAATGAGCTACACAGGAAAGACTAGCAAAAACTAGCAGGTAGTAAATGAGGAAGGAAAAGCTGGACCTTCACTCCCATCTTTGATTAGTCACCCACTTTTCTCACAAACAAACCCTTCTGATAGCTACAAGAAATTATTCTAAATGATGCCCCCCCATTTTTCCTGGCAGTTGGAGGACTACACGATTCCCATGGTTGTAGCATTCTCAAAGTCAAGTATAACAGAGAACTAAAGGAAACATAATCCATACATATTGTAGGTACCGTAAATGGTCACAGTCCTTGGATGTAACAATGGAGATTTTCTAAAGAGACTTTTAGAACCTCATGTATTAGAATTCTACATCTACATTAACAAAGTAACACAAATCAGGTCATTTGCCACTATCAAAAATTATTACCTTACAGTTCTATTAAAATCAAGGTAACAAACAGGTATGCACTCTCTGAGACACCATTAAATCTCTTTTTTTCCCTCTTCCTGACTTTGAGTGCTGACTGTTATTCTTTATCAGCAATCAACTTGTACCTGCAGCACTTCAGTTTATTCTCTAATGTCATATGGCATTTTCGCTGTTTAATCTGTCTTCATATAGCCAGTTCCTTGTCCCTTAAGAACGCCAGGGTCATATTGGGTCAAGGGCCACTCTCTTGTCTTTCTTTCATTGATTATACTTCTAAAAACTCCATTTACAAGATAAAGCTATTCTACCAAGAACCAGCAACTAATAGTAAACTGTTGCTGAGATGTACATTGACTCACAACAACCCTCACTGTATAAGCACATGATTTTAGAGAATGTAGTTTCGTTAACTACATTTAGTTTGGCTTCAGAGAAATGAGAAGAAACAGAGATGTAAAGCATGAGAACAATTGCTGCTAGGTGACACCCACTACCCAGAGGAGAGATCAAGTCTCAGTCATGGATCATACCCAGAGAAACTCACACTGAAAAGGAAACGGGTACGACAATGAACTAATCACAAAAAACATATCCAGGAGCAACCTGAGAATTCCAACACCGCCGTCACATTCTGTGCCTACAATGATAGTGAGGAAAATTAACTATTTATTGTGAATAGATGGCAATTAATTAGTCACTCCATCACAGAGTGTATAAAGTGGAGATTATGTGAAGTGTAAGTTTCTGGTTTCTTTGAAGACTCAGTTGAGTTACGTGATGTTTTGCAAGAAGCTATCTTGTGAGAAGGCATGTGAAGTTTTGTTGGTAGCTGGCTTTTGAGAAGGCCCATGTTTTGCTGTGAGCTGTCTTGTGAAAGGGTAGAGACTTTGGTCAGCTGAGAACATCCATTAGTGGACTCTGAGGAGTGGAGCCCATGGAGTAAGCACCACTTTTTGGTTTGATATTGCTACACTGATCTTCCTACTTCAATACTTGACTTTACTGAGAGAAACATTCTAGAGAAATTCTTGCAGCTTTCACTGATTTGTCCAGATCTTTTGAATCGTGCTGATTTGTGTTTTTGCTTGGTTTTGGACTTTGGACTAGAATGCTGGTATTTGGACAATGAAAAGTGGACTCATCCTAAGGAACTATTTATAAATAGGACTACAACCACCTTTACCTAATAAACTTCTTTCTCCCATACCTCTGGTCAGTTGATGGAAGGTAAGTATAAAAATTTAAGAACGCTTAAATAAGTAGTTTAGGTGAAAAAAAACTAAGTCTACATTATGTGCCTTGGATTCCACATTATGTTTTTAATTTTCTTATTATTATCAGTTATTATAATTCATTCAATTTGTATCTGGCTTTGTACCCCTCCCTCATCTCCTCCCAACCCACCCTCCTTCCCTCTTTTCCCACTATGCCCCTAGTCCATTGATAGGTGAGGTCCTCCTCCCCTTTTATTTGACCCTAACCAATGAAGTCTTATCAGGATTGGTTGCCTTGTCTTCCTCTGTGGCATGGCAAGGCTGCAGCCTGAGGGGTAGGTTATCAGAGAACCTGTCACTGAGTTCATGCCAGAGAAAGCCCCTATTCACCTTATTAGGGACCCTACTTGGAGACTGAGTCTATAGGCTACATCTGAGCCTGGGTTTTAGGTCCTCCCCATGCATTGTGCTTGGTTGGGGTATCTTGCAGGGTCCCCAGGACTCAGTTTTTGTTTTTGTTTAGCTCTGTTGGTCTCCTTTTGGAGCTCCAGTCTCCTTCAGGTCTTTCTATCTCTCCCTTCATTCATAAGATTACTTGCATTCTACCAAAGTTTTGTAGTAGCTCTATAACAGAAGCTGGAACCTAGATGTTCTTCAACAGAGTAATAAATACAGAAATTGTGGTACATTTACACAATGGAAAACTATTCAGCTATTAAAAACAAGAAAAGCATGAAATTTTCAGGCAAATGATGGGAAGTAGAAAAAAATCATCTTGAGTGAGGTAACCCGGAAGCAGAAAGACACACATGGTATATATTCACTCAAAAGTGGATATTAGCCATATAATATAAGATAAACATACTAAAATCTATGTGCCTAAAGAAGCTAAAGAGCAAGGAAGACCCTAGGGAAGATGCTCAATCCTCATTCAGAAGAACAAGTGTGATAGACATTGGAAGCAGAAAAGAGAGGGAACAGGACAAAAGCCTATCACAGAGGGCCTCTGAAAGACTCTATTGATGGAGGTATCAAAGCAGAGTCTGAGACTCATAGCCAAACTTTGGATTCCACATTCTTAATTGTTGTAGTCTACCTGTCCCTTTTAATATCTCTGAGTCTTGATTGTCATAGGTATAAAATAGAATAGCTATGTGTTGTTTTGAACGACAATTGGGAAAAAGCGGTACTTGTGACAGACCAAAAAAAAAATGCTGAAGACACACAACTTTTGGTTTGGAGTTCTTATATTGCTCTAAACAAACATAAATTTGGCCTTCTAAAATTTTTCCATTACTTGGTGAAAATCTGAAGCAAGAGCCTTTGGTCTTTCTGAATGTAACATTCTTCTCAGTGCCTGAGATATACGTGACAGTAAGCTGGCATTAATTGGATGACTGAAAGAAATAAAGAATCAAAATATTATCTCTATGGTTCCTTATTTAATAAAAAATATTTTACACTGGTCCAGTATGTTCAAAATTATTTGCTTTCATTATTTCTGACACAGAAAAAGACAGAATATAGAGCCATAGATTAAAAAGGGATGGCATGAGAGAAAAATTGTGGGAAAGAAAGCTAGTATATTAAAAGTTTTATCCACAGAACGGTGTAATGAGACCTCCTACAGCTGTCAAAATCTATGAATAATAAAGTCCTGTATACAACACTGTGTGTAGAATCTGTGCATGACAGGTGTACATCTTACTGTGCAGTATAAATCACTTCTAGATCACTTGTGACATCTAATACACTGAAAACAGTTGTTACATTCTTCTCTTTATGAAACAATGACAGAAAGAAAACTTGTCTGTACAAGTCTGAGATAGGCTGTAATCCTTGTTGTCCATCTGAGGTTGGTTTTGAACTGAGATGCGCCAGGCCACCTGTATGTGAACTACAAAAAGAGCCTTATGAAGACTCATAAATTAAATGGATATTCATGTAAAAGGCCACGGATATAATGGAAGCTGTTTCCCGCATTGTGTGGCTTTAATGAGACAAAATGCCTACTTTCTAACCCTATTTCACCTGCTGCAGTATTTACAATGCTACTTGCTCTCCTTTCATAAATTTCTGTGCAGATGGGCTCAGAAGAGGCATGGGGATGTTATTAAGGAAGGGGGAATGAGAGAGTTTTTCAATATTCATTTCCCATGCCCAAAAACTTTACTTTGAAAAGATGGTGGGAAATTGACAGTTATTAAACTGCAGAAGGGGCTGATGCGGCAGGTCACTGGAGGTCAATTGCCCATTGGTCTTGCAGTAGGGGTCCCATGGTGGGGAAAATCAATACACTTAAGAACAACTGGAAGTTAAATGCTTTTCTGTGACCCAGTCTAATGGCTCTAGCTGGCTTTACTCAAAAGATCATCCTTCCCTTTCACCTGTCTTATCTACTTACTTTTTTTAAAGTCAGTATCAGAAAACAGCTTTCTAGGATGCTCATATAAAATAAAATTTTGTTGCTAGGACATGGTCAGATGGAATCATTGGCATCCTGAGACTTTTCTCCTTATTACTCCCATCTCCTGAAGGACATGGTAAACAGGAAGAGCTATTCAGTGATGCAGGAGAAAGTAAATTGTTACTGAGCACTTTGAACAACTTCTTAGAGTTGTAAAATTGCATTATAGGTGTTACTTCCATA
Organism: Pachyuromys duprasi; assembly: GCA_028658305.1. Taxonomy (NCBI): domain Eukaryota; kingdom Metazoa; phylum Chordata; class Mammalia; order Rodentia; family Muridae; genus Pachyuromys; species Pachyuromys duprasi. The sequence continues at coordinate 35,550,325 of CM053744.1, forward strand.
GTCCTTGCATCAATCCTACAAAGTAGATGTTCTAGTCTTTGCTTTGGAAACATGATCTTTGCTACAAAGCCTTGTTTTGAATTCTGTCTTTCTGCTGTGTCTATTACACTGTGAAGAAATAACCTTCCTTCCCAAAGCAAAATACGGTAAAATAAAATAAAAATCATCACTTGTTGCCTCCTAACTGCTAACTGTTGCTATTAGCAGCCAGGGAAATACAAATATACTAGCTACAAATTTTCTAGTCAGTTTTTGATCACAGCTAAAATATGCAAAACAGACAACTTGGTAAGTAACTAGGTGTACATGGCTCAAAGCATTTGCAAGAGGGAAAATGCCCAAAGTCAGTAGAGTGCTAAATTAGAAAATGCACATCAAAACAAAACAAAACAAAAAACAAACAACAACAAAAACTCTGACACAGCTACCTAAGCTAAGGACTGATAACCACAGGCCAGGAGGAAGTATCAGGTCCCCAGAAGCCACAACCTTGACTCTTGAGTACCAAAGAGGCTCTGCCAAGTTAGCTTCTGAAAAAGAACACAGAACTAAAGTTCCTTTCATCCTTTCATTGGGGGCTCTAAGAAAATCTTGGTTTGGTCTCACTTCCCACAGTTCTTGTGTGACTTGTGTATAATAAAGACCAACTCCTTTATAAGAGATTTGACTTGTAAGGTTGGGTAGAACAAAAGTGCTACAAATTGAATAGCTTGTAACAAGGGAAATGTATTTTCTCATATTTCTGGAGACTAAAAATTCAAACTGGAAGTACTAGTAAGGCTATATGTTCTCTCTAAATAGTCTAGGGCATTCATCCTCCAAGGTTCCACAATTAAACTGCTGAAAGAAATGTTCATCTTTTTTGGCTTATAGAACTATCACTTTCATTTTTTTTCTTCTTTTCTATATCTTCACAGTCTTCTCCCCTGTGATATGTTATCTGTTTGTTTGTTTGTTTTTTAATCTCCTTAAGACTTACCTTTATCTACTCCAGACTCATCCTGGTTTGATCAAACCTAGAAAGACTTTTCTTTCAAAGGAGTTCACATTCACAGTATCAGTAAAGGAAATAATATGTGTGTGCGTGTGTGTGTGTGTGTGTGTGTGTGTGTGTGTGTGTGTGTGTGTGTTTGCATGTGCATAGGTGTGGTGCTAATTAATTCCAGTGCTACTACCATTGCTACTAGAACAGTAACGAGGCAAGTATTTGAATTAAGTCACTGTGACCTAACTTTCACGTGACCTGGATGTATTGGGCTGCCTGTGTCCTGACTAATTGGAATTTGAGGTCTGCATACTTGTAATGTTTTAGCCTACCTCCTGCTGCTTCCGGCAGCTCCCACAGTAGATGTCTAGCTTCCATTCTCCCATGTCTCCCCTCCTGTGGCTCTAGTGCTACAGGTCTTTTTAATGGACACTAAATCCTGACTGCCCTCCAGTCACTAGATCAGGATCGTAATAGCATCCTATTAATTGGGTAAAATAAGAATTTGAAACAAACCATATAGTTTTTTGGTTTTTGGTTTTTGGTTTTTTTTTTTTTTTGCATTTTACTTAAATTTCCATTGGTTTGAAAAAAAAAAAAACAAACAGATTTATTGAGACCTTAACAACCACGCAACACACATAACTGATTTGCTAAGTCTCAATAAATATTTTGGGGGAATCAATTGACTTTTGATTAACAACAAATATGTGCTTTAATAAATCTCAGTGAAATGAGCTGTTGAGTATAGATAGACGTTTTAATTAAGCTGGGCGTTTTTATTCTTACACCTAACTGCCTTGACCCAGAATTGCTTATCTAAGCCTTTTACTTGAGGAAAAATAAGTAAAAACAAAAGAAAGTCTATTCTTTGGATTGAACAGGATAAGTGAATAAAGGTCATGCCCCTTGTGAATCTGCATGAAGACTGGATGAAAGCCTCTTAGGACTTGAGCTTCCTAAGATTTTCTTATTTTTAACAAGTTTTTCCATGAACATCCTTCTAGGATTATCTTAGCAGATAAGCTCATGTATGTTTATTTTTTACTTACACAACTCCAAATACCGTCATGTAATAGTAAGCTTTCTTTTATCTCAGAACGATAATCCAACTGTGATATCTAAAGTAAGAGATGCATCATTCATGTCACTACCTTTGTGTTCTTGAATCAAGACCAGTACTTAGTATACATCTTTTTCCTTGTTCAGTATTTTCTTTATTTAGTACTCAATACTCTAGACATTGTTAGCTTATCAATCTATTTTATTCATTTTATCAGTGGTTACATAATATGTGGTGTCACATCATATTCTACTTTACAGCCCAAACTTTAACACCATATCCTTTTCCAAGTTCAATACGCATGGAATACTGATGATAGGCATGTCACTACAGACATCCGTAGGATTTTAATTTTCAACCAGGAATAGATTCCTCCACCTTCATGTAACTATATATTCCTCCATCTACCATGAGAATGCACACCTATATTTCCCAAAATCTTGATCTATACCCTCATGTTGGATATTGATAAACTGGTGACACCTTGCTTCATTGAACATAAAGAAACAAATTGCATCCAATACATCATGAATTATAACCTTAGAGTCACTTGTACAATGTCAAAACTCCACAAAATGTTGCATCAGTATCTATAGGAGAAGAGAAGCTGAAAATGGCTGAAGCCATAGTTTGAAAACCTCCCGTAACAAAGGCTAAGCACATAGAAGAGGATATTTGCTTGTCTTTACTCAAGTGAATAGGACTCCAGTTATTTGGCTTCCAGGGAGTAACTAAAATGTATTTATAAAGATATAAACCTAAGTGACTATGTGAATGTGCACTGTATTTGAGTCTCTATAATTAGAAAAAATTGAATTTTCCTAATTGTTTTTCTAAAAGTAACCCTTTAAGTTAAATATTGTTTACATCTTTTCCATTAAGATTTAGGTGCTAAACACAACACATTTTAAGTCAAAAGAAATATTATGTTCAAACATCAAAGTTTGGATCTTAGAATTTCTGACAATATATGAAAATATCTTTTAACAACTGTTCTGATGAATGTAACAATATAGAGTAGAATTGCAACAAGATTCTGGAATGGACAGATATTTATACAGCCGTGTAAGTTCCAGTGTCTAGACCAATCATTTGATATTTTGGTGGTATAAACAATTTTTTTAATATCTTCACTGATATGTTTGGAATGTCTCTCCACCTCCTTCCACAATCACTGTTTCAGTCTTCTCCCCCAACCTTGAGATTTCATCTTTTTCTCCAAACTTAGTATGCTTTGTATTGCCCAGCCAGCCTTGAGAGTATGGTCTTAAAAATGTTTTTTTTTAATTAAGAAAAATAAAAGACTGTCTCACAGCTACTATCCAATGCTTATAGCTCTTACCCACAGGTGGGATTTTGTTCCTACTTTCCCCTCTGTACTGAGATAGTTTAGGACATGAGCTTAGGCAGATCTTGGGCATTCTTCCACAGTCACTGTGATTTCATACGATAAGTGTGGAAACCACTTCTCTTGGTGTTATTTAAGATCTCTTACTCTTACAATCCTTACATTCCATCTTCTATGAAGGTCTATAAGCTTTTGGGGAGAAGGCTATGATATGTTTGTCCTACTTAGAACTGAAAATTCCAGTTTCTTCTTCTCTGAATGTTATCCAGTTGAGAATTTCTATATTTAAATTCCATCCATTGAAAAAAAAAAAAAGAGAAGCATCTGATGAGGGTTGAGAGATGCCCTGATCTATGAGTAGAGAGTAATTTGTTTAATCTTTTATTATTATATTTATTTATTTATTTATTTATTATTCACTTTACATCCTTGTTATAGCCCCATACTTCCTCCCCTCCCAACCCACCCTTTCTTTTTCCAACCCTTCTCAGAAAAGCAGAGCTCTCCTTTTTCCATCAAGCTGAGCTCATCAAGTTGCATCAAGACTGAGCATGCCCTCCTCAGCTGTGGCCTGGCAAGGCAGTCCTGCCAGGGGAAAGTGATCAAAAAGCTGGCAAGTGAGTCCCTGTCCAGTGCAGTCCCTACTTACCTTACTAAAGGATCCATGGGAGTCTTTTTAACGCTGTGTTCATTTAGTAGAATAATTGTATTGGGTTCTCCTTTAGGAACTATGTACTATCTAACCACCGGTTCATTGCCTTTCTAACAATGTGTCACATGTGGGTTCCATCTCATGAAATAGGGTTCCAACCCCCCTCTACCCCCCAAAAGGAGAGTGTTTCGTTACTCCCATAATACTCATGCCACTATTACACAAGTGGGTATATCTTTTCAGTCCAGTCATTCTATTAGGTTGCCAGGTTTTCAGCTGGGTAAGATTGGTGATTGCTTTTTCTCTAGTAGCATTTACAACACATCCCAGCACTGTGAAAGTTAACACATAGGGATGAAAATTCCAGGTGAGCACCATCTTGATTTCATCATGTTCTGTGACTCAAGTATATTCAACAACAGGATCTTAAAAAGATCTAATGGGCATGAGAGAGTGTTGGCAATAGCTTCTTTTTCTTGAGCTGTCTATACAACCTCATTGGCCAACAACTCAAAAAAGAGGTAGCCTGTTACATTGCCCCAGGGAATAGCTAATATTTGGTATGTAATTGGGATATTTTGCTCCTTATTTTGAGATTTTACATTACCGAAGCCATTAGCAAAGATTTAAAACGCACACACACAGAGAGACAGACAACAGATTATGGAATGGGTGTGTGGAAAGAAGAATAGCTATCTACTGCTTGTGGGATTGCAAATTTATACAACCACTATGGAAATTACTGAGAACTCTTCTCAAAAATCTAGAAATGGATCTAGTATATAATCCTACTGTACTACTCTTGGGCATATATGCAAATGACTACTTATCTTAACTACAGAGATTCTAGCTCTTCTGTATTCATTCTTGCTCTATTAACAATAGATAGACAATGGAAAGAGCCTAGTTGTCCATCAGTTGGTGAGTGGGTAATATGGTACATTTAAACAATATATTCTAATTCAGCTGTTAAGAAAAGTGAAAATTTGAAATTTGCAGTTGAGTGGATGGAACTAGAAACAATCATTCTGTGTGAAGTAATGCATATGTAGAAAGACAAATGTCACCTATGTGTTCTCATTTCTGGGTGTTAACTTTAAGTCTTTCAATATGTCTGTTGACTTTAGAATTTATATAATTTTCAGGACTTTAGTAGATGTCATGGGGATGAGAACAGTTTCAAGAGAGGGGAGATAGAACATCTTGGTACGAAGAGCTGAAAAATAGAGGAAGAAGGTGGGAGAGGAGCAGAAAGGATTATGCAAGAAAAGTGGGGAAATAACTAACATTAAAGCCTTTTTTTTGGAAAGGTCACATAGAAATTTACTACTATAGAGACTTCCTAAATAAGTATACATTTATGAAATAACTTTAAAATGATCATTAAACAGAAATCCTGTGAGAAGACTTTTTTCTCCAGAAGCTAAAGCAAGTAAAGATTGCCTTGTCTCCAGGTAGTTGAGTCAGTTCTCCAAGGTCATACAACTAACATGTAAACAGCCCAGGATATCATGGCAAGACTGACTGTACAGAATTATCTTCTAAGTGCTATCCATTTATCTCAAGAGACATAGCCCATTTAGCTAAAACCCAAGTCTTCATCCTTAGTCCCTTGAGTTGATAGCTAGGCGTCATTTGATTTTACTTTTTCCTGTGACATTTTTCTCCCTCATTCCCTTATCACTGCATCTCTTGATTGACAACCCCTAAAAGATTGTGGGAAAGTCTCCTCTTGAATTTGCTAGCACAATCTACTGCCTGCCTGATATATGTGTCTGTTCAAAACGTGGTGCAAATGTTTGGTTAAAGATAATGACCCAGTCTGAAAATGACTGTGATAAAAATGTCATGTAATTTTCCAGGGTGACTTTGAAGAAAGGCTTGCCATACAAATGTGGGGGGTTGGAGGAATCAGCTATTATTCTCTTCTTTGGTGAGTATTAAATTACTGTCTTCCTAAGCTTCAACATTGCTAATTTCTTTTTTTTTTCTTTTGTGGCAGGGCCAAAGCAATTCGTGAGTCCCTCTCAAGAAAACAAGTCCCAGGAGCATAGTTTTCTCCCAACCTACTCTTTCAGAAAGGAAAAATAGTTAGTAAAAAGCCATGAAGCCAAGTTGAATTATATTGTAATACCAGTGTTATTTGTGCGTGTATTTTAAACTATTTGAGCTCGTGTCCCCCTCCAAAAAATAGATTTGTATATTAAAAATAAAAAAATACATACAATTTCCAAATTACCTGTCATGAATAATAATGCTTCTTCAATGTCAGTCTGAATGAGGACGGTAGTTTTGAGAATACAGAATGGGGGCTTGACAAAATTTAATAAGTCTTGGTCAGAGCTTAGGAACCCATTTTTCAAGAAAACATTTTAGTTTGTTTTAAAGTAGATTAAGCATACCAGGCTACAAATAAACAAACTTAACAAGAGAGCAGCCATTCATTGAGTACTAAGAGCAAAGTGCTGTACGCCATTGTACCCTGCATTTGGCACAATCACTGCATTGTACTTGGTTGAGAGCATTGCTTTCCACTCCTCTACCCTTTTCATTCCACTCCCTGAATTCTTTATAACAGTGGATAAACTGAATACCTTGTCCTCCAAGACTCTGTAATAAGCATTCTTGTTTTCTGGTGCAATAAGCCCAACAACAGGGTGCCAATTCTTCTGGAAAAAAAAAGTACTGAATTTTCCAAAGCAATTAGACCCAAACCCCTCACCTATAAATGATACAATCTCCAACACATTATAATCTGCATTTTTATGTGCTCTTTGTTAGCTTATTTCTACATTGTAATATTTGTGAAAGTATATTTTCTTCTTCCAACTCAGATGTCTCCAGCTTTCATAAAGATTGATTAATTTTAACTCATGTTTGGGAAATCACTATGCAAATTTTAAAGAATGACTAAAGCCCCATTAATATTAATATACTATTATGAACATTATTATTGTTTTTTTCAGGGTCTTATTGAACATACAGGCAATGACTGAGTCAAAACTATTCAGAAATCAAATGTTCTCTTTAAGTATCTTATTTATCCTTCCTGAGGAGTAATATTTGTTAGGAAATATACATGGTTGACTGCAGACACTAACAATGTTCTCTCTGAAGGTCAACACATCTGATGAGTGGCTCAGTCTAATTAGGTTAAGCTTAAGGTGATAATGTGTGGATTGTCAGCAGTAAGAGCATTTACTCTTTCTCTCTCTTTTTTTTTTTTTCTAAACCCGTGTCCTTGGAAACAGGCAATTAACATGCTGCAGGGAAGAGCAGCCTAGACAACTGGAGATTGAATTGAAAAGCTTTCTCTCCCCTGACAGAGCAGAAAGAGAGGCTGAATACCTGACTCCCCCTACAAAGTCAGTGATCCCTGTAGCACTTTTGATTGGAAAGTTTTGAACCTTTCCAATTGCTCATGTACATATAAATGGAAATGCTGAAAGAACTAGTTAAGAGTCTAGCTGAGAAAAACTGATGGAAGGTGCTCAGCTTCCATTGATTGTAATCAGCTCTCTGTAGAGTTATTTTACTCCCACACTTTTACTTATAATATTTAAAAACAGTCATCAGAAATGATAGATGCACTTACGTGGATGTACAAATGTACAAAGTAAAAGTCATATTGGAAAATTAAGGATTAAAAATAAAAGAAATTGTGTAGGCCCAGTGTCCTCTCTGTTAGTAAAATTTCCATCACAGGAATTAAACACCCAAACTAATAAACTTAAATTGAGTAACAGTATATTTCGGCTTACAATTTCAGAGGTTCAAGGCCATATTTGAATGGCCTTTTGTTTTAGGGGCCTATGGAATGGCAGTAAGTACATCAACACAAGCAGTGCATAGTGGAGTAAAACTGCCCTCTTCATGTCACTGGGAAGCAAAATGGGAGTCAGGAATGACCTAAGCATCACCTTCCTGTGTGCCCTAATAACACAACTTTCTTCTATTAGGTCTCACTTGTAAAGGTTTCAACTACATCTTTTAGGCTCAGAAATAACATTTCAAGCATGGGTCTTTAAAAGACAGTCAATACCAAACAATATCAGAGACAGCCTTGTTCCCCTTACTAGGAACCCACTTGGAGACTGAGAAAAATGTCATACCAGAGCATTTATAATATATCTATTCTATTCTTGTAAAAGTGTATTGTTTTTGTTTTTATTTTTTTAATTTTAATTTTTATTAATTACACTTTATTCACTTTGTATCCCCCATAAGCCCCTCCCTTCTCCCCTCCCAGTCCCACCCTCCCTTCTCCTTCTCTACACATGCCATGCCCCAAGTCCACTGATAGGGGAGATCTCTGGGCCTACACAGTGCCTCTCCCATGTGACTCCTTGGCAGCTCACAAGAGAGAAAAGCTCCCTCATGGTCAGGGGGCAGAATTTAGAAGACGAGTGCTCTCAAAAACCATGTGACCAGAAGCAGCACATTTATAATACTTTCTCAACTTGACTGACTCTGTGACTCAGTAATTTTAAGCCATACTCTACCATGTCATCCGTTGTCAAGGTTCATTTTCATCTCATTGAAAATATTTAGTTCTTCTTTAGGACTATAGATTTTAGTATGTTTATCCTATATTATATGGTTAATATCCACTTATAAGTGAATATATACCATGTGTCTTTCTGCTTCTGGGATACTTCACTAAGGATGATCTTTTCTAGTTCTATCCATTTGCCTGAAAATTCCATGGTTTCCTTGTTTTTAATTGCTGAGTAATATTTCATTGTGTAAAAGTACCCCAATTTGTTTATCCATTCTTCAGTTGAGGGACCATAGGGAAGAGACTTAATCCCCATTCAGAATGGCAAACAGATTAGACTTTGAAGTAGGAGAAAATAAGGAACAGGAGAGGAGCTTCCTGCAGGGGGCCTCTAGGCTATTGAAGCAGATGCTGAGACTCATAGCCAAATGTATGACAGAGTGCAGGAAATCATATGGAAGAACACAGAGATAAAATGACCTGGAGAGGACCGGAGCGCCACAAGAAGACCAAAAGAGCCAAAAAATCTTGGCTCAGGGGGTCCTTCAGAGACCGATGAATCAACCAGGAACCATGAATGTAGATAACTTAAAACCCTGCATAGATGTAGCCCATGGCAGCTCAGTATCCATGTGGAGTTCCTAGTAAGTGAAGCAGGGGCTGTCTCTGATTTGAACTCAATGGCTGGCTCTTTGATCATCTCCCTTTGGTGAGGTGGCCTAATTAGGCCACAGAGAAATAGGACCCAGTCAGTCCTGATGAGACCTAACATACTAGGGTCAGATTGTGGGGAAGGAGGGACTCTCCTTTCTGTGGACTAAGGGAGAGGCATCTTGGGGAAGGTAGAGAAAGAGTGTGTGGGACTGGGAGATGAGGAAGGGGTCTACAGCAGGGATACAAAGTGAATAAATTGTAATTAATAATAATAATAATAATAATAATAATAATAATAATAATAATAAAGTTTTTAAAAAGAAAAAAAGAAATTTTTATCATTTTTTTAAAAATTGTTTCATCACAGAGGGCTTCACAGGAAGCCTTACATAAAATTTTTAAAAAAAGTTAATTTCTATTAAAAGTGGCTTGAAGAGAAAAGGGAAACTGAGGGCAGAGGAATCTCTGAGACAACAAGGTGAAGACCTGCCAAAGGGTAGGCTACAAGGAGAATATGGGATGTCTCTAGCTGAGCCTCCTAGCAGAAGGGGACATGGAGAGTGTGGAGGCTACCTTCTAGCCAGGCAGGACTTATAGTAGTGGGAGAGGAACACCAAAACACCAACGAAACCTTCAACCCAAAATTTACTCTGCCTACAAGATATGCAGAGATAAAGATAGAGACTGAGGGATTGTCCAACCAACGCCTGGCCCAGCCTGGGACCCACTCCATGGGAGAAAGCCAACCACTGACACTATTTTTTTTTAATTTATTTATTTTTATCTCAATCACAGGTTAGGTACTTTGAATCCCAGGCATAGCCCCCTCCCCCATTCCCTCCTACCCTCCCATTCCCTCCCTCATCTCCTTCTTCCCTGCCCCCTCCAAGTCCACCAACAGGGGAGGACCTCCTTCCCTTCCATCCAAACCCAGCTTATCCTGTCTCCTCAGGGCTGGCTGCAATGTCCTCCCCTGGGATCTAGCCAGTCTGTCACTCCCTGGCTTGTATTGGGGAGGGTCAAAGAGTCAGCCATCAAGATCATGACTCAAACAGTCCCTGTTTCCCTGAATAGGGTCTTCAGTCCTACACCGAGCTATCATGGGCCCCATGCGTGTAGGGGTTCCAGTCCACAACCACACATGGTCCTTGATTGTAGAAACCGTCTCTTACAAGACCCCTGTGCCCTGCTCAGTTTGGTCTTTGTGGAGCTCTTGTTCTCCCCAAGTCTCAACAACCTCCCCCAGATCTATCATTACTCTCGCCCTCTGTCAGAGGTTTGATCTCGAGTCTTAATATCTGCTCCACTGACACTACTAATGACACTTTGTTATATTTATACACAAAAGCATAGCATAATCATCCTCAGAGAGGCCCCACTCAGCAGCTGATTAAATCAGATACAGATATTAAATCAAATCTTATCCTTAGGCAGAGCTCCTGGAGTCCTGCGAAAAGTGGTGATGGTTGGGGAAGGGAGATGGAAAGAACCACAGGGGTCAAGGACTCTATAAGAGGACCAACAGAGTCAATTAACCTTGACCCATGAGGACTTGAGAAGATGGAAGCACCAACCAAGAAGCATGCATGGACTGGACCTGGGCTCCCTTGCTGTGGGTTCCCTCATGAGTTGAGCTGGTGCTGTTGATAGTATGGACTCTGTTACCTGCTTTCGATCACTTCCCCCCTGATGGGTTGCCTTTCCCTGCCTCAATGGATGAGGATGAACTCAGGCCTAATGCAACTTGACGTGCTGGAATGGGTTGGTGAGCTCCCTTTTCTGAGAAGAAGGGGAGGTGAGATGGGGGGGGGGGGTCAAGATGGTTGGAGGGTTGACTAGGAGGAGATGCCTAAAGGGGTTATGATCAGAATGTAAAGTGAATATATAAAAATTTTAAAAGCTCCCAGTTACTAATAGTTATTATTTCTATATTGCTTACTTAAAGATTCACAAAGGAATGCAGAATTAATAGTCTTTCCCAGGGAGGTACACACCATTAGTTGTCTAGTATTGACTGGTCAGCCCTGAAAATATACATACAATTAATGCCATACAGACTGAGAAATTATATTTTAAATCTGTACATATACATGCAACAACAGAAAAGTGTCTATGAATTTGAAAGATAGCTAGAAGGGGCATATGGGAAGGTTTGGAGGGAGGAGAGGGAAGGGGAAAGGTAATTATACTATATTCACACACACAAAAAAAGTGTGTGATTTTTCTTTCTTAAAATACACAGGGGACATAAGGAGTTGAATGGAGTAAAGGAACTCAAGAGGCACCATCAGGCATAGGAACCTAGTCTCATTGGCTGAGACATTTATGTATTGAGATGTGGAAAGTGGAATATTCATAGGAAGTCAGAAATAAATTAAAACTTAATTATGCATCAGGCAAACTGCTAAAAAGAAGGAACTAGATCCATGGAAGAGTAGAAGAAAATGTCCTGACCTAAACCATTGAACACAGAAGAAGGTGCAAATCAAATACTCTGATAGTTAAGATATATCTGGCTTTATGAGACAGAGCACAGAATGGCACTGGAATGATTTCAGTGTACTTGATCACTGTTAAGAAGACAAAACTTAGATAAATTTTAAAAAAAAAAACATGAAATTGGGGGAAATATAGTTGAAGGAGGCATTGGCTAGATTTTAAAGTATATCTGTAAATCATTGAGCAACACTTGAGAAATTAAGTTTTATGTCCATGGCATTAAGTTATTTGCATTCTGCACAAATCTATCCACCTGAGGCCTGGAGACTATCTTAGAGTTCACAGTCCCACTGGGAATTATCATAATCACATTTCTAAGTAATGATTTTGATTCTAGAATGGGATTAAAAGCATGTTGAGAACATTTTAAGGTCCTGATATAATAATCAAGTGATTTCTCCTTAAACTCTGTACAAGCCATGGAGGCAATAGAACTGTAAAAACAATATTTAGTGCTTTATACCTCCTCAACATGAAACTAGACAAAAGAGAAATGATAATTTACTGAGATTTTAGCTCTTTAGTCTCTACTTTTCAGAGTTTTTTTTCCTTTAATTTCTATAAACAAATTTATTTGCATATATATAAAAAATGAGAAGAGAGATTTTTCTCCCCCCCCCCTCACAGATATATACAATTTGGCTTCATGGTTAGACAGCAAAGTATGTGTATATGTGTGTGCAATTATTTGCTTTGAGAACTAATAACTACTTTTAGGTAATAAAATAAATGAGGAAATGTCAAAGCTTCTATTTCTAAAGTGATGCTATTCACTATTTTATCAATCTTCTTTAAAAATCAAGAACTTGGTTTCTACTGTATAATCACATATCAGAGCATTTTACAATGTGCCTATAACTGTGTTTTTTGTAGTAGGTTTATAGTGTCTCTAATCTCTGGACTCGTATTTCTCTACTCATTGGATATTGTCAAGACTGTACAGTCCTCAGATCCATACATAGTCCTCAACTGTCCTTATCACAGATCACATTGTTTTTCCATTTTCTAAGACATACCTGGCTATGCATTTCAGTCAGAAGCACATACACCCATTAATCAGCCATCACAGGAGAATGAGAGCTCTCTTATTGAGAGAATGAGGTACTCTCTTATTGGTACCTGTTATGATATACTCCCTTGGATTTATTTTTTATCATTATTCTTTTTAGCAATGAAAAAAATCAATGTTTAATTTCTTAATTAATGATTATGTGCTCAAGTTCTGGAAGGCAACTACTGTAGACCAATATTTAATCAATGCTAGAAAATATCAAGGGCATCAAAAATAGGTTCTGTGAAACTGATGCCTCATGCAAGTTAAGCTTTCCACTTAATGGTCTTAAAGGGAGGTATAGGTCATCAATTGTTATTGCCACACTTAAGAAAATCAATGAAAATGTTTTACCCACATACAACTATATGACTCAGGATTTAAAATTCTATAGGAACCAAATTTGTTTAATAATGTAGGAGAGAACAGATATTCTCATATTTTTAAATCTGAATTTATATTCTAGTAAAATCGATTATAGTTATTGCTGAAAATAACTATTGAAGAAAAACAGTAAGACTAGAAGTCATCAGACTGTTCCTGATAAATTGCCTTGTGAGTGGAAGTGACAATAATCAAAGGAGTATTAGAAGGGTCAAGGAAGACTTTTCAGAGAAAAAGAAATTGGGCTTCAGTCTAAAAATACGGACAAAATTTAAATGGGCAAACAGAAGGATATGCTTACAACACTTGTCTGTGCCTTATAATTACCTTCTTCTATGGATGGCAGATCATCTTGAATCCAGATTGAGACTCTCTCTCACACACATCATCGTGGCAGTCCTACAAATTAGACTTCTGTAGCTTCAGTGGGCCACAGACTGAGCTAATACAAAAGACAGCAGTGAAAAACAGTTTTTCTTATGTATTTCAGAAAAGCATGAGATTTGAAGCCCCAAAGAAAAGATAGTAATATGGTGCACATAAAGCTGTTTAATACTGGCCATTTCACTTACCACATTTGCATGACAGTTAGGAAATGCTTTTGAGCAAGTCTTGTGATAAACATGGACATTATTCTTAATCCCTTCTCAACATCTTCTGTAACTCTTATGGCTGAATTCAGACAATTTTCCTTTCATTACTTTGACCATACAAGCTTAGCCCCACCAGCATAATTGATGGCAAACTCCTTGTAATTATATCTTGATTTTAATCATTGATACATTTTATTATCTAGGCTATTTTCATTCATCACATCTCTGAATTTCTATTTCCTCATCAGCAACAGGAGAATTAAAAAAAAATTATCCATCCAGAATAATTGAGCCAGAATTCTCAAACTAGAAAGTTTACTGTAAAGTTTAAGTCCTGAGACCTTATCCAGAGACTCTGATTTAATTTATTTTAGTTTGTACTGAGCACCAGTGTTTGTTCCTTCTCTTTCTTGTGGTTGTCTTTCAGAAATAAGAATTTAAAAAGTTTACATGGTAATAGAGGCATTCTTGATGTGTAACAAAAGTCCAATAGATAGATGATAGATAGATAGATAGATAGATAGATAGATAGATAGATAGATAGAGAACAGAACACACAAACCAATCTCACAAACATGCCTTGTAGTAAGGCATGCAAGCCAATCAAATCTGCTTAAAACATTTGAAAAGATATAGCAACAAGGGTAAGTGAACTGTGGATAAAAAATAAGTCTTTGAAGTGAAACACAGAGTTAGTCGTTGAAGAATTGTGAATGAAAACCTGGTGCCATGTAAAATAGTTGTGGTATTAAAGAGCATCTGTGTCAGATCTTTGTAAGAATGTGGAACATCTGGGATTTCCATACATTGTTTTGATTAGAAAATGAAATGATGTGACTCCTGTTAGTGGTTGTGTCTCAGGTAATCAAAGATTTTGCAAATGAAGACATTGGCTCCAAAGAATGAGAAATAATTTCTAAATATATTCTTTGTCTAGTGATGTGTGAAGCAAACTTATTTGCAAAAAGACAGTACTATGCCAAAGCAACTTTTAAAATATTCATTTATTTATTTCACACCCCAATCATTGCCCTCTCCCTCTTTTCCTCCCAATCCCATCTCTCTTCTTCTTTTCCCTTTCCCCCTCCCCTACACATGAGAAAAGGGGAAGGGTCCTTCCCCCACCAACTCACCACAGCACATCAAGTCACAACAGGACTGTGTGCATTCTCTTCCTTGGTGGCCTGGTAAGACAGCCACAGCAGTGGGAAGGAATCAAAAAGCAGGCAACAGAGTCCTTGTAAGAGACAGCCCCTGTTCCCCTTACTAGGTTACTTATATGAAGACCAAGGGGCCAATCAGGCACAAATGTATAGGGGGCCTAGGTCCAATCCATGCATAGTCGTTGGTTGGTACTTCAGTTTCCACAATGCCCCCAGGGCCCAGGTTAGTTGTCTTTGTCAGTCTTCTTGTAGGGGTCCTGTCCCCTTGGGTCAAGCAAATTTTAATCAAAAATTGTGTAAATCAACTTCCTGTAGGTTCTACCATGAACTAAAATTATTGATAAAATGTCAACATTCTGAAATTAGTAATATTGAATAACACAAACAAAAAAGCACTTCTTCAAATAATTCTATATAATAATTGATAAAACAACATATAAATATAGATATTTAAATAAATTTATCTTTTTAAAAAATATAATACATATATGGAAAAAGAACTGGGCTTGAAACAGGCTGAACCCAATCACTTGCGTAACTTTATTAAATTGTAATGGTTTTCAATCTTGTTTTCATTTTATGCTATTATTTTATTATCTTAATCTTTATAAGATGGTGTGATGGCGCACTTAAAAAAAAACTTGCCATGGGAGGAATAGCATGCATGACCCTTCCTGGAGGGTCAAGAACTAAAGGCTGGATAGCATAGAGACCCAGGACAGAAACAATGATGACTGGCAAAAATATATATGTATAATAATTCTAATGATATTTTGCTATAGTCATAGAATCAGTGCCTAGCCCACTTCATCCAGCAATGGATAGGAGCATATGGTGTGAAATGAACCATAGCCCACTGCCAAACATTGTGTGTGGAGCAGCTTGGGGGAGTCCTACAAAAGGGGTGGGGAAAATTATAGGAGCCAGAGGGGTCAAGGACACAAGGAAACCCAGAGAATCAGCTATCCTGGGTTTACAGAGACATAATCAAGGAGTCTTCATGGTTCTGATCTAGGGCCTCTACATATAATTTATGGTTGTGAAGCTCAGTCTTGTGGGAGTCCTAATAGAGGGAGTAGGAGCTATCTCTGACTCCGCATTCTTTAGGGACACTTTTCCTACTACTAGGTTGCCTCATCCAGCCTTAACATGACTGAGGAAACTAGTCTTTTTAATTTTTAAATTTTTATTTTTATATTAATTATAGTTTATTCACTTTTTATCCCAGCTTAGCCCCCTCTCTCATTCCCTCACAATCTCACCCTCCCTCCCTTATCTCCTTCCATGCCCCTCTCCAAGTCTAAGAATAGGGGCAGTACTTCTTTCTTTCCATCTGACCCTAGCCTATCAGGTCTCATCATGTCTGGCTGTGTTGTCTTCTTCTGTGGCCTGATAAGGCTGTACCACTCAGGGGGAGGTAATCAAAGAGCCAGACATTGAGTTCATGTCAGAGACAGTCCCTGTTCCCCTTACTAGTGGACCCACTCAGAGACTGAGCTTCCATCTGTGGAGGGGTTATCTCAATGCATGGTCCTTGGTTGGAGCATCAGTCTCAGAAAAGGCTCTTGGGCCCAGATTTCCTGGTTCTCTTGCTTACCTTGTGGAGCTCCTCCCCTCCAGGACTTTCTCTCTTCCCCTTTTCTTTTAATATTCCCTGCACTCTGCCTCAGCATCTGCTTTGATACACTGTTGGGTAGAGATTTTCAGAGGACTTCTGTGGAAGGTTCCTGTCCTGTTTCCTGTTTTCTCCCTCTTCCAATGTCCATCCCATTTGCCTTTCTGAGTGAGGATTGATCATCTTACCCGGAGTGCTCCTTCTTGCTCAGCTTCTTAAGGTGTACAGATTTAGGTATGTTCATCCTATATTATATGTCTAATATCCTAATCTTATAACAACTTGATATACCATGTTAGGTTGATATCTCTGGGAGTCCTGTTTTTTTTGAAAGGGAGAAATGGGGAGGAGTGGATCTGGATGAGGTACTGGAAGAAGACTTGGGGTAGTGATGGGGAAGAAATTGTAGTCTGGATGAGAGAAGAGTGAAATACAAAAACAAAACAAACTTATAATAGTGTCCCAGTATGAGAAAAACTTAGGTTTTAAAGATGAGTGTCGGATAACACATTTTTAGAGCCCCAAAGCTCCGTGCAAGAAGTCCAGCTGCACTAAGATTGTTTTGTTGGGGACAACATTGGGGATATTTTTTAAAGGCAGAAGAAAACTGGCAAAGAGGCCCAGCTGTCACAGGTAACTGTTTTTGTTCTAGTAGCTCTTTTACAAGTGAGGCTAAATCTTGAGATTTCTATCCCAAGCCTTTGAGGTACCCTTTCCAACGTTTAATGTTGAAGATATAGATTAATTATGCCTAATCCTTTCCACATGATAGAGTCTTAAGCAAAATAAATATAACATTCAGAGAGGATATCTTGTAGCGATTTGATACACATGCTTAGATAACAAACATTTATTTTCACACCTAGAAGTAGAACACGGCTGTGACAATATTTTAGATACGTGATTTTTGAACTGGGCTCTAAGTATAACCAGGGAAAGTACGAAATAGTACTAGCAGATATGTAAGAGAGTTAAGAAAGATTGTGAATGAAAGCCAGAGGCCCCACAGAAGAATGAAAATGAGAGGAGCTGCACTCAGATGGACATGAGATACCCAAAGGATGCCAGGGATAAGTCCATTGATTTCAGGTCAGATACAATTCAAGGGCCCTCATTAGAAGTCAAGAGATTCTCAGCGAGAGTGACCCACAGAGACTTCCTGGGGCTTTCTCTATCCCAGGTATGCTTATAGACGGGAGATTAACATAGCTCCTCTGAGAAGCTTCACCCAGAAGCTCATGGAAACAGAGACAGAGACTCACAGCTAAACTTAATACAGAACTAAAGAGTCCTATTGAAGAGTTGAGGAAACAAGTGAGAGCCAGATTGGCCAAAGACTCCACAAGAAGACCTTCAGAGTCAACTAACTTGGGCCTTTGGGGTCCACAGAGACTGAACTATCAACTGATGTGCACGGACTGGTCTTAGGACCCCTGTACATATGCAGAAGATGTAGACTTTAGTCTTCATGTAGATTCCCCAACAAATGGAATGGGGACCCTCTCTGATTCTGATGCCTCCCTATTGGTCCTGTTCTCCTAACTACTGGGATGCCTTACCTGCCCTCAGTAGGAGAGGATATGCATAGTCCTGCAGCCACTTAATGTGCCAGAGCAGGTTGGTACCCAGGGGGAACCTTCTTCCTTTACAAGGAGAAGGGAGAATGAGGGGAGGGGTACATGAGGTGGGGGACTAGAAAGAGGGGGGGGGGCTGAAATCAGGATGTAAAGCAAATAAACAAATTTTAAAAAGAACAAAAGTACAGACATTATTCTATGTTCAATCCTAGGCCACAAACAATTTTTAAACAATAAAGTCAGAAGACATAACTTGTATTTTCAAAGATTGTTCTGGTTTCCAAGTGAAAAGTATTCAGTGTCGTGAGGAGGCTTGTGGGACTCCAAGCAAATGTGGGTAGTTGAAAATGTAGACCCAGATGAGATTAATGTAGATAAAAATAAGTGGATAGGCTTAGGTTATATTTTGGAGACAAACAAAAAACAATGCAACCAGAAACTGATTTTTAAAAAAAGAGCTAATGTAGAGCAAAGGAAGTTTCATAACACTGTGTTTATATAAGATCTTCAAAGGGTCAAATCAGAATTTAAGTGTTTTATAATCATAAATCTAAAAGAAATTACATTTCGTGTTTATCACTATATCCAGGAAGCAAGCTTACTTGACTGTCTCCACTCCCCTCTACTTCACAATGCATCTTGTCCAACAGCCTTAATGCATATATGAATACCATATAATGCATTGCCTGCTTTATGGATGAACGCTGACGATATCTAAATGGTATCTACATTTCCTTTGAATGCTGCAAACTGGTATTTGATCATTTCATTTTCCTCCACAAGATGAAACATTATGATTTTCAATAATCCATAAAGACAGGCATTTGTTTCCTTTGTGAAACTGTACCCTTCAATGATTATTCTTCACAGTAATCATAGTAAAAGCCACGCTGAAGGTAATCTCTTTCTTACTGCAGATAATAAATGCTGACTGTTGACGGAAAAAAAAGTGCAGAAAGGTGAAAGGCAGGGTGAGCATTGCATGTTTGTGAGATAAACAACTGTCATAATCCTGGGAGTGCTGTGATCACAAGAGGTCAAAGCTGACTCTTTACATAACGATGAAAATACAGCCTAAACTTTCTTTGACTGGTGATTCAGCTAACTTCACTGTGGATGCCTGCCTCCTAATTTCATTGAGGAATGTAAGTTCATTAAATGCCTACAAATTCATACCTTATAATACAAAAAAAATCTAAAATTGCATTGTCTACTTCTTAAACATCATTTTGACTTACTAGTCTATTCTAATATAAGATACCTTAGTTTCTTTATTTTAAATCACTGAGACTGTAGCCACATCTGAGTTATTGAGTTTAGTTTGGGGTAGAAATGATAAAATTCCCTAAGAGGAATGGAAAAGAAAAATAATAAATAATATTACTACTTTTGAAGTAACAATCCTGAGGACACACATCAGTGGGTACAAAAGACATTTGGTAAATGAAGTCCACTTGGCCTGGCTTATAAGTAATGGGAATTATGGTGCTGGCATGTGTTTAATGATGATTCAACACTGAATTTTATGAGTGGTTTTGTAAATTGCTTCATTTATTTCTGATAAAATTCAGCGGGTGTTCATTTCAAAGCCTGTTATGACATTCTTTTTAATAATTAGACTTAACAAAGAGAAAATCTTAGTCACACAAGTCATAAGATATCTCAAAATTTTGTAAATCTTAACATCTCTAAATGTAGGCATAATTAGTTGCAAGCTCAATTTTTTTCTTTATGCCAAGTCATATCATGCATTGTTATTTCAATAAGTTTGAAAATGGTGTTTTCAAAAAGATGTTAACAATTTAAAAGGTAATGTTTTTCTCACCATATAACACATATACATCTAAATTTCCAAAGCTTCCCAGAATTTATGTTTAACCCTTTTCTCTAAAAATTCATTCAATGTCAGAGAAAAAGCTTCGCATAGTTAAGACTCAGACCTCAGGACCCAAATCAAAATATGTTACCTTCTGGAATAATTTCCCTAAACATGGACAAAGGAGTATATAATATTCACAAACATACCTGTTCACTACAGACACACACACACATTATCAAAAACGCTGGATGAAATATAATAGTTGCATGATGATCTATTTTCTCTTCAATTTTCCTGGGACAAGATTTCTCCAACCAAGGACCATGTATGGATATAACCTAGAACCCCTGCTTGGATGTAGCCTATGGCAGCTCAGTATCCAAGTGGGAACAGGGACTATTTCTGACATGAACTCAATGGCTCTTTGTTTCCCCACCGTACCCCTCCTGAAGGGAGGAGCATCCCTGCTAGGCCACAGAGGAGGACTTTGAAGCCAGTCCTCAAGAGACCTGATAAACCAAGGTCAGACAAAAGGGGAGGAGATCCTCCCCTATCAGTGGACTTGGAAAGGGGCAAGGAGGAGATGAGGGAGGGAGGGTGGGATTAGGAGGGAATGAGGAAGGGGGATACAGCTGGGACACAAAGTTAATAAAGTGTAACTAATATTAAAAAATAAAAAGTAAAAATAAATAAATAATAAATAAAAAGATTTACAAAAGTAATTTCATTGTACTCAAATTTGAATGATTAGTGCCTAGTAGAACACCTGACCCATATTGATTTAATTAGTCAATGAATAATGTGCACACCACAAATACTGTGTTTGTTGCAAATCTGTTATAATGTTTATACCATGTGATTTCTAATAGATAATTAAGCTAACTTGTTCAGAAAGAACTTTACTGAAAGTAATTACTCTAGGTAATAAGAAGTTTATATTAGTTATTATTTGTTTGTAACCAAAAACATGACAAGAAAACAGAAAGAAAAGGATTTTTTTTTCATAGAGTTAAGGGAATAAAGTTCAAAGTAATGAGGAAAGGATAATAGAATGAGTTTGCTTGGTAACTAGTCACATTCTTGGTATACTGTCAGGAAGTGTGATCAATGCTGATACTCAGATTACATTTTTTGTTTTCCTTTTTATTCTGAACTGTGTCCTCTATGTAACTCTATGTCCAGTCAAATTGACAACGGAGATGAAGCACTATCTATTTGACCACTGAAACATTTCACCTCTTGTTCTCAAGTATTCATGACCATAGGATCATAGATACACCAAATTCCCTAAGTATTGTCAATTCCAACTCTGAAATTCACAAATAATAAAAATGACACTGAACAGAATGTCTTAATTGTGATCCCTTTGTAAAAACAAAATAAAAACAAACATAAAACAACTACTTTGTTCCACTGTAGAATGACACTGAGTACACATGCCCATTCTGAAGAGGAGAAATGGGAGACTATCAATCAAATTCTATAACAAAGCAAGACAGAAACATGGCAGAGCCAACACCAAATTTTCAATTCATTGTCTGGCATCTAGCATTCTTGGCATTCTTGGGCCTGCAACAGACATGGCAGTCCTGTCTTCTCGCTCTGTAGTCTCTAGAACATGCGACATCTATTCTGGATTGGTTCTACTTAGTGCTTAAAAACTTTTCCAGTATACATCTCACTTTCTTGACTTTCCAATACCCTGGAGTTTCTATCGTAACTTAGACTGCACTTTAACTGTTTTTTTTTTCCACAGCCTTCTCAGTAGCTCAGAGCAGGGAGTATTATCCTGCTGGGTATTATGTAGGTTCAGTATCATTTTGCATCAGTTTTGCAAGCTTCCAAATCCCCTCATTTTTGTAGCTTAAAGACCTGAAAAATCAGTAACTCCTGGATGAAGCTAAATATTACTATCAACAAGGGAAGTTCCCTAATACTGCTGGACCACAACTGTAGCAACCTCCATGTACCTTCAGAGCAAAAACTGGGATCAGATATTTTAAATCATGGGATTTCAGTAGCAATGTCAGGTTGAGCTTTCCCCTTTCAAGTGAGTTTGTAGTATTAAAGCTGGAATTTGCAGTGGGTGCTATTCCTCCCAGGGAACCTTTCCTATCTTCCTACTACAAAGTAGGACATTTTTCTTCAACAACATGAAACTTTAGAAACACTAAATCCATCCATTCTTTCTGAAACTTTACGTATTTTCACACTTTTTTTCTATAATGAACTACAAGTTTTTTCAGATCTTCATTATGTGAATTCTCATTATGAACCTCAATAAACCCAGTGAGAATAACCTTGCCATGGTCTAAATGTTTCATTGTCTTTAAAGTTTCTCTGACAGTTTATTCTGTTATTTCTTAATTCAGTTTTTGTTTGTTTGTTTTTGTTTTTGTTTTCTTTTTTACTATGGATATTAGTAAGCCACATTTTCCCTCCAGAATGTAAAGCTAATGGCTTCTATCTCAGTCACTGAGACAGCCCTGCTACCTCTCTGAAACCTTATGAGCAGTTTCCATCATCTGTATAACTGTCAGCCCCAGTCTTCCAAATTCCCTACCAGAAAGTCCCATTCTTTCTGCTTACAGTGATTGAGACTTCATTAGTCTACTGATCCAAATTGTTCCACATTTCTCCCACAAACCCATTCCATAACAATGGAACTCTGACCAAATATCTGACAAGTACCAAGTAAATTGAGCAAAGGATAATTTACTTAAGAAATGGGTAGTACAGTCCATTGTCTGGGGGTATCAAAGATCTTAGAAAATTAGGTAATTATGTGTGGTAACTGGGAGTGTACTGTCACAAAACAGTGATAAATGCTATTGCACAGATGCATTTCCTTCCTTTTTATTTTTTCCTCTTTATTCAGACAAAGATCCTAGCCCATGTAATAGTGATGCTAGGACTCAGAGACTGTCATCCATTCTCAGCAATGTCCCTCAGGAAACGTCCTGATAGACAAATCCAGAGGTATACCTCCAAGGTGAATCTAATTCTAGTCAATATGACACTGCAAATTAACCTCCACGGGGTTCATATGCATCCTCTGTCTTTTATCACAGTGTTCTGATTAATAAGGTTGTCTACATATCATAGTGACATTTTAGAAAGCTAACTCTGGTAGCCTTAATAGGGAGGATGCAAGGGCAGTGGTGAATCAGAAAGGAAGAAAAATAGAAATTGCAAAAAGCCAGGTAAAATTAATGAAAGAATAAACAAATAAATACATAGAAAAATAATAAAGAACTGAGCTATATCCACATATTGGATGAAGTAAGATCACTTGAAGGGCTTCTTTTATCATGTATTCTTTTATTATGATTTGTTATGATTTATTAATGATTTAAATGAACTTTTTAGCGTTTCTGGTTTTATATTGAGGTCTTTGATCCACTTAGACTTTAGTTTTGTGCAGGGTGATTAAGTATGGATCTATTTGTATTTTTCTACATGTAGACATCCAGTTAGACCAGCACCATTTGTTGAAGATACTATCTTTTTTCCATTGTATGGTTTTAGCATCTTTTGCAAAAACCAGGTGCCCATAAATGTGTGGGTTTATTTCTGTGCCTTCTGCCTAATTCCATTAATCCACTGTTCTGTTTCTATGCCAGTACCATGTAGTTTTTATTACTGTCGCTCTATAGTACAGCTTGAGATCAGGGATGAAGATACCTCTAGACTAAACCTGTTAGAAGAAAAAGTGGGGAAGAGCCTTATACTCATTGACACAGGAGACAACTTCCTGAACAGAACACTAACAGCACAGGCCCTAAGAACAACAATTAATGAATGAAATCTCATGAAACTGAAAAGCTTCTGTAAAGCAAAAGAACTGTCATCAGAACAAAACCACTGCCTACAGACTGGGAAAGGTTCTTCACCAACTCTATACTGACAGAGGGCTGATATCCAGAATATATAAATAACTAAGGAAATTAAAAAGCAACAAATCAAGTAATCCAATTTAAAAAAAATGGGTACTAAGCTAAACAGAATTATCAATAAAGGAATATCGAATGTCAGAGAAACACTTAAAAAATCTTCAAGATCCTTAGCCATCAGGGAAATATAAATCAAAACAATCCTGAGAATTCACCTTACACCAATCAGAATGGCTAAGATGAGTAACTCAAGTGACAACATATGCTGGAGAGGATGTAGAAAAGGGGAACCCTCCTCCACTGCTAGTGGGAATGTAAACTTATACAACCACTTTGGAAATCAATCTGGTGCCTTCTCAGACAATTATGAATAGCACTTCCTCAAGACCCAGCTATACCACTCCTAGGCATATATCCAAAAGATGCTGAAGTATACAACAAGGACATCTGTTGAACCATGTTCATAACAGCTTTATTTGTAATAGCCAGAAGCTGGAAACAACCCAGATATCTCTCAATGGAGAAATGAATACAGAAACTGTGGTACATAGACACAATGGAATATTACGCAACAATAAAACACAAGGAAATAATGAAATTTGCAAGTAAATCATGGGAATTGGAAAAAATCATCCTGAGTGAGGTATCCCAGAAGCAGAAAGACACACAGGGTATATAATCACTCATAAGTGAATATTAGACATATAATATAGGATAAACATACTAAAATCTGTACACCTAAGGAAGCTAATCAGGAAGGAGGACTCTGGCTAAGGTGCTCAATCCCCATTCAGAAAAGCAAAGAGGATGGACGTCAGAAGGAGGGAGAAAACAGGAAACAGGACAGGAGCTTGTCACAGAAGGCCTCTGAAAGGCTCTACCCTGCGGGGTATCAAGCTAGATTCTGAAACTCATAGCCAAACTTTGGGCAGAATGCAGGGAATCTTATGAAAGAAGTAAGACCTGGAGTGGACAGGAACTCGATAAGCAGAGCAACAGATCCAAAAAGTCTGGGCACCGGGGTGTTTTTTGAGACTGATATTCCAGCCAAGGACCACTCATGGAGATGGCCTGGAACCCCTTTACAGAGTTAGCCTATGGCAGTTCAGTATCCAAGTGGGTTCCATAGTAATGGGGACAGGAACTGTCTCTGACAGGAACAAATTAACCTGCTCTTTGACCACCTTCCCCTGAAGGGCAAGCAGCTTTGCCAGGCCACAGAAGAAGACAATGCAGCCAGTCCTGATGGGACCTGATAGACTAGGATCAGAAGGAAGGGGAGAAGGACCTCCCTTATCAGTGGATTAGGAGAGGGACATGGGTGGGGAAGAGGGAGAGTGGGATTGGGAGGGGAAGATGGAGGGAGGTACAGGGAGGATACAAAGTGAATAAATTGTAATATAATAAAAATAATTATAAAATAAAAATACAAAAACACTTTTTTATTAGCATAGGTTTCATTATGATATATGTATATGCCATTATGTTTTGATTTTAACTATATCCCCTTTTACTTCTTCCTTTCTTGTTGGTATCCCTTCAAATACTCTTTCTTTCCACTTTCATGTTACACATGCTCATCTTACCCTCCTGTATTTTCTTGTCCCCTCTCCACTTTAAACTGACCTCCTCTCATACTGCCCTTAGATTCCCTCCTCACATACACACACCCCCAAATTCATATCTAGATTCCTCATGTGAGAGGAAACATGTAATGTTTGTTTTTCTGAGCTGGCCGAAGTTTGCCTTATTTAATCAGCCTTTGAAAGAGTGTTTGAGGAAAGAACTAAGTGTAGCATGTATCCTTAATTTTCACATGGGTGTTGTTCATCATAACTATTAGTGCTTAGCTTAATGTATAAAATGGATCAAAAGTAAACGAATCTCAGCATTTAGACCAAGTTGACCAGTAGAAATTCAACTTTGTTTTCTTGTTGATGTATTGTTTGCTTGCTTGAGGTTGGGCCTCATTATATAGCCCTGTTCAGTTCCTTTTATCTCTGCCTCATGAATGCTGGCATTACAGGCATGCATCACTATACCTGGTTAAAATTATTCTGATGATTATATATCATAGTCTTCTGAAGTTTGTTTTTGTTTAAAATCAATATTCATGCTGTACCTCTATGAATTTAAATTGTCACAGGAAATTGAGCTTTTGTTTATTGCTCTGAAGATTATGCCAACAATTTCTGTCCACTGGTTATTACTCCCTCCCCTAAAAACCATTTAGTTCAACCTGTGTTTTAAAACAACCATATTATTTTTTCATATTCAAAAAAAAGTATTCAAATCCAGATACTAAGCAAATACCTATCAAAATATAATGTAATGTTGAACAAACAGCACTCATATGACCTTTGCAGATTTCAAGGAGAAGAAAAGGAGAAAAGTCTTGGCTTTCAGATCACAAAATAGCCAAAAGGAAAAGTTTATATCAGATTTATTACTAGCTTTCTAAACTTTTCGTTATATAGACAACAGCCATCAAAAAATAATTAAAAATCATACAGTTAAGTAAAATTATCTTTTTCTTTTCAAAACATATTTCATAATAAGGAAACCTATTTGCTTGATGAGGAGTTTTAGTGTGATTATTATTTCAAGGTCAAGGTGATTTTTGTGTCCCTGTAATGAATAACTTTCTTGAAGGGGATACTGTTGGTTTTGATATGTAATTTGATGTGTAGAGATGTGCAAGATGCCTTTTAAATGAGACACTTTCTACCATGCATTATGCAACAGACTAGGGCAGTAATTGAAAAGCTAAATCATTATGTTCATTTTTTTTATAAAACGTACAAACATACTTTACAGCTTTGACACTTTAGTAATCATTTAGAAAAAAAATCTTGTGCAAATCATACGAGAAGATTGTTATCTAACACCATTAACAAATCTGACTCCTTTGGAAATAATCAACTCATAAATATTTAGCTAATATACATGCAGAGCAATGGATTGTGCAAAATTAAATGCCTCATTGAAACAATTAATTTCAAATGATATGATTTATTGTGCATACTTTACTGGAAATTTAATAGAAATATGGACCTAAAGTAATTTGAGCAGAGGATGTTTGCACTGTCTTTGATTTCTGGCCAAGATGTATTCTTTCTTACCCTGCAGGTGAACCTCAAGAAAGAGAGAATTTCCAGGAAAGCTCTCTAATTGAATTTGTGGGTCAGGGTTTGATGAGAGGAGGTGATGACCACAGATTGTAAAATGACTAAATAAATAAATAAATAAAATGAAGTAATCCTCCCATATTTCTCATGCCTTCTGCAGCAAAGCCCTAAGGGAAGAAAATACCACTTCAGTAAAAGCTGTTGTCATCATCTGTCCATTTCAAAAGTATACAGCTCATGCCTCTGAGAGCATCAATATCCAAATATATCCTCCAGGCATCTCTGAAACACTCAGTCCTGAAATTTCCCGTAAGCGAGCTTGTGCTGGTTCTTAAACAGAAATGTTTGCGGAACAGTTGAAGGTGGAATGAGTAAGAGAGATGAGGTTAGGGTGAATCTGCAGTGGCTCTAATGAATGGAAGCTATACAACAGCAGAGGGTAATGAGAACTCACCTACCTAGTGCCTTAGGTTAATCCTGTCTATTTGGCTTGTGCCATAAAGACACACTGAAGTGGGACTCTGAAGACAGGAATTCTAGTCCCTACATTTTTTTCTCTTTGAAGATTTTTAAAATTATTTTATGTGTATAGTGTTTTGTCAGTATTCATCTGTGTACCACATGATTGCTGGTGGCTGAGGAGGTAGTGAGCCTCTGTGTGGGTGCTAGGAAAGAACCCATGACCTTTGAAACAAACACAAAGACTCTTAAGCAACAAACCAAATGTCCAGTCCCCTGGATTGTAATTAAAATCAAGCTATGATTGACCTCAAGAAAGTCATTCTAGTGCTTGTAAGACTCAATCTTCTCACCTTTGAAATGAAATTGGACAAAATAGTATGATAAACTCTTAAGATATTTTTCACAAATTAAGGAGGCATTAACTAACTTTGTTTTGTGGCTTATTTCTTTGATTTGCAAAAGTCATACATCTTGCACAAAATCCTTAGATTTAATAGCAGTTGACTTTTGACTGTGTGTTTTGTGTTTTTGTGATGTTATCAACAGGAAACTCAGGCTGTCTTGGAGTTCACCATCTCCTTATATGTAGCTCCTAAACAGGGATTACATGTATCCACCACCAAACCTCACCAAAACATCTGATTTTTTATTTCTAATATTAATTAATGATCAACCAAAAATTACCTGGAGTTCTTGCTTTGAAATACTTTTCTTTTCTGTTCATCATTAAAACATTCTGAAAGAAGCTGTGTCCTTTGGCGATAATCAACTCATAAATTAGAAAACATCTTTATTATCATTTTAATATGTTTATAAAATAAAACATTCATTGAAAATATGTTGAATCTTATTTCAACCTAAACATTAACATCTTAGTTAAAGTAGATATTGCTGACATTTGATATTTGCCCCACCAATTTCAATTATGTGATATATGCCTTCATTTCTTAATTGCCCACTAAATCAAAGAGTTACCACTGATTATGATTCTGAAAAACATAGTTCTAAATGTAGTAATTTCAAGTGTTTACTTCCTCAAGGTCAATTTCTTGGTCTAAATTCTAGATTTCTAAGTTCCTGTAAACCATAATTCTAAATGATTAAAATTTCAAATGTTGACATATCTTAAACCAAAACAACTCTAAATATCAATTCTAAATATCAATTTTTGGGAAAAAAGACAATAGAAGGGGAGGATCTGGCAGGAGCTGAGAAAGGAAAATCGTGATCAGGATAGAGCGGGTTTTGGGTGTTTTGTTTGTTTGTTTGTTTTTTAGATTTTTTTTGTTTTGATCAAATATGAGGAACATATCATGTTCTCAAGAATTCACTGTCAAATAAAATGTCTAATTCTATGTTTAACTTGTTGCTCAGTAAACAGTGGCTGCTATCTCATAACCACTGTGTATCCTTAAAGAACAAAATATTTCTTATTTATTTCATAATAATTATGAAAGCAATCACCTTAAGAAAAGATATTAGATATCTTCTTCAATTTTGATGAGATGTTTGTAAGTTTCTTTTATTCCATAACAAGTTTAAGGGAAGTCAATTTTGTTCAAAGCAATCAGTACTCATTAGTTGTTCTCTGTGGTAAAAATAAAGCGAGCTTGTGTAGGCTAAGTAGTAAAGCTTTACATGGACACTGTGAATCACTGCACCCTTGCCATTATCCTTGTCCTGCTCATCATCTCTCTGCATCACTGGCAAGGTACTGTGTTAAGCACTTTCTAAAAAAATCTACAGAATAGTAATTCTTTTACATTTGCCTACAGGAATATTAGAATATTAAAGAAATATTTCTCAAATTCTAATTCTCACTGATTCAACTAATATCCTAATAAAATAAAAATTCTTATTGTATAGGATATAAGTAAGATCTAAGGCCAAGTGTTGATCTGGAGTGCCAAATAATGGGCCTAAGGATGACCTTCAAGATGGCAAAGAGGGGGACAATAGTAAACACTGATAAGGAAGATAAACGATTTCTAACATAGAAAGTAAGAATGGCTTTGTAGTCTCATCTTTCTAGAACTAGTGTGTAAACTTAGTGCCTGGGGCCAGGAGAAATTCAATAAATACTCAGTTCATATATGAGCAAAATAGCTGTCTTCTTCTTTTACCTATTGTGATGATAAAATGCTCTAACAGAAGCAACTGAATTGGGGAAAAGTTTATATTGGTTCCCAGTTTGAGGTTTCTTTCCATCCTGGTGATGAAGTCATTTCGTCAGAACCCCTAGGTACCCAATCACATTACATCCACAATCAAGACAGATGAAAATGATGGATATTGCTACTCAGTTTCCATTTCTCTTTTTATTCATTCTAAGACCCCATCCCAGTGAATAGTGCTGCCTCAGCCAACATGAGATAGATCCCTGAGATTCCCAGAAGCTTTTCTATGGTGATTCTAGATCCTGCTGAGTTGATAATATTAACCATCCCATAGCCTCTTAGTTAGTTTTAGGCATGTGCTTTAGATTGCAGAAAGAGTGTTCCAAAGCATTTGAGAGGGTTTTATGATGGTGACTGGGGTAAAGGCTTATATAACACAATACTTGGTAAGAAATTCACTAGAGTTAAGCTTCAGGATCACCTGGAATTTCAGAAGGCCACACCAAAGAGGCATAAAAGTAAGAAGGGAAGTTGTTAAGAAAAACGTTTCCAGAAGATGGGAAAATGGGGTAGAAAGACAAAATTTCATTATATAAATATGTTACTATAAAACAATAAAATAATTTAAACTATTTGGACACCACCAAAACCTGATAACTCAGAACTTCTAGGCTTGTACAGTCCAGTTTTACCAAGCTCTTCAGTTATTCTGACGCTCATTATACTTTGAATGCTATTGGCTTAAAAGGTCCATGCTAGTTCAGATAACCAGGACTGTAACATAAGGAAGAAAAGTCTGTGAGTTCTAAAAATGTCTAAACATTGAAGAAATGACTGGATGTTCCTGTTCAGTATATAGACTCACCACACAAAAGATTTCTCCTTTCTACTATTTTTAATACACAGCGCAATTGATGTATTCCACATAGACAAGTTCTTGCTTTAGCACAGATGTTTGTGTACATACATCTGTAGATAAGATCAAGAAATTTTGATCAGGGACAGAAAAGGATAAAAATGAGTGGAAGCAATGATAGGCTCGAAGAAGTACAATGAACTGAACATGATCTGTAAGGGAAAGCTAGGTGGTTCCGAAAATAGGAAAAAGGCCAACAGATTGGGAAAGGATCATTACCAATCCTACTTCTGACAGAGGGCTAATATCCAGTATATATAAAGAACTCAAGAAGTTAAAAAGCAAGAAACCAAATAATCCAATTAAAAAATGGGGTATGGAACTAAAAAGAGATCTGACTGTAGAGGATTATAGAATGGCAGAAAAACACTTAAAGAAATGCTCAACGTCCTTAGCC
>CM053744.1:35581638-35605939 GCA_028658305.1 Pachyuromys duprasi
GAAATCTATTTACCTAGGAAGATATACAAGAAGGAGGACCCAGGTTGGTATGATCAATGCTCGTTTAGATGAACAAATGGGATGGACAATGAATGGAGGAGAAAACAAGCAACAGGACAGGAGCATACCAAAGAGGGCCTCTGAAAGAATCAATATAGCAATGTATCAAAGGAGATATTAAGTCTCACAACCAAGCCTTCGGCAGAGGGTGGGGAATAATAATAAAAATAGGGGAAGTTAGTAAGACTTGGGGAGAACAAGAGCTCCACAAAGACCAAATTGAGCAGGGCACAGGGGTCTTTTATGAGACAGTTTCTCCAACCAAGGACCAGGTATGGAAATGGCCTAGAACCCCCGCTCAGATGTGGCCCATGGTAGCTTGGTGTCCAACTGAAGACCCTAGTAAGGGAACAGGGACTTTTTCTGTCTTGAACTTGATGGCTGACTCTTCGACCCTCCCCCATACATGCCAGGGAGTAACAACCTGGCTACATCCAAGGGGAGAACATTGCAGCCAGCCCTGAGGAGACAAGATGATCTGGGGTCAGATGGAAGGGGAGGAGGTCCTCCTCAGTTGGTGGACTTGGAGGGGGCAGGGAGGAGATGACAGAGGGATGAGGAGAGTGGGAGGGAATGAGGGAAGGGGCTATGCCTGGGATGCAAAGTACCTAACCTGTGATTGATATAAAAATAAATAAATTACATTTAAAAAAGACAGGATTTTGGCATTTCTTACATTTGTATGTATTTGAAACTCTTCAATATCCATAATTCAGAATTCTAGCTGACAACCACTTTTCTTCCTTAGTTCATATTTAAATAATGAACAATGCAAATATTGGTTGAAACTATAAAAATTTAATTAACTCATAGTTTTACCCTTGAAAAGAAGCCTATGCCAATGACAGAATAAATGTCATCTTTCTAACAGCATACAGGGATAAAGAGTGCTAAGATGTACTATTATTTGGGGTGACACCACCAGGACCTTCAAGAGTTAAACTCCAGCTCCAGAAGATTAAGTTGAATTTGGATTACCTTTCATTGTTTGATTATAGTTGCATCTCTTATCATGCTGGGTGACATGGATTGTTCGGAATTGTGCTCTGTGGAATTTTAGAGTAGATAAACAAACAAACAAACAAAAAACTATGGGAATAACAGTTTTCTAAACATTAAAAAAAGTTTTCATTTTCCAGCATTTGTTTAACTCATAAAAACTTTGTCATTTTCATCTGAATTTGCCCTACGTTACAATTCTATAAAATTGTGTTATATTATATATTCCAAAACTCACAGTGAGTTTTGCTATAATACAGATGTTAGTCTCTACAGTACTTTTCTATCAATGCCCATTTTCTGTTGTATAATGTCACCCAAGGTACGTTGAATTCAGCTTTCACAACTTAGTATCCTCTGATCTATAAACATCGTTCAGTTTTTCTTTTATGTGGACTTAGCAGTTTTGTGACATATTTGTTGTTTGTTGAAATGCCCATCAAGTTGGGTGACTGATGTGTTATTATTATTTTCATGTGTCTATGCTTTTTTTTTCTAAAGCAAGATATCAGAATACAGGGCAAGTGAAGAATGTGTGATTAGCAATTTGGTGATTTTAGCTTTTATGGTTTGGTTCAGGTACCAGAAGTTAACCTTGATTTTCAAAATGATAATCTGGAATCAAGTAAAAGATGTAACTCTGGGTAGGTCAATAAAGGCATTTCTTTTTATTTATTTTTTAATATTTATTTATTTTTATATTAGTTACAGTTTATTAACTTTGTATCCCTGGTGTATCCCACTCCCTCATTCACTCCCCATCCCATCTTCCCTCCTTCCTTCATCTCCTCCCTGCCCCTTTCCAAGACCATTGGTTGGGGAGGACCTCCTCCCTTTTCATCAGATCCTGGTTTATCAGGTATCTTCAGGACTGGCTGCAAAGTTCTCCTCTGTAGCCTGGCAGGACTGTTCCTCCCTTAGTGGGGTGAGAGGTCAAGAGCCCGCTAATGATTTCATGTTAGAAATAGTCTCTGTTCCCCTTACTAGGATACCCACTTGGATGCTGAGCTACCATGGGCTACATCTGAACAGAGGTTCTAGGTTATATCCATACATGGTCCTTGGTTGGTGAAACAGTCTCGTAAAAGACCCCTGTGCCCAAATATATTTGGTCCTTCTGGAGCTCCTATCCTCTCTAGATCACATTAACTTCCCCTTCTTTCATATGATTCTCTGAACTCTGCCCAAATGATACTGAGACTCATAAAGCATTTCTTTAAACAATTAACTGAGGTGGGAAAACACTTTCTAAGAGAGGGCAGCAACATTGTTCAAGGCTCTGGAATAAAAAGGCTCAAGGTGAAGAGAAGTGTTGCTTTTTTCTGCTTGCCTCCATTTCTTGATGAGGAGCAATTCTGCTTTGCTTCTGACAAAGCTGCCACCATAGAACCCAGCTTCTTTCAGCCAGCCCTGAAGAGACATGATAAGCAAGGGTCAGATAGAAGAGGGGGAGGTCCTCCCCTATCAGTGGACTTGGAGGGGGGCAGGGAGAAGATGAGGGAGGGATGGGGAGAGTGGGAAGGAATGAGGGAGGGGGCTACGGTTGGGATACAAAGCATATAACCTGTGATTAATATAAAAATAAATAAATTACAAAAAAGAAAAAAAATTGAAAGAGAGAAAAAACAAAAACAAAACTTCCAACCTAGACCAAAGTAAAGCAACTCTCTAGGAATCTCCCATGCCTTCAATGCTGAAGTAACCTGCCTCATGTAATAAGGAACTACTGAGATCTCAGCCTCTCTGATGTATATGTAGCCACTATTGTGAAATTAGCATAACAAATCCCCTTTGCAATGTGTATGTTCTCTATTTGTTCTACTACTACAGAGAACCCTTAAAATATAAATGCTATCTGACAGCCTCTATACTGCATGGTCAGTCTCTTTCATTCCCATACTCTTTGCTATCAAAATACTAACCATGAAACATTCTCAAAGGACATAAACTGCACATAATAGAAAAGACAGTTCCTTTATAGTTATTCAGTATTCTTCATTAAGAAACACATGTCTCCTTAATTTTATTTACTCATTTATTTATTATTTTGGTTATTTGTTAAGGGTAGGAACTCACAAAAATATAATAAAAATTTTGCATTACATCTTCATAGTGACATGATTTATTTGGGGGGTTATTTTATAACTTGCTATTGGTGAGTTTTTCAATGTGGTTCCTCAGTCCTTGTAGTAAGCCTCTATCTTATGTATGCTGTTATTTAAGAATTCATTGTTTCTTAGCTGTGCCCTCACTTCTAGGTGAACCATACATTTGTCCCCATTTAGAATCTGGCAATTTTGTCACTTTTTTCCTAAGGACCTCATCATTTTCTTTTAAAATAGGGTTTGGATGGAAAGGGAGGAGGTCCTCCCCAGTCGGTGGACTTGGAGGGGGCAGGGAGGAGATGAGGGAGGGAATGAGGGAGGGGGCCATGCCTGGGATGCAAAGTACCTAATCTGTGATTGATATAAAAATAAATAAATTACATTAAAAAAAACAAAAAATAGTACACTAAATTTAAATGTCAAAATGAGACTATACTGTATTTTTTAAATCAATTGAGTCTCACACACAGATGGCTGGCTGGATGTAAACATTATGAGAGAGTTATGGCTTATCCTTGATCTCCTGGTGTGTTGCACCTTGAGCTCCCAGAAACTGCAGGCCAACTGATGGTATACTTCTCTTTAGATGCAGGAACTACACTGTTGCATAGAAGGATACTGTTTTCCTCTCACCTACACTCTCGAAGCCAGCCTTAGCTACAGACTTCTTCTCTGAGCCCTAACTGCCCACACAGAGTTCAATACTTTCTAATTTCTTCTTCACTTCTCCCACATTCCCCTCCATAATGTTTGTAGTAATGTTTACGATAGAGAAGGAGTGTGTCTAAAGCTGTTTCATTAATATGACTAGATTTACAAACTGTTGACTGTCCTATTGGTTGTAGCATGTGTTATATTGTTAGTACTGAGCATAGAGTGGAAAAGAGCTATTAATTCTGAGATATTTTGTCGTGTGAGTTTGGGTTTTGTGAAATATTTTAATGGAAACAAATAAAATTGGCTCTTTTCTAAGTGTATAAGAAAATTTAGAAGGAAAAAAATATTATCTCTGAGATTCAAATTTCCAGGAAGTTTCCATATTTCTGTGTCTTCTATGGGAAATGGTTTAATACTTTCAGAAAATCCCATATAAAATTTAATCTTGTGAATAGTTGTTTTACAATTTAAACTGAAATCACAGAGGACCCATGATGGAGGCACTGGCCAAGCAGGGTATCTGAACAGCAGCTCAGCAGTGAGAGTGGAGTGACCAACAGAATATGTTCTGGACCCTGAAACCCAGATGCCTGTGTTTCTCAGGTGAGAGGAGAACCCAGAGGAAAAATGAGGGTCCATCTTCAGGCCACCCTGCTAAATCTGTGAAAAATTCCTGGGCATCTGTCTGGCATGGCCAGAGCTCTAGGCCACGCGTCCAAGCCCACTACCTGAGGATACTTTCTGGGTACTAACAGCTAGCTTTCACTCCCACTGTCCCTGGAGTGGATACCTTCCAGTTCCAGGGGTGAGGCTCCAAACCCAGACACCTACTCTCACCATCCCATGGACACCTTCTAGGTACCAGCTGCTCTTGGCCCTGATCTCGGGTGCCTACTCTCACAATCCTATGAGTGGATACTGTCCAGTACCTGCTGGTCCAAGTTCCACACTCAGGCATCTACTCTCAAAACTGCCTTAGAGAGGATACCTTCTAGTACTTGGTGTGTGTGGCTCTAAACTCTGGGCCTACTATCATCATCCCCAGCATGGGACTCCAATTATAGACCTACTATCATGCAGGACCCACAGAAGCAACCCCAGACACTGCTCCCAAAGCTCAATGTGTCTCCCTAAGGAGACCAACAGAAGCTCTGAGCTCGCAGGTTCTCTAAAAAGGCTGTGCCCAGCAAGCACAGTGTCTGAACCCATTGTATTGTCTCACTTAACCTCAGAGCAAGAAAGCCAGTGGTGGGGCAGCTAACTCCAGAACTTCCCCCTGTGAACAGAGGATCCTTGAGCTCCTGAGGAATCCACATGGTCACCATGATCAAACATCTAAGGAGACCAAAGCACAGGTTCCAGAGAACCACCGGACACTCTGAGATCGTTCCCGCTAATCTGAGAAAGGCCCTTACAGGAACATCCAGCTTCCTGCCCAGGGCTCATCCCAAATCCCAAAGAACTCAAGTAGGCAACAGGATCTAACATCCAATGCCAGAGACAACCAAATGCCTAAAGGTCAGCATGAAAGCATAATTAACAAAAACCAAGTCAATATGGCATCCCCAGAACCCAGTTATCCACAGGCAAGCAGTCATAGATGCCCTAACAGAACTGAGAGACAAAAAAGTGACCTTAAATGTATGCTTATGAAGATAATAACAGAGGAAACAAAATCAGTAAAGAAATAATTAAATCACTGAAAGAAATACAGAAAAGTTTAAATAAATAGGTGAAGGAATCAGAAAAATCATATAATCAAAGGTAGGAAAATACAAACAAATAGGTAAAAGAAATCAACAAAATGGTTCAAGATCTGGAGATGAAATTAGAAACATTAAAGAGAGTACAAACTGAAGAAAGGACATAACAACAGAAGTAAGCAACACCAATAGAATTCAAGAGATGAAGCAAAGAATCTCAGGTATAGAAGAACAATGGGAGAAATCAATGCATCAATCAAATAAAAATGTTAAATCCAAAAATTCTCTGACATAAAATATCCAAGAAATCAGGAATTCCACAAACAGAAGAAACTTAAGAATAATAAGAATAGAAGAAAGAGAATATCCCTGGACCCAAGGACCAGAAAATATTTCACTGAAATCCTAAAAGAAAATTCTCTCAATCTTCAGAAAGAGGTGTATATAAGCATACAAAAGACTTAGAGAGCACCAAATAGATTAGACCAGAATAAAAAAATCCTCCCACCACATAATAATCAAAACTTGAAATGTACAGAACAAAGAAAAAATATTAAAAGCTGAAAGGAAAAAGGCCAAGTAACATATGACAGCAAACCTATCAGAATCACACCTGACTTCTCAGCACAGACCATAAAAGACAGAAGGGCCTGGGCAGCCATCTTGCAAACCCTAAGAGTCCACAAATTCCAATAACATACTACTATACCCAGCAACTCTTTCATTCAACATAGATGGGGAAAACAAATGTTCCATGAGAGAACCAAATTTAAACAGTATCTATGCATAAACCCAGTCCTATAAAAGATACTAGAAGGAAAACTTCCATCCAAGGAAATTAATTTAAACTCCCCCTCAAAAAAAAAAAACAAGATATAAATAATTTTACTACAGCAAAACCAAAAGTAGACCAGCACACTGCAGCAAAGGACATCAAAATAAAAGGAACTAACAGTCACTGGTCATTAATATCTCCCAACATCAATGGACTCAACTCACCAATCAGAAGACATAACAGGACTTGATGGTCTTCTCATTTTTCCTTATTCCAACCTTCTTTGCAGATCCATTAACCTTGGGTCTTAGCTGTTTTTCATTGGTTTTCTTTCGGTATCTAGAGCTCTGGGGTGTTTTCTGATCTGGAGTGACTGAGTTTTCTCCTTTGTTTTCTTTTTCTTCTGCTTTGCTGATGTTGCTAATCTGCTATCCACAGGTTCAATTTTGTTTGACATGATTCTCAGGTGTCTCTTCTTCCCAGGCTCAGGTGATACATGCCTCTTGCTGGGAGCAGCTCTCTGTGCCTTAGGTACAGGCTTCTCATCTGTTGCTTCCTACTTTTGTGTCACAGAGCACAACACCCTGGTTCCTGAAAAATGAGAAGACCACCAAGTCCTCCAGGAGACGAAGCTGCAGAACCCATATGATGGAGCCAAGAAGTCTACATCTAGGGGCAAAGTCAGTGGAAGAAGAACATGCTTGAGGTCTGGAAGACATGGTGAGATTCCCCAGCCTTAGGCTTCAGAGGAGAAAACACACAAGCCAGGTGCAGAAATTGTGATAAAGACCCAGAAAGAGAGTGGAGTCTCTGGACATTCCAATGTTAGGTCTTTGGGATCCAAAAAACCTGGAGCCACTTTGGACATTGAACCTAAGCCCAGAGTAACTAGAGGTGCCAAGAAAGATACAAAAATTCCAAAGCAGGATGAAGACATTGTATATACACCAGGAAATTAAGAACAAGAAGTCACCAGAATAGTGAAAATAAGTAGCAGAGACATTTGAAAAGGAAAAATAAATTGGCTTAGTGATTAATTCCAGTTTAAATCTCACCTCCTGCTTGAAGGTGAACTGTAAATAAAACTGCCCGTCTTTAAGGAAGGAAGCTGCTTTTCTGGTGATGCTTTCGTCAAACTCCAGTGGACATCATGAAGGGGATCACAGGGATCTCAGCAACCACAGTTTAAAACTTGGGGGGAAGGTGTGAGCAAGCAGAAGTGTTGCTGTCTATCCTACAAAATAAAGCTTTAACGTTCACTACCAGAAAAAAAAGACATAACAGAATAGATACTTAAAAGGACCCATTCTTCTGCTGAATACAAGAAACACACCTGAGCCACAAAGACAGACATTACCTGAGAGTAAGGACCAAATATATCAGGGCACAGGAGTCTTTTATGAGACTGTCTCTCCAACCAAGGACCAAGCATGGTTATAACCTAGAACCCCTGCTTGTATGTAGCAAA
This sequence comes from Pachyuromys duprasi, assembly GCA_028658305.1. Taxonomy (NCBI): domain Eukaryota; kingdom Metazoa; phylum Chordata; class Mammalia; order Rodentia; family Muridae; genus Pachyuromys; species Pachyuromys duprasi. Next base: position 35,589,406 of record CM053744.1, read on the forward strand.
TGGTAGCTCAATACCCAAGTGGGTACACCAGTAAGGGGAACAGGGACTATTTTGGAGATGAATCAATGGCTGGCTCTTCGACTTCCCTGCCCCCCCCCGAGGGAGGAGCAGCCTTGCTAGGCCACAGAAGAGGACGCTGCAGCCACTCCTGAAGAGACCTGATAAGCTAGAGTCAGATGGAAGGGGAGGAGGTCCTCCCCTATCAGTGGACCTGGAAAAGGGCAGGGAGGAGATGAGGGAGGGAAGGGGGAGGGGGCTATGGATGGGATACACAGTATATAAGCTGTGATTAATATAAAATAAAAATGTTAAAATTAAAAAAAATCCCAAGCAAATGGACCCAAGAAGCAGACTGGAGTAGCCATTCTAATATCAAATAAAGTATACTTTTAACCAAAGTTAATCAAAAAAGATAAAGAAAGACACCTCATACTATTCAAAGGAAGATTCTACCAAGAAGACATCTCAATTCAATTCTGAATATCTATGCCCAAAATACAAGGGAATCCACAATTTGAAAAAGAACCATTAATAAAGGTTAAACTACTCATGGCTCTCCACACGTTAATAGTGGGAGACTTTAACACACTACCAGTAAATGAGACAAAAACTAATCAGAAATAATGATGCTAACATATGCCATGATTCGAATGGACCTAATAGACACTTACAGAGCTTTTACCTAAACACCAAAGATTGTACTTTCTTCTTAGCTCCTCACAGAACCTTCTCTAAAGCAAGCCTTAACACATACAAGAAGATTGAAATAATCCCTTTTTTCCTATCATACCATCATGGTGCACTTTGTTTCTTCAGGTGCACTTTGTTCCCTGAGTTGTTCTTCGATGTGATTTCATGCCTCCCGTGACAAACATTTACATCCAATTTATAATACATATTTATTCCTGTTGGATCTCAGAACAGAGCTATAGAACCCAATCTGGTCAATGTACTCTGAATTTGGAAATAGGCTTCTTTATTGCTTTTGTAATTTCCAGATAAAAGCTATACTATGTGCCAGGCAATGGTGTTTAAATTGGTGTGTCCTCAGAAAATTTTGGGAAAGGCCTGGTAATATTTAGATTCATTCTGCTAATATTTAATATATGTTTACTGAATTTATTTATGTATATTTCTAATCATGCTTTTCTGATCTCTAATAACCTTCCTTAAGTCATTATTTTCTCTGTTACATTCATGTACAAATGAACACTGACAGTAAAGTAAGATTCTCTACAGAATCAGACTGTAGCCTGCCTCATTCTTTCATGTCCTCAGATCCCAAGTCTAGCAGCCATCATTTTCATAGGTCATCCAAAAACAAACAAACAAACAAAACAAAACAAAACCAAAAAACATCAATACGTGACCACAAATGCAGCTATGTTAAAATGGAGTTCAAACACATTGATCATAAGCCAGCAGTGAAGAGAACAGACAATATAAAAGTAATTTACAGTAAAGTGACCCAGAGTGTGACTAATTTTCCCCTTGGCTAAAATATGGTAATGTTCTTGACCTTGTAGAAAGTAGTATCCATGCCAGAGGCCAGAGACGCCAGAAATATTTAAGCCAAATTATCTTTTGTTGTGCCTCATCCTCTGTATAGGAAGACAGAAGGCAGTGTCTGAATTTTCCTTCTCCCTTTCCCATTAAAGGAGTCTATCTTTTCTAAAAATAATACATGAGTATAGTATATAGCTGAGGTTGTGGAACATCTGGACACCTAGAATGGAAACTTGTCTCATCCTCATCCTCAAGTGAGTGAGGCTCCTTTGGTACCCCACCCCTAGGGAACTCTCCTGCTATCTAGGAGCTTACCCATCCTTCATTCTCTTAAGCTGTTTATAGTAAAACCATTCCTATTATAACTCGCCCTCTGTGGTCAGTGAATGTCATTCTTTGAACCTATGAGACAAGAAGCCAACGGTAACTGACTTAGTGGAAGTTTGTGCGACTATATTTGACACTCGAACTCCTGAAGTATAAGTCTATCTGTATGAGTTAGGGTCACTATTGATAATAAGAAACACCATGACTGAGGCAAGTTGGGGAGGAAATAGTTTATTTGGATTATACTTCTACATCATAGCCCATCAAGGAAGGGATTCAGGTCAAGAACTCATACATGGCATGAAATTGGAGTTAGTTATTGATGCAGAGACTACAGAAGAATAATGCTTACTGGCTTGTTCCTTATGCCTTACTTAACCTGCTTTCTTACAGAACCCAGGACCAAATCCCAGGATTGTTCGCATTTACAATGGTCTCGGCCCTTTCACATCAATCATTAATTAAGAAAATGTCTTCCAGATTTACCTTCAGCCAGATATTGTGGAGACATTTTATCAATTGAGGTTCCTGCCTCTCAGGTGACCATAGCCATGTGAAGTTTACATAAAAATAGCTGGAACACTACTGCAGAGCCAAGACAAGCTTTATTGTTTTAACTGAACACTCCTCCCCAGTTTCCATGTACTAGCAGCAGAGCTGGAGTCATCCAGGTAGTGTAACTTTGTAGGCATATATAAGGCAGGGATTATATAGGCTAGAGCCAAAGTTCTATTAGAAGCACAACTGAGGCAAAGCAATATATTGTAAGGAAAGTCATGGAGAGGGATGTTCCAATTAAAAATGTTTAAAGCTGTGAAAGTGAAAGATAAATTGCAGGAAAATTAGGTGGTCCGCATGGCCATGATGTTGAATGTCTATGGAAGAAGGTTTCAAATACTAAGTGGAATCAGTCCATGACAAAGTTTCTGTGAGTTACGGGAAGCATGGATTTTGGAGTGGAGGTAGACAAGCTCTTGAAGAACATATAATGTCACCACATGCCCTCCATGTGTGACAGGGTGCTACAGCCATTTTAAGTTCGCCCGCTTAGGTTTGTCTGGTTTAAGTTATTTCATAGATATCACAGGTAGAGGGGACCATCTGTGTCTTGAAAGGTGCAGAGACAGAAAAAGACAGAGAAATGTGGGGAAAGAACAGAGAGGAGAATGACATGGGCTTTTGAAACCTTAAATATTACCCTCAATGACACATCTCCTCAAACAAGGCCACATATCCCAATTCTTTCCATTAAATGAAGTTATATCACTTGGTTTAACAATGTTCTCCATAAGATATGTAGACTAATAGCCAAAAATAATATTACCAAGGATGAGAAACCTCAGTTGAGTTGCTGGTCAGGGTAGTCCACTTGTTGTTGCCACGGTTCCTTCTCAAAAGTGAAAGTTATTTTTACTTCCTGCCCTCTTCCAAAGGCTTGATTGTGAGTCTTAATATCTGCTTTGATACATTGCTATATTGATTTTTTCAGAGGTCCTCTTTGGTATGCTCCTGTCCTGTTGCTTTTTTTCTCCTCCATTCAATGTCCATCCCATTTGTGCATCTAAACGAGCATTGATCCTACCCACCTGGGTCCTCCAATAATAAAAATAGGGGAAGTTAGTAAGACTTGGGGAGAACAAGAGCTCCACAAAGACCAAACTGAGCAGGGCACAGGGGTCTTTTATGAGACAGTTTCTCCAACTAAGGACCATATATTGATATGGCCTAGAACCCCCGCTCAGATGTGGCCCATGATAACTCAGTGTTGAACTGAAGACCCTAGTAAGGGAAACAGGGACTGTTTCAGTCATGAACTTGATGGCTGGCTCTTTGACCCTCCCCCATATATTCCAGGGAGCAACAGCCTGGCTAGATCCCAGGGGAGGACATTGCAAAGAGCCCTGAGGAGACAAGAAGATCTCTGGTTGGATGGAAGGGGAGGAGGTCCTCCCCCGTTGGTGGACTTGGAGGGGGCGGGGAGGAGATGAGGGAGGAGATGAGGGAGGGTTGGGGAGGGTGGGAGGGAATGAGGGAGGGGGCTATGCCTGGGATGCAAAGTACTTAACCTGTGATTGATATAAAAATAAATAAATTACATAAAAAAGTGAAAATTAAGTCACCATTGCTGAAAAATTACATACTTAGGGCATAAAACTCAGATGATTTAAGAAGGATCTTACCTAGAAACCTCCTTCTTGTGTGTAACTTTCATCCTACAAGAAAATGCAATGCAAGCTTCCAAGGAAGGTTTATAATCAATAATCCCATCCGTTTGTGTTGTGTATGAACCAACCAAGACATCCCCTAATATAGAATACTACACTCATCGTGTTGGTTACCAACAGCTGTCTAATGGGACTTGGTCCCACTCAGGGAAATCATGCATAGTGTTTGAAATATTGCCAGATTCCTGGTGTTAGTAACATCATATATCTTAGAAGATAACCTAATACCACTTTATTAGACCAGCATGAGGGCTTGCTGCATTATAAACTTATACTTACAGACGTATCTCTGGCATCTCATCAAGAGAAAATTCTCTTTACAGCAGCTGTAAGAGCATTATGGAAAACCACAATCTGTCATAAAAATCAGCAGATCAAGGGAGTCATGTCCCAGTAGGTGTAGACAAGAAGGTGAAAGAATTATAGAGGCCAAAGGACCAGGAAGTTGGCTGAATCCCTTAGAAACAACTGTCTAGGCAAGACTTGAAGAGTGACAATATCAATAGACAGCTAATGCAGAAGAGGAAAAATCTCAGGAATCTCACCCTTAGACAAAGAATTAGAGGTTACTATTTGTCCTAACATCAGGACCAAGACAACTCTTATAAAAGGAAGTATTTATTTGGGGTTTGCATAGAGTTTTAAAGGATTAATCCATTTTCATCATGGCAGTGAGTATGGTGAGGAACATGGCAGCAGACAGGCAGATATGTAAAGAAGAAGTATTTGAGTATCCTATACCTGAATCTGCAGGCAGCAGGAAGAGAGAGACTGTTTGGGCTTTTGAAACCATAAAGCCCTCCCTCCCCATACACACACACCTTGACACACTTCTTCCAATGAGACCACAAGCAAGTGGTCTTAACTTACTTAACTAAACAAGGCTACCTCTCCTGATTCTGTTCAAGTACTGTCACTACCTGATGTCTAAGCATTCAAATACATGATCCAATGGAGAGCATTATTATTTAAACCACCACACTAATGACGGCAAGAACAGTCAGACTAACCTGTGCCAGGGACAGGTACCATAACTGTTTATCTAATACAAATCGGTCAGCCCTGAAATAAAAAAAATGTATAAACTCAGTAAGTTATATTTATATTTTTGTAATAATAGATGTACCAATAAGAATGTAAGAAAATGGACTCTCAATTTGATAAGGACATGAGATAAAGAGAAGGAAGCGAAGGAAATGCTGTAATTACATTGAAATCAAAATGTATCTAATAAAAGAATATGTAAGGCAAATAAATAAATCCAGAGGGAATAAATCAGTCAGCAGCATCCCTCCATCATCTCTGCTTCAGTTCCTGCCGTGATTTCCTGTTGTAGAGTCTCTCAATGACAGACTATGATTTTGACAGGTAAACAAAATCAACCCTTTTGCTCATAAATTGCTTTTGGTCACAGAGTTTACCACATGAGTAGAAGCAATCATATGATAAACCACTTCTCGTGTTCCTACAACCATGGCCTGAGCCCATTCAGCTCACATGTGTTTCTTACCATAAAACCATGAACTAACATAAACCCACCCTTCTTTGCATTTTCTGGTATGCTATCATAATTCGATACATATTCTCAGAGTAATGAGAAAAGTAACCGATGCTGATGTCGAATGCTGGCAATGCATTTCTGGAATCCAAGTGGAGGAGATGTCTGTGAGTGGCAGCGACGGAGACATGACTCTTACCTTCAGATGCAAGGTAAATGCAGTTGCCATGAAGCAATTAGCCCTGTGGTTGGTGAGCAGATATAGGAACTGAATAATGACTATAAATATTAGACTTCCTATATAACCCCAAGATTTTATCTACTTTAGTGACTCGGGGACACTGCAAAGAGAAATGGGATGGTGCAGGGTCCTAACATACAAAGCACAAGTATCACTCTGGCTTTAACAAAGCATGTCGTGATTTCAAAGTGTTTATCCACTTTCAGGGATTGAGAATATTACTCTCAACTGTCACTCAGTTTGACTATATATACAAAATGCTGCTATAGTCCGGCACTCAGACTATGAGATTGCAGAGGCCACAGCACTAATAGAGTTTTAGTTCAGTTCCATTTCACAGCAGATCTGGTGTGTTCCAGAACTCCTTTCATGGCTATTCCTTTTGTTCTGAAATACTTAATAGTAGAAATGTAAAAGATACAGTCACTCTGCTGATCTCTCTGAACAGAATAGAGTAGGAAAAGGAAAATTAAAGTCTTTTCTACCTTGGCAGTGAAGGAAAACCAAACATTTATTTCTAGAGGGACTGCAGATATTAGAGACACAGTCACCCTGAAAGATTTAGGGGAAAAATTCCTATCACATCGAGTGAAAACCTGCCTTTGGCCTGTGTGGGATTTTCCTAAATCCTTTCAGGTTGTTACTCTAATTATACTTGATTCTAAAACCGTGGCTTCTCTCTGAGAATTTTCTTTTCTATACAATTCCATGTTTTAATCATAGGGGCTTTCTTTGTCTTTACTATACCAAGTTCTCAAGCGAGTTCTGAATACCAACTGTTCATCAGTTCTAGAATGTTGATTTCCTTATGCTGTGTATTTTTCAGCTAAAAAAAAAATTTCCAGTTAGATATCTTTATGCCATCTAACATAAGATAACAACTTTTTTCGTCTAGTTGAAGTGCTGTCTTTATGGTTCATAGCTGCATATTCCACACACTTGCTACTCCTGTATTTCAGTTTTCCATTTAATCTATATAATATGTATTATGCACTGATTTACCTGAGAAGAAACAAAATAAAAATAGATTCAAAACAAAAAAAATGTTGAAGTCTTATCTCAGTTCACAGTAGTAACACTGCACAGTATTGTCTAAATATCAAATTAATGCTTTGAAGTAAATATCGCTAACCTTGTGCTCAAGAGGATGCCGTGGTGCCAAGAGTGTACATAGGTTGGGTCTAATATACTGCTATTGCTAATCTATGTAGGATTCACTTGATGCTGGAGCCTCCCAAGCTTAACCCATTTTCTATTTTCCTTAACAACTTTGTAAGCTATCCAATCTTTAGGTGATATGAATCTTGCAAACAAGTTTTCCTTGGTCTATTATGTTTTAGTATACATTAGTATGAATTCCTACAGGACTAAATCCTTGCTTAGAACTCTGATTATTACTGATAGAAAAAAAAAGATAGAATTTAATTTGTTCTCACTGCCCATCATTTTAAAAATGGTTATGAATATAAAAGTCTGTTTTAAGAATAGAAAAAGTAAACTAGGCATTTAACCTGTGTCTTTGGCCACACTATCTAGTTAAACACTTGGATCAGGATGCATTGGTCACTTTTTTCTTGTGGTGATCCTGATACCTTATACAAATAGGCTCAGGGAGGGAAGGTTTATTTTAGCTCTAGGTTTTAGATGACCATGCCTGCCCGAACAGGTCAGTTTGTGGTGGCACGTATAAGTGCAGAGAGTAATCTCACAGTAGACAAGGAAGGTGACAGCGAGCCCAGAACCAGGAGTTAGGATAAATGTCAAAAGCCAACCTCTTGCCCCCTACTGGAAGGGGCTAGCCCCTCTGCCAGCTAGCCCCGCCCCGTACTTCTTGAAATTTTTAGTCTCCCACAAAAATTCTACCAGCTAGGCTACAGATACTGAAAGAACTGTATAGTTTCCAATTGAAACTATAACAGATCAAAGTCAAAGTCCTTTTGTCTTGCCGTTTTCACATCTGTGAAAACAATAGGCCTCTTTCCTGCAGAAAGAGAATCTTAACAGCTGTTTCCCCGTTTAAAATCATAAATCAATGAAAAATACATCTTACATTGGAATAAAATATTCCAAAATAAGAAAATAACTATAGAGTCATATATATACATATATATATATATATATATATATATATATCTTTTTGCTTGGTCTCTAACAGAGTCATGCCCACTCACTGTACACACACAACTGTACATATGTGTACATGTATACACATAAATACATAAACATGAACACATATCTTACCATTGGAAAGGAGGTCTTTCATCCAAGGTAGAGTGGAAACATTGAAGAACTAGGGAAGTCAGAAGAAGCAGTACTCAATTTTCACAAAGTACTATCGTCACTTACTTTCATTTACTTTAGAAGCACTGATGAAAGTGGAATGGAGTGAGCCAGTATGTCTTTGGATGTCCACCCTGCAGCAAAATTATTTACAATGTCCTCATGTTGACTCGTATTTTGGTATTCCCAGTGCTTTCCTTAATATGAATGATGCATATAGTATCTAAGTATTATTGTGGTTATACATGTACAACTTCCATGATCTTAATTATGTATGGGCTTAACCTCCATAGTATACATGCTGTCTAGTGATTGTCATTACTAGAAGGGATATGATAGAGATCATGGCAAACACGTCAAATACCTAGCTCAATATTAGGAAAAATTTTTAATCAGATTTGTTTGTTATAAAAATCACTGCCCTTGTTTTATATGACTCTTTCTACCCACCATGGATAGTGAATAATTCTGTTCTTATAGCTGCTTTGGCTCTCTAGATGCTTCTTTTTTAAATAAGGCCTGTCCTGTGTGTTCCCTGTCAGACTACCCGCCCATCACCATATCCTGAGCATCTAATGAGAGGACTGAGGAGAGAACACTGAAGCGAATAATAAATCCTTGTTTGTCTGGAAGAAATATGTAGGAGAAATATGCATTTCAAAATATTTAGAAATGACTCAAGAGTTATTAATCCTCGCTGGCTGTGGACAATGAGGAAAGCTTTTCAAAGCAGGTGGCAGTGGGAATGAGCCTTGAAGAACAGAATGTGATGCTAGCAATTTGCAACACTCAGGAAGATGGAAAAGATGTGAAACGAAACAGGTAGGTTTGTGCTTAGAAGGGCACTTCAGTTCCCCTTTAAACAAACAAATATTCTCACAATACTGAGATTACCAGCCTGTTTGTCACTTGACTTCAGGGCTTTGCAAGTGGGTGTTTATAAAGTTAAATGCTGAAAATCAGAGAGCTGTCAGGAATGAGGCAGAGAAACAGTGACATCTCTCCTGACCCAGCCTAAACTAGAATGTACAGATGGGAGAAAGGACACGCCGATTGTTGGCTCGAATGCTGTGCAATGAACCAGAGAGGATGATCCGGTGTGACAGCCTGGAATAAGTCTGTGTGGGTTAGGGACGGAGGTCAAAGGTGGCCATGGCGTGCCTCGCCAGCTGACAGCTCCAGAGTGAAAGTCTCCAGCGAGTTCCCTGAAGATGCACAGAAGGCAGTGGGCTATGCAGAGTAGCCTGTGAGCTTGTGACTGCTTCAGCAGATGGGAAGGCCCTGGCAGTCAATTCCCAGATACATTTACTGTGTTTGCCTGAGGGCAGAAGCAATCATACCAGAGGCTTTTGTTCATTTGTTTTCTCATTTACTTTCTTTTCTCTTCCCTTTCCTTTCTTTTCCCTCCCTAAATTCTTCTTCCACCTTCCTTTCTCTCTTTCTGTCTGTCTCTCTGTCTATGTCTGTCTCTTTTTGTCTCTATGTCTCTCTGTCTGTCTGTGTCTCTCTCTCTCTGTCTCTCTCACACACATACACACATACCATGTGCTTTATTAGCTAAAACTCACTTTCAAATTAGAGAGCCACAGTCCTCACAAGGAAAGCTTGGTGTTCAATAGCATTCCTTAAAGTTGCTGATGGTTTCAGCATCAATTCTTTACCCGGTAAGCTGCTTATAAGAAAATAGACATATATTGGTGGAGGAGGAAGTAAGAAGGTAGGGAGGCTATAGAATTTTTGCAGATCTGGGGACAGTAAATGATGAAAAATTTGAATATGATCTCAGCATCTTATCTGTGTTTGGCTGTTCTGCTCTGATTTGTCTTCACTATTTTGTTCTTATGGTGCAATGAAAATGCTCCCTTCAGAACCTGCAGCACCTGAAGGCTTGTGTTGTTCATCCCTTGCCTCCCCCTTTACTTTCCTCTCTCAAGGAAAGTCTGAGGTGTGGAAACTAAAGCAAAGCCATAAAAAAAAAGTGAAGTGTGCTGTTCAGAAAGAAGCAAACTACTGGCTCACCAGCTCTAAGAACTTCTGCAGGCACAATGTATCCAGAGTTGCTAAGGTTGCTAAGGTTTCCAATTCAACTAGTCCAGACAGTAACTATTTCTGAAGAGTTTGTACTTACGTTCTATATTTTTGTAGAAGGTACACTTTTCTTTAGATTTGCTGTTTTAATAAAATAAAAACATTTCAGCTTGTCAATTAACTGTTGAATGCTCTTTAATTGTTAACAAAATTCTGAAGTAACAGAACAGAATTGTGGGCTCTCACAGCTGCATCAATCTAGGCTTGGCCAACCACCCCTAGTATAGTAGCTAAAGAGATGAGCAATGGTGAAAATCAGTGATTCCACCTGTTCACATTAGCAAGAGGAATAAGTGAGAAGGATCAAAAACTCTATTTGGGTAGTACTGACATAATTTTGGAGTTCAAACATAGGGAACCAGAAAAAGAACAGAATATATACTATTATAGTCTCATTCTCCACTAATTTAGCTATGGCCAAATGAAGCAATCTGAACAGGTTCTCATTTCTTGAGAAAATAAATTGTTCTTGGGAGAAGATTGCTTCTATTTCAGGTTGCATCTTCATCTTCATGGAAAATTACCCCTGTCTAGAGTGGTGGTCTGTACTCTGAGGTTTTGTTCTTTTTGGCACCTAAAATGACTGCAAACCTAGGGCTTATATCAGTGTCTTCAGCCTCGTAGGGAGATGTTGAGATAGGTTAGAAAAACTCTGATTGTAGTTAGAAGATGACCCAAAGTAGAGAAGACAGATACAAAGCGAAGGCAAAAATACCATACTTTCACTGTTTCAGTAACCTCATGAGTCCAAGTGAGAAAATATTACTTTTTAAGAAAAACATACGGAGAAGGGAAGGAGGACCTCCCCTAGCAGTGGACTTGGAAAGGGGAATGCGAGGAGATGAGGGAGGGAGTGTGGGATTGGGAGGTAATGGGGGAGGGGGCTACACCTAGGATAAAAGTGAATAAACTGTAATTAATAAAAAAAAAACAAAGAAAAACATACCCTAAGTATCTGTTTCACTAAGTGTTGGGTAACTGTTTTTAAAGAGTTTGACTTTGTTGTTTGGTAACATAACAGAGATAGGTGATGTTAAATGTTTCTCATGGTTGACTAACTATAGACAGCAATGAATTTAAGAAGGCCTTTTGTAAATACAGCTGTACCTTTATTTCTCACATGTACATGAATTTACAAACTTTGATTTAATAACCTCTCCATCCTTTATGCCTTATGCTTTGTTATGATTTGGAATGGAATATATAGAGATTTTTCTTTAAACACCTTGTTTAATTCAAGATGTTTTTGAAACCTATTGATATAAAATGAAAATGTCTGTCTCTTAAAACACACTTTTGTTTCACCGAACTATGTAGCTAGGTTTAAAACAAAACAAAACAAACAAACAAACAAACAAACAAAAACAATCACAGCAGCATTTGTAGAAGTGAAAAAGTGAGGAAGGAAACGGAGGGCTGCAGTTGGCTGTGCAAGGATTGACATTTGATTAATGTGCTCTGTGAGTGAGTCACCATATTGCTCTTTGGAGATGTATCAGTTGCACACAAGGAAACTTAAACGAAGATAATTAACTTGAAACCACACATATATTTTCAAGATAACTGGGATTCAAGTCCCCACATCTGTGGTCTGATTATCTGATTACTGATCCCTGTCACTTTTCTTGCTTTTGGATAAGTTCTTGAATTACTATGGGATTTAGAATTAGAGTACATTCCCGAGAGTTTTAATAGTTAGCAGATATAAAATCACATTAACAGTTATCTGTTTCATATACCTTTATTATAGGGTCTGATAAACGTAGCTACATGAAAAGTCAGATAATGTAATAACCACATTGAATGGAAAGTTATAGGAGAAGGAAATGGATTTGGAAAGAAAAACGAAAAAGAGAAGGAATTTCGAAGGGCTAAAATTTCATCCCTCTTCTTTAGCCATTGTGAAAGTTATTCTTCAACATCAATGTGTCTACACTTAGAATTACATTAGCAATGTCACTGAAAGCCTTTCTAGAGAGGTTCAACTGAGGAGGGAATACTCATGGTAAGGGAGGGCTGCGTCGTCCTAGAGACTGGGCACCCAGACTAAATAAATGGGGACAAGGAAGAAATCCTGTAAGATACCATTATGCATGTCATTTACATTCTGACTATGATTATAATGTGACTATCCATCTTTCACTCCTGCCTGTTTACCTTCCCTGCCTCTATAAGTTGCTTTTTGTCAGGTGTTTGGTAACTAATATGCTGACATGGGCACAAAGTAAAATCTTCTAGACATTCTACTGCTCTGCAGAAATGACTACAGAGTTATTTTTCTCATTCTGATTGGCATATCCTCTTTCTTATTTTGCCAAACTCCAACATAGTAAGTATGCCCACAGAGCACTACAGTGTGCTCCATATACAGCAGTTTCCAGTAGAGAATGAAGCAAGCTGCATACCAGGGAGCAGTGCTGGTTCATAACTCAAGTGCATCTATCTTGTATTGCTCTGTGAAGAGCATCAACAAGAGCTTACATTTCCTACTTTTTATGTTGCTGGCACCATGTAAGCCCTAGTCTATAATGGATTATGTTACATATATCAAATTATAAAATGCACAATTCTTTTTAAATTTCTCTAAAGGGTGCCCTCTCATCATTTTTTATGGATTTGAAGGCTATACTAGATATAAATTTATCATTTGAAATTCAAATGGTTATAGTTATAAAGCTGCTGACTCGTAAAAACAGGAAATCCACCATATATCAGGATGTGAATGCAGTGCATGATTCGCTGAACTTTTATGATAATTTCAATAAATTATTGAATTAGTTCCGTAGTTTTACAAATATGCTTGAAAAATATTCTGTTGGTTCTAGCGATACATAACACTTTTTTTTGGTATTTTTCTCCCTACTCAGGAAATAAATTTCAGCTGACACACAAGTTTGAGAGCTACTTGTCAACGAACAATAAAATTCAATTATTTAAATTTTTGCAAGGTCCACTGGAAAAAAATAACCCAAATTCTCATTACCAATCTGGTTTATGCTGCTTTTCAATATTCAGAATCTTTATTGATCCGGATTTTTTTTCTATTGCCATAAAAAAATCTTTAAGATTAAATCTAAACTTTATGCAAAGTAGTTCAGATTGATGGAATTTTAAAAGATTTTATCATGGCCATTGCAAGTAGGAGTTGGAATGAGACCCAGAGTTTTGCAATGAGAACTGAGATAGAAATATCAAAGACTTCTTAATATTTTGCTGACATCTGCATCTTCTATTGATTCTATTTATGTAAATATGGACTAATTGGATCATCATACAAAACTGAGTTGAATCCATCCATTGACTCTCATCTAGATGTGTAAGCAATTTGTTCTGTTTTGCTATCACTCTTAGAAATACAAAACTCACGATCTGTGCTGGACATTTTTTCCCTAAAACTTCATTTTTTTTAATCCAGTTTAAAAACAAACAGCAGGAATAACAGAACCCTGCTATTTTATCACTTTCAAATTGAGAGGGGCTAGTATTATGTATTGATGGGTCTGAATTTATTACTTAAATGCTAATGTCTATAACACTAAACAGAAATCTTACCTTGAAAATGTTTCAATTTTATTTTATTGAGATGGGGTCATGCTGTGAGACTCAATCTAGCCTATAGTTTACTACATACGCAATTTATTTGTTCAATCTTTCTGCCTTGGTCTCTAGAGTGCTGGATTTTCAAGGACACATCATTATGTGGGGCTGATTTATTAACTTATTTATTAATCTAATCCACATTATGAGTCACAACCAAACCAACTCCATGAAAGTACCTATATTTCCCAAGGAACTTTTTTCAAAAGCAGAGTGTGGGTTTAGAAAGATGTCTCAGAGATTAAGATTACTGGCTGCTCTTCCAAAGGTCCTGAGTTCATTTCCCAGCAAACACATGGTGGCTCATAATCATCTATAATGAGATCTGGTGCTGTCTTTTGGCTTGCTGGCTCACATGTAGGCAAAATAATGTATAAATAATAAATATTAAATAAAAGTAGTGTTCCTTAGAGATCTGTAATGAACTCTTATTTTACCATTAACAGATAATAAAGTATCTCTAATCATATTTTTATGCCTTTTATGCATGTGCTAGTTAATACAAGGTATGTATAATAGAGGCATTTCTTTAAATTAGGAGATTTCATTAGTGGAAAAGAATCTTGAGGTGTAGAGCAAGAATTATTTACTGCTATAGGATATTGGGTATAAATTTCATAAGTTCAAAAGTTTTTATCAAGCTCTTGGCACCGATAGCTGCAGTTGATCCTGGTTTTTACTTTTTTTTTCTTTTCAAAAATTCTGTGAGGTAAGCATGAAGTTTTCATTTGTCTACTTAAAAAAAGATTTAGGAGGATTTTATTTCTAAAGTCACATTTATCAAATAAAACAGAATATGACTCTCAAATTTTAAATATAATCTCATCAATTCATAGTAATAATACAAGCATGCCACATTTGAATTGTATCTGGATCCTGTTTCCATTGGGGTCACATTTAGCTCATCTTTTAAATCTGCTCCTTAGCATTTCTCATCACATTAATTTGCATACTGGAGACAAGTGGCTGAGTTAAGGTTATTGAGACTAACTAAACCTCTATATTTGCAAAAAAAAAAAAAGAAAAAGAAAAAGGAGTAGTAGTAGTAGAAGAAGAAGAAAAAGAAGAAGAAGACTCCAGTATGAAACTAACAAGATAAAAATAATGGATAGTTTTATGTTTTGGACCAGGAAACAAGCAAATGTCTTTTATGTCCCAGATCTAGACTGTGCATTGATCTAAGTCCCCATAACATTTTTCAGACTGAGTAGTGTGTGTTATTTTGAAAAGTTGAATGGATCCATGACATCTCACCAAGCTGTTAGGATTGAACAATAAGTTGGGAATTGCATGATTCTAAAGGCCATCCATGGGATCACAACTCTTTCACATAGTTTGCTCAGTCTTTCCAATGCTGAGTTATTTACTTATAAGCCTTGTCAAGTAGATATTAGCCATGCTAACTACCATAAGAATAAATATCAAGGAAACTCAAACGTTTTCAGTTCCAACCCTATATTCAATTCCAGTCCCTGATAATTTCTCATCCTATACCCAGTACACTCTGAATGAAATTATTTCTCCCAGGAAGGGTGCCCACACTTACAACCCAGGGGAAATGTCTCATATTGAGAAGGTGTGAGCAACAGATTGTGTTTTCAATAAGCAGAGGCAAACCACAGGGTGTGTGTGTACTGTAGAAAACCTAGGTGTGGCTGTGACAACAATCACTCCTGCGGCAGCATTCAGAGAAGAAAGTACTTGTCTAGATCAAAATACTAATCAGAGCATGCTGGGGAACTTTGCTGCTGCCAGCTGCAGCTTTAGCATCAGGTTGCTTGAAGCAGCTGTACCATACATAGATCACTATTTACTCCTAACTGCATTCTCTGTGCAGAGGATTAGCAAGCAGTCAGAAATAAAATCAAGGAAGTAGACATTGCATAAACATGAGAAATAACACAATTGATCCCCAAAAGGCCTACATTCCCAGAAGGCACTCAGGTGTAAAAAAGAGAGGTAGGAAGGAGTTGATCCAAACAGTTCACACTTTAATAATAGTGTCCTCTCCATAAGTCTACGTAACTTCTATAAAATGAGAACCTCAACCCATGTAACAAATATTTATGGGGCAATAATAGCACACATCTCTAATCCTAGAGGAAGGTAGATTTCTGAGTTTGAGGCCAGCCTGGTCTACAGAGTAAGTTCCAGAACAGCCAAGGTTGCACAGAGAAACCCTGTCTTGAAACAACAAACACCCAAACTTTTTTTTAAATTATTTATTTTTATATCAATCACAGGTTAGGTACTTTGCATCCCAGGCATAGCCTCCTCCCTCATTCCCTCCCATCCTCCAACTCCCGCCCTCATCTCCCTCCTTCCCGCCCCCTCCAAGTCCACCAACAGGGGAGGACCTCCCCTTCCATCCAACCCCAGCTCATCCTGTCTCCTCAGGGCTGACTGCAAAGTCCTCCCCTGGGATCTAGCCAGTCTGTCACTCCCCAGCTTGTATGGGGGAAGGTCAAAGAGTCAGCCATCAAGATCATGACTCAAACAGTCCCTGTTTCCCTCACTAGGATCTTCAGTCTGACACCCAGCTATCATGGGCCCCATATGAGCAGGGGTTCCAGTCCACAACCACACATGGTCCTTGATTGTAGAAACCATCTCATACAAACCCCTGTGCCCTGCTCAGTTTGGTCTTTGTGGAGCTTTTGTTCTCCCCAAGTCTCACCAACCTCCCCCAGATCTATCGTTATTTCTTGCCCTCTGCCAAAGGCTTGATTGCGAGTCTGAATATCTGCTCTGATATATGGCTACATTGACCCC
>CM053744.1:35612678-35634787 GCA_028658305.1 Pachyuromys duprasi
CCCCCCCCCACCCTCCTGAGGGAGGAGCATCCTTGATAGACCACAGAAGAGGACATTGCAGCCATTCCTGAAGAGACCTGATAAGCTAGAGTTAGATGGAAGGGGAGGAGGTCCTCCCCTATCAGTGGACTTGGAAAGGGGCAGGGAGGCGATGAGGGAGAGATGGAGGGGATAGGGAGGGAATGAGGGAGGGGGCTATGGTTGGGATACAAAGTACATAACCTGTGATTAATATAAAGTAAAAATGTTTAAAAAACTCCTTTCCACATTCTTTGCAATGTCTCTATGCATTTTATTTGAACTTACTGTGGGGTTAGCTTAACCACAAGCATCAAGTTACAAAAGATTTTTTACTATATTTTTACTTTAAATATTATAAAAGTCGAGAACTGGAAAGTATCTGCTGCTATATTTGGGAAATGCTGAACAGACTGTGAGATTAGTAATGGGAGAATATCAGTTTAAGTGAGAGCAAATATACAATTGAGAGACAAAGATAAAATGGCATTATACTTTGCAATAATCATATTGTAAATCTTCTGATTTTAAGTAACTTCTTTGTATTTAATGACAGAAAAATTCAAGCTGCGAGATTCCTGAAAGCAAAATATATGGCAGATATAATTTCTGAGTCCATACACAATGAATTTCATGCCACCCTAAGCACATAAGCCTTAGGGGCCAGTCATTGTTTTTATTTTCTTCGCTGATTCGTTTTAGAGGTGGGAACATAATATTTTTAATTGCTTTTTACCTAAATAACAGACTTAAAAAATACTTGTTGAATCTAAAATTGTAACTCCTGAAAAATCTGTTCTTAGTTTGAAATGTAAATGGTTAATGAGAATTTAAAGCTATAAACAAGTTCTCTTAAAAATTCAGTGTAAGTGAAGAGCTGCCACCTAATATTTGAATTTGAACAAGTCACATTTTTTTCTGAGATTCTATTCCAAATATAAATTGATATGCAGTTACTCAGAGATCTATGATACTGTGATAAGGTTAATCTGTAAAACAAAAAAAAGATATGATTATCTAGTCTCCTAATTTATTTTGAGTATCTGATCTCCTTAATACTGTCAGTTACCTTGCTCTCGGAATTACACATTTCGTAAGATTTGAGAAATGTCTTAGTGACCTTACTTCGTTAATGCTTCTCTAGCAAATAATGTAGCAAAACTGATCACTGTACTCAATTAGGCTTACCAGTTAAGCTTTATCTTGCCTAAAACATGGTTGTCAGTTCCATTCTCATCTTGTTAAAGGTAGATACACCAATAGATTTGTTACTGCCCTCTTTCATTTTAATAAAAAATTTAATATTTTGCAAAGCAAATAAAACTAGCAATAAAAGAGCCACATTGTTGGAGTATTCCCTTGAGTTCTGATCTTCCTCTTGTCCTATATGAGGTCACCCCAGAACATTTTGATTTTGTTTGTTTGTTTTACTATTTATTTTATTTTATTCTAATTAAATACATTTATTCACTTAGTATTCCATCTGTAGCTCCCTCCCTTCTCCCCTCCGAACCATACCCTTCTTTCTTTTTCCCCATCCATGCCCCTCTCCCAGTCCACTGATAGGGGAGGTCTTCCTCTCCTTTCTTCTGACCCTAGTCTATCAGATCTCCTTAGGAGTGGCTGCATTGTCTTCCTCTGTGGCCCAGTAAGGCTGCACCCCACTCTGAGGGGGAGGTGATCAAAGAGCAGGCCAATCAGTTCATGTCAGAGACAGTCCTTGTTCCCCTTATTAGGGTACCCACTTGGATACTGAGCTGCCATGGGCTACATCTGTGCAAGGGTTCTGTAATCTCCATGAATGGTCCTTGGTTGGAGTATCAGTCTCACCAAGTAGGCTTCATCCCAGGTATGCAGGGGTGGTTAAATATGCGGAAATCCATCACTGTAATCCACCATATAAACAAACTGAAAAAAATACACATTACCATCTTCTTAGATGACGAAAAAGCATTTGATAAATTTCATCACCGTTCGTGTTTAAAGTCTTGGAGAGATCGAGAATACCAGACACATACCTAAACATGTTATTACCCTCAAAAATATTTATTTATTGCAGAATCACCTTTCCTTGAGAAAAACCAGGCAAATGGTGTTTAAGTCATCTCACAGAACAAAAAATATACCCAGAAACACACACACACACACACACACATGAGTAACAATAAAACCGTAGTTCTGCAGTTGGTTGGTTGAGCCTCCATTTTATATAGATTTTTTTAAATGGGCAATTTATCAACAATAAAAATATTTTTCACTTTAAAAAGTTTTTTTTAAGTTCTTACTGTGGCCTCACAGGAAGCAAACAGAAAAACATGGAGACATTTTCAGAAAATGTGATACATTTAAACAATAGAATACTAATCAACAATTAAAAACAAGGGAATAATGAAATGTGCAGGCAAATAGTGGACACTAGAAAATATCATCCTGAATGTGGTAGCTCAGAAGCACAAAGACACACATGGTATATTCTTACGTATTACTGAATATTTGACATATAATATAGGATAAAATACTAAAATCTATACTCCTAAAGAAGCTAAACAACAAGGAGGACCATAAGGAAGATGTTTAATCATCTTTCAGAAGGATAAACAGTTTAGAAATCGAAAGTAGGAGCAGACAAGGAACAATACAGGAGCTTTCCGCAGAGGACCTCTGAAGACTCTGCCTACCAGGGTATCGAAGGAGAAACTGAGACTCACAGACAAACTTTGGGCAGAATCTTTATGGAAAAAGAAGGAAATAGATAGACATGGAGGGGACAGAAACTCTACAAGGAGAACAACAGAGCCAAATACCAGGGCCTAGGAGAGCCTGCAGAGACTGATATTCCAACTAAGAACCATGCTTAGAGAGGACCTAAACCCCCTGCTCATAGACTGCTCAGTTTCCAGGTGGGCTTCCTAGTAAGGGGATCAGGGACTGTCTCTGTCATGAACTCAATGACAGGCTCTTTGATCACCTCCCCCTGAGAGTTGCAGCCTTGACAAGCCACAGAAGAAGATGATGCAGCCAGAATTGATGAGACCTGATAGTCTAGAGTCAGATAGAAGGAGAGGAGGTCCACCTCTATCACAGGACTAAGGAACAGGCATAGAAGGAGACTAGGCAGGGGATTGCAGTGGGAATACAAAGTGAATAAAACTGTAATAAATAAATAAATATACACTACATCTATTAGGAGAAAAAGGAGGGAAGAGACTTGAACTCATTGTCACAGGAGACTATTTGCTGAACAGAACACCAACAACACAGGCTCTAGATCAACAATCAATAAATGGGAGCTCATGAAAATGAAAAGCTTCTGTACACTGTTATCAGAACAAAAATTCCTAAAGACTGGGAAGGGATCTTTACCAACCCTGTATCTGCCAGAGGGCTAATATCCAGAATATATAAAAAAGTAAAGCAGTCAAAGTAACAAATAAAGTAATCCAATTAAAAAATGGAGTACAGAGCTCAACAGAGAATTCTCAATAGAACATCAAATGGCACAGAAACACTTAAAGAAATGCTCAGTGTCCTTAGTCATCAGGGAAATGCAAATCAAAATGACCCTGAGATTTCACCTTCTACCCATCAGAATGGCTAAGATCAAAAACTTCAGTGATAGCACATGCTGGAGAGGATGTGGAGAAAGGGGAACCCTCTTCCATTGCTGGTGGGAATGTAAACTTGTACAATCACTTTGAAAATCAATTTGGAGCTTTCTCAGACAATTAGGAATAGAGCTACCTCAAGATCCAGCTATACCACTCTTAGGCATGTATCCAAAATATGCTCAAGTACACAACAAGGTCATTTGCTCAACCATGTTTGTAGCAGGTTTATTCATAAGAGCCAGAACCTAGAAACAACCCAGATGCCCTTCAATGGAGGAATGAATACAGAAATTGTGGGACATTTACACAATGGAACAATACTCTACAATTAAAAACAAGGAAATCATGAAATTTATAGGCAAATGGTGGGAACTAGAAAAGATTATCATGAGTGAGGTATCCCAGAAGCAGAAAGACACACATGGTATATACTCACTTATAAGTGGATACTAGACATATAATATAGGATAAACATACTAAAATCTGTATACCCAAAGAAGCTAATCAAAAAGGAGGACCCTGGGTAAACTGTTCATTCCTCATTCAGAAAAGCAAATGCAGTGGACATTGGAAGAGGGAGAAAATAGGAAACAGGACAGGAGCCTACCACAGAGGGCCTCTGAAAGACTCCACCCAGCAGGGTATCAAAGCAGGTGGTTAGATTCATAACCAAAATTTGGAAAGAGTGCAGGGAATCTTATGAAAAGAGGGGGAAATGAAAGACCTGGAGGGGACTGGAGATCTACATGGAGGGCAACAGAACCAAAAAATCTGGGCCCAGGTGTCTTATCTGAGATTGATATTGCAAATAAGGACCATGCGTGGAGATAACCTAGAACCCTGCATAGATGTAGCCTATGGCATCTCGGTACTCAAGTAGTGTTCCAGTAAGGGGAAACAGATTGTCTTTGACATAAACTCAGTGGCTGGCTCTTTGATCACCTCCATCTGAGGTGGGGGCAGCCTTACCAGTCTACAGAGGAAGACAATGTAGCCAGTCTTGATGATACCTGATAGGCTGGGGTCAGATGGAAGGGGAGGAGGTTCTCCCCTATCAGTGGACTAGGGGAAGGCCATAGGAGGATAAGAAGGAGTGAGGGTGGTATTGGGAGGCGATGAATGAGGGGACTACAGCTTGGATACAATAAATTAATTTAAAATAAATAAATAAAAATTTTAAAAGTGCTGCCTGAAGTTACAAAAGATCATCCTGAGTGAGCTACCCCAGAAACAGAAAGAAACACATGGTATATACTCACTCATATAGACATATAATATAGGATAAACCTACTAAAATCTGTACACCTAAAGAAACTAATCAGGAGGGAGGACTCTTGCTAAAATGATCAATTCTTATCCAGAAAGGCAAAGAGTATGACATCAGAAGAAAGAGAAAACAGGGAACAAGTCAGGAGCCTGCCTCAGAGGGCCTCTGAAAGGCTCTGCCCTGCAGACTATCAAAGCAGATGCTGAGACTTACGGCCAACCCTTGGGCAAAGTGCATGGAATCTTATGAAAGAAGTGGAAAATAGTAAGATCTGGAGAGGACAGGAACTCCACAAGGAGAGCAACAGAACCAAAAAATCTAAGCACAGGGGTATTTACTGAGACTGATATTCCAACTGAGTACCATGCATGGAGAGAACCTAGGACCCCTGCACAGATGCAGCCCATGGCAGTTCAGTGTCCAAGTGGGTTCTATAGTAATGGGAACAGGGACTGCCTCTGACATGAACAGATTGCCCTGCTTTTTGATCACCTCCCCCTGAGGAGTTAGCAGTCTTAACAGGCTACAGAGGAAGACAATGCAGCCACTTCTGATAAGACCTAATAGAGTAGGATCAGAAGGAAGGAAAAGAAGACATCCCCTATCAGTGAACTTGGGGAGGGACATGGTGCAGAATGGGGAGGAAGGAAGGGATCAGCATGGGAGGAGGGACGGAAATACAGGGCAGATACAAAGTGAATAAAGTGTAATTAATAAAGAATATAAATAATTTTTAAATGTACTCATTGTTTCTCAGAGTCTAACAGTCATACTTCTGAATTCAAGCTAAAACCCACACCATTTTAATGATTCAAAGATATAAACTAATCTTTAACTTAGACATTCTATAAGATTTTCTCAACCCATTTTATCTACCTCATATTGTTAATCTTCTAGAGCTGTCTATGTGATAGCTGTGATTTGAGCCTCAGGCTTCAAATTTATCTTGAGGATGACTTACAAGATGAAATTAGATGGACCATTTGAACCTTGTCTATATCTGAGACAGCAGGGCTTGTACAGATACAATTTAGGTATCTAAGAGATAGAAAAAAAAAAAGGATAGAAGTGGATAATTCAGGAAAAGAAGCTATTAAGGTTTCCCAGCCTTCTATTCTCTTTTGGATACTTTGCCGACTGCTGGACTTTTCCTAGTGAAGGTACTAGCAGTTATCTAAGAAAAGATGTCCAGAGAAACAGTAATCTTCTGTCATTTATTAAAAGAATTAACCAGCAGCAGCTTGTTTGCTTGACACTCCTGTAGTTCTATTTTCAATTTTTCTGAGGATTAGCCATGCTAAACATAAAAACTCCTTTCAGTGATGTCACCAGTGCCACTGTCCTTTTGGTTCTCCTGTGTGCACAGGCCACCTTGCAGTTCCTCTTTTTGTCATAATATGTGGTACTTGGAGGAAACAAAAAACAAGGTTGCTTTCTAGGAAGACTTAGCTGTTCTGGCAATGTGTTCAGCACCAAAGACCTGCTTTAAATGGTGAAAAGATTAATTTGTGGCATCATTATAAGTAGCAAAAAAGATCTTCTGTGGGATGGTAGAAATGCAATTAGATTGTTACCGGCTGTCAGTTGTCGTATTGGGGTGTGATTCCTGATGCAGTCTTCACAAGTGGTCCTGATTCTAGGAATAACAGAAATGGGACTTGCTATTTGCTTTTAAGGAATGGATGTTTATTTATTCCTTTTATTTGTTTTTTATATTAATCACAGGTTATGTACTTTTTATCCCAGCTGTAGCCCCCTCCCTCACTCCTTCCGAATCCCATCATTCCTCCCTCATCTCCTCCCTGCCCCTTTCCAAGTCCACTGATAGGGGAGGACCTCCTCCCCTTCCATCTGAACCTAGTTTATAAGGGTCTCTTCAGGAATGGCTGCAATGTCCTCCTCTGTGGCCTAGCAAGGCTTCTCCTCCCTCTAGGGGAGGAAGGGTTCAGAGCCAGCCATTGAGTTCATGTCTGAAATAGTCCTTGTTCTCCTTACTAGGGTACCCACTTGGTTTGGTTTGGCACAGTAGCAATGGGAAGACAGAGCAGTGGTGGCATGCTTCTTTAATTCAATCCCCAGCACCAAAACAAAGAAACAAACAAAAAATGAAAACAAAACAAAAGAAAAACCAAACTCATCATCTGAATCAACAGAAAACTTCCGATTTTCTAAGAGCTCGGGCTTTCCCATTAAACTGCCATTATCACTGGCCTAGGAATTGTATCTGAAGGCAAGTATTCTAGTCCTTTACTGTGTTCTCCAAAGAGACTAAAAATATTGCAGAGGCTGTAACAACCCAGGCATTCTTAGCATCAACCATTAGCATGGTTTCACTGTGCTGAGAGTCGCTGTAAAATAAGCACATGTCCATAGGCTGTCATGTCTCAGCAGAGTTCAGAAAAGCTGTCTTGCCAGCTTTGGCTGATGTTATTTGACAATAAGCAACATTCATTTCTCATGATATCTTAAATATGATCCCAGATGCTACCTTTAGTAATTGCATATATTTTAAAATATGGATTTCAGGATATTTCTTGCAATGGTGGAATTGACTTTTGTCACGTGACATATCTCATGGAACTTACAGGGGAACCAGCATGTTCTGAACAAGAACATGGCCTGGCAGTGGTCTCTGCCTCATGTAGAGTTTAGAAAATACTTTGATTAGTAGAAGAGAGCAAATTGAATTTCTCCACTATTCACAGGAACGTGTGAGAGTCACAATGTGCTAACAGCTCAGTGTTTACTAATCTCCATTCCTGAGTATTACTCATGCAGCTAATTACAGGCAAATATCACTGATTATCAAGAAAGTGCATTTCTCTAGTGACTAAGATGCCTGTTAAAGTCCTGTATCTTTTATGACTGCCTTCTTTGATGAACTCTAAACTTAGTCATCCAGGAGGAATGGGGAATAAAATAGTTATCATAAAATCAATATATGTAAGCAGCATCGATTTCTATTCTCCAAGCACCTCCTTCTCTCCATCTATGGCCAAAAAGATATCCTGCCAAACTGCTCAAATAGTAATGCCAGGGTAATGTTTTTTTTCCTTTCCCTTTATGCATCCTCTCTTCTTTCTTTCTTCTTCCTTCCTTTCTTCCTATTTCCTTCCTTCCTTATTCTATCTCTTCTTTCTTTCTCTCCTTAATGTTAATGTGATGAGCCTCTCTTATCTCTTTACAGAAACAGTGTGATGCATATGCTTGAGTCACTAGAAAGTAGAAAGGACATGTTTCTTATGTGTTAGGCCCATTAACCTTTAAAACCTTTCCCTGAACAACAATCATTTGCTAGTACACCAGTTTTGAGGTCTGAACCAATTCAATACTAATGCTATTACCCTTCTTTCCATTCATGTCTGGCCAAAAGCCATTAAACCCATCTCAGATGAGGTGAAATCAACAAAAGTAAATATTTTTTTGAATAGAGAGTACCTATGTTAGATTTTTATTATGAAATCTGATTCTAAGCAGTAGGTGCAATGTCTTTTTATCACTGGACTAATTCATATGCAGAATCTTTCACTCTAGTTAACTCACAGGTGTTCCCCTGCTTACTAGCTCTCTGCCCAGAATTTCTGTAAGTTTCTCTGTCTTCTTCACAATATTCAGATTTTTGTCAGCAAAATTTCTAAATCCAATCAAGCCTATACTCCCGCCCCCTGTTATTGCAGGATCTGTTTGTTTATATTTTGTAGTGATTACACTAGAAGATCATTCAACATATAAAATACCTGTTACAAAGTTAATATAAATTCAGTGTAAATAAGAAAAAAAGCATGTTTAGAGTGTACTATGTCTCTAGTATCTGAAACATAGACAAGTGCATAATAGATGTGCATTAAGTGCTTATTGGCTTTCTAAGTGAAGGTGTCCTTTGCAGGAAGACCATGCTAAGACTACTCTTTGATTCAGCAATGAGAAGTGTCATTATGACTCAGGTATCTTGTCTTTTCTCCTCTTTCAATGACATTGCACTAAATGGCAAAACTCACTTGGTACACAGAGCAGGAATTACTGCTGAGTTTTCAGAGACACAGCTCACACTAAATGCAGATCCTGTACTCTGTGGTTTCACAACAGCTCTCCAGGGTACACTTAAAGACTTCCACTCAAGTCACCTCACAAATTAATTTGCTACTTTTAAATCTTTATTAATGCAAATTGACTGGATACTATAAACATACACAGATGAGTGCTCAGTTTTCCCATTGTTCTCTGTATACACAGAAGTAATGTTTAAAAGAAGATTTGCAAATAAACACAACTTCAGTAAAGAATATGTTTAAAATAGATTTTATAAGGTGAATGTTCAACCCATTTTTTATATTATACTTACACCTATTTTTAAAATTTGGTATTAACATTCTCTGTACACAACTATTTTTCATCAAGTGAGATCAGTTGAGATGCCTAGAGCAATTCAGAAACAGAGAAACACACAGGATACTTTGGCAGCAACAAAATTTTGAGTGTGACTTTAATAGTAATCAGCAGGAGTAGAAATGGGTCCCAGCCTATTTGCATAATATTCCCAACTACAAAAAGGGAAGCTTATCCAGGAAACGGCAGAGCCTGTTCCACAGATGTGTTTTGGGACCTCAAATATGCACCTGGCTTCCTAGTTAAGGATCTCCAACTGAAGGAAAATCAAGGACAAAAACAAAAGGTCATGAGGCTTTTCCTCCATTTCCCAATAGAAAAGCTAAGTTTCACAGTCTCTCCACTGTAATGATATTTTCATATAGAGAAGTATTGTATGGTATCATTACACTCAATCCACATCAGAAATAACATTTACCACTCAACAAGAAGTCATCATTTTCTTATAATTTAATGCAAATGGAGAGAAAAAATGGGAGTATTTCCTGAATTTGATGAGAAACATTTTTAAATGTTGTCCATTCCAGTTATTGTTGTCATCTCTGGAGGAGACTTTTTAATTCTCTCAGCGTTCCTTAGGTTCCTGTAGTTCTTCGAGTAGTTATTTGATGACTTGTGGACTTTCCAATACAGTTTAGCATGTCTATTGTTGTTGTTGTAGAGCTCATTTAAGGCAGCTCTGTGAGTCAGACATTACGGGTAAAGCTTCTGACATTACTGGGAGACACAATCTCAACAAAATGGCCAGAGCTGAGAAAATACAAGCAGGTAACCTTATACAGACTGGGTTGGGTTCATGCACTTAGCAATACATATATACCTAAGTAACAACAATTAATGAAAATAAGTTGGCATGAATTTCAAAGAGAGCAAGTAGGGGAATAAAGAAATGTTTGAAGGGAGAATAGGGAAATGGTTAATAATTCAATTGTATTATAATTATAAACAAATAAAAGAAATATTTTAGCAAACCAAAAAAATCCTGTTCATTAATTGTTAGACACCTGGGTTGATTATCTGTTATAAATATTGTGTGTGAGAATTCAAGATGCTCTTCTCCATAATAATTTCTTTTAAATGTGTGCCCAGTGTTGGGATTTCTTAACAAAGTAAATGATCAGATGCACATCTTCAGAAAGAAAAATGACTGTAGAAAAACACATAGCAATGTATGGTTTCACTGACATGTAAGCATAAAAGAGTTGATCACATGTAGTAAAGGTAAAAATGTTTAGTGCAGGCTATGAAGG
The DNA here is from genome assembly GCA_028658305.1 of Pachyuromys duprasi. NCBI lineage: Eukaryota > Metazoa > Chordata > Mammalia > Rodentia > Muridae > Pachyuromys > Pachyuromys duprasi. Next base: position 35,623,208 of record CM053744.1, read on the forward strand.
GTAAAAAGAAGAAAGAGAAAAAAACAGATTGAAATATTCATGGTATGGATAGACTGTTTCAAGTTCTAACACACAGTTAACCCAACAGTGTCTATAGCTAACAGTAGCATATTGTATTTTGAAAGCAGTAAGCAGAGAGGAATCTAGATGTGAAGCAATGGCCAATGTTTGAGATAACGGGTATATTTACTCTGATTTGATTATGTTATAATACATACATGTATTGAAATATAATATTATAAACCATTAATAAATAAAATTGCTTTGTTACAAAATAAAATCAAATTAAAATGGACTCCATATATGGAGTCATTTTGAGTTCAGTCTTTAATCTTTCATTAACTTTTTTTTTTCTTTTTGAGGCTATAATAAAATTTTATTTCTTCCTTTACTTAGAGGCTGTTCATTTGGAATTGGATAACTAAATGTCATGCTCTTGCCTGGGGAAGACTATCCGACACTCAGTATTCTTTAATTACTTGTAGTTCTTTGTGTAGGGTTAAAGGCCTCATAGGCTTTCCCTGGTTCACTTTAATACGATTAGTGTGTCATCCGTGTTCAACTCATGTTTGGGCAGTCATGTTGGTCAGACTTTATGGGTATAGCTTCTAATATTACTAAGATACAGAATCTCACAGCAAACACCCGAACTTTATGTCTTTTACAATCTTTTCACTCTCTCTTCTACAAAGTTACTTGAGGGTTACATGTGGCAGTCAGTTTAAAAATAATAATACTATTGTTATTATTATGATTGTTCCATGGTCATACTACTTGGTATATATGGATGATAAAATTTCAAACAATTGTGTTTGTATAATGAACAAAATTAATATATATGCAAGACACACATCTTTCTCTTCAGTAGTCCTGTCAGGTAATAACAATCATGATTTGTAAATGAAAAAGTTGAGGACCAGAAAAAAATGTTGGCATTGAATAACCGTGCCAAGTTGTTTAAATTTTTAAACATAAACTAAACAAACATTTCATATATTTTACTATTTTTCTAGTTGTTTTAAAATTATTTCTTATATTTTAATTAATTGTAAAAAGCTTATGTATTTTGCCGGTTTCAGTATTAAACAAATTCTAGTAAAAGTAGTCACAGAACCCTAGAGGTATTTAATATTGTTTACTTGATAGTTTATTTTTAATTAATGATCTAAACATGGTCTTAGTTAATTCTACAGCTACATCACGATGTCTTTAAAACTAATAGTTAGCCAGTTTACTGTCCAAGATTGGAATATAAATGAATGACTTATGTTTTTTGTAATGAGAATTTAAATATCTAGGGAGCAATACCATGATGAATACATGCACAATAATAGTGTATATTCAAGATAAACTACTTTTGCCAAGTTTCATGAACTGAATTGAAGCATGATTATCATTTTATGGACATGACAAAACCACATCTTTAAAAATACTTACAGAAGTATTATAAAATCATAATAGTTTGTTATCAATTTTAGAAATGGTTGTTAATTTTGTTTTTTCCCCTCCATTGAGCTTCTTTCATTTAAACCTGTTTGTTGTCCAACTCATTCGACAAAGGCCATGTGTGGCATTGTGTCACATATACAGTGGCTAGCTGAAACTGAAAAGCATGTATGAAGACCACTCATTAGTTTTCAAATGTTTATACAGAAAATTCGATAATTTCATACTGGTTATATAGTTAAACTATAGGATATTAATACAGCAAGTTAAAGTTCTTATAATTAATTCTGCCTGCTCTTCTTGCCTTTTAATACACAAATAGTAAGAAATTTAGAAGTTCTTGTGCGGCTTCTACAACAAGTTTTTGTTGAAGTGTTTGTACTTGGAAACTGTAAAGGTGTGGCGATGCATATTTTAGCATGTCCAAAATCCCTCATCGCCTGACAGAAACTGAGTGCCCGCCTTAACTTTAAAACCAAAACAAATGTGCCATGCCTGGTTTGCAAACCCATGTAAGGACAGTAATTTTTATTTCAATAGTCAAAAATATGGTTTTAAAAATATAATTTAGAAGAAATAAAAAATAGAATGGAAAAGTCCCTTAAATCACCCTTCCCCCAAAAATGGTATAGGTGAGAATTGGGGCATTAAATGATCATATAATTGAGGGAACCAACAAATATTTGCTTCATGTTTCTGTAGTGATCCTCATAAGGTAAGTAGCACAAGATAATATTCTCTGTAAAAGAGATGAAACTTCATACACACTGTAATGTTTATTTGGAAAACATGCACTTCTTTAAATATTTGTATATGAAGTCTTAGAATGGTTATATTTATAATTCTCAATATTGTTCACATCTTCTAACATAAATATCAGCTGACCTTCTTCTTAAATATATCCTTTATAATTGTCCAGAAAGCATTGGGAGCTATTCAGCATCCAGTAGTAGATTTCATGATGAATTCATACTAATTAACTGAAACCAACCAGGAGGAGACTTCCTCCATAGAATGGCTAAAAGGATACACTATTAACGGTGTCTCTAAAATTGCATGCATACTCTAGTCTGTGGCAATCATCTTTCAGCTAATTGCTCAACACAGTTCCTGGCTTCATGTTTATATATGCTACACTTAGATGCTGACAACAATCTCCCATGGGAAGGATAATGTGACCCTTAGTCATGTGGGCCATGTGCATTTTGCGACCATATTAGGTCCTTAATTGACTGTAGAGGATTACACACACACACACACACACACACACACACACACACACACACAAATATTGACAATAACAAAAGGTTTCTAAGGACACGATGACCCCAAAACTGAATTCTAAATTAATGTATGATGAATGTGAGGCATTTGTGTCAGGACTGTTGTCACTTTGAATAACTGTACTGCAGTGTGGCTCAAAACATACAAATGCACACTTCACACAAAATATGCTACAACACACTACCAGAATCTTCCCAGAAACCTTAGCTCAGATATGAAAGTACCGTATCTTATGAATTTAGGGTTTCTTTTACTATACATACAACATTTTCTGCTCTTAGAAAAACAGTTATTTAGCTTTTCTAGAGTCATTTTCCAGCATACACATTAAAATTTAGTATGGCTCTGTATTACATTTTGTTAGAATATTTGAGGAGGTAAATTGCTGTTTGGGTGTTGACTTCAGATTCATAATAAAAATCATTAAGTGACATTTGGCTTGTGGTCAGGATAAATTTCCATGTTTCCTAAATGGCCCTAAACATATTTCTGCCATTTTTGTGCTGATTTCTGCAAAACAATTTCTATGTACTGATAATTACAAAATCAAATTGTTGATCAACTCTGCTGGCTTACATTCTGCAATATAGAGCATTCAACCAATATTGGACATCTTGAAGGTTTGCAAATTTGCTTCTGATTTTAATATATGATAAATTGTATGTTATACACAAGGTTTGTCTGAAAATAAAATCCTTCATCACTTAATATCTATATTTTATTTATATATTTATTTTATATATCCATAGTCTCAGAAATGTATTAACTTTTCTCAGATAAAAAGGGGTCTCAAATGGAAACAGTTCAAGAAGTGTTAAAATAGGATACTTTGTGCACATCAGGGCAAACAACAATGCCCACCTTTTATACCAAATATTTTCAAGCTAAATTTAACAAAGAGAGGGTCAGCAGGATACTTCAGCAGGTAAAGGATTTTCCATCAATTCCTGGTATTCTTAGTGCTTTTCCCAGGAAGCAAATGATGAAAGGAGAGAAATGACTCTAACTAGATGTCTTTTGACCTCCACATGCATGATGTGTGAAAGTTACACACACACACACACACACAAACACACACAAATCGGTAAACAAACATAATGTTTACAAAGTTATTTCTACAAAAACAAGGCTTCAGAAAAGTTAAATATATTTGGTCATTTAAAACAAAGGCTAAAATAGGTCTTCATAGTACTTATGGCAAAAGGATTTGAAGTCGAAGGAGAACTTCATATGCAGGGGGAAAAAAAAGAGAAAGGAAAATCTTTTGCTTTCTGTGGGAAATAGAGAAGAGAATGTTTTTTACCTAAATAGATCGAATCTATTCTCGAATGGGAAATATAGATTTTCCTGAGCTTTTATGGAAGAAAAATTGAAAGAGTAAATGAGGAGCCAGAGTCTTCACAAACAAGGAGATATTTCACTTGGAAGGTGTTAATGGAAGTAAAATGCAGAGAAAATACCAGAAATCGTTCTGCAGAGGAAAAAAACACAGCTGACAAAATATAGGCAAATGCCCATTAAAGTGACAAATATTAAAAGTACTGGAAAAAAATACCAATCAGGGAACCAAGGTGTTTTTCAATGACATTAAAATGAAATCTGAGTGTCACTTGCAACACAAAACTATCTCTTAAATTTTGTCAGAGTAAAGAATGTTCTTTTTAATCAAAATACAGTTTGCCTGGAATATTGGCTTTGCAGCTCTCACATATTCTTGAAAGTCTGAGTTTCACTTTTTTCAAATTAAGGTTTGGATATACCCTAGACTATCCTTGTTAAATTTGTCTTTATTTCTGTTCATTCATTTGTTGAACAATTGTTTATATGGCAGTCAATTTGTATGTGCATTGATGACAATAAATACATAATTAAAGCTCTACAATTTTGAAATTTGTCTTACATTTTACGTATTTTATGGAAACATGCACACATACATACACACACAGAAATAAAGCAATGGTTCTATGGATAAAGTACTTGATTCCAAGTCTGATGACCTGAGTTTGATCCCTGGACCCAAGAAGAAGAGGTATGAGAGGAGATAAGGAAGGGAGGGTGCAATTGGAAGGGAATGTGGGAGGAGGCTACAGCTGGAATGCAAAGAGAATAAACTGTAATTAATATAAAATTTAAAACTAAATGCATATAATAAAACTTAAGAGCACAATTAGTTCTTTTATTCTCACTGATGTGGTAATATGAATGTGCTCATGAGTCATGCATAAAAACCTTGGGGTTTAGGAAAGAATGGGCAGCTGAGCTTCAAAATCTTATTGAAAGTATGAATGAAGAAAACTTGTGGGAAAATAAACATTAAGTTCTTAGGCAGTTTTAAGTTAAAAGCAGAATCAGTGTGGTGTGAAAATCCCAGATCAGGAAGGAATTGGGTATTTATGAGGATTTAAAGAAATACAATCTGAACTAAGACACAAAGGGGAAGGGAAGCTAGGGAGATGGAGGAAAAGAAAAGGCAAAAATAGAGTTTAGGATGATAAATGTTGTGCTGTGCACAATGAAATTAGATAGAGTATGCAAAATATTGAATGAAGGATATGAAATTTATCCAATAATAATAACCAACAGGTATTGAGTACTTATTGAATTGTGTCGCATGCATTGTATAATGTAATGCACTGGCTCAATGGGGAAGAAATAATAAATCCTCTTTTCAAAATCTTAGCTGATGTAAGAGGAATAGTCAGTCCTAGGGAGCTGTAGAAGTCATGGAACGCTTCCTTCACATGCCCATAAGTATACTCAAAAACAACTAAAAGGCAAGCATTCACACATGTGCAGGACAACTTCAAATGTGTGAACCCAGTGCCTTTCAAATATTATATGGATGAATCATGGAATTTGCAATAATTCCTTATTACAAACATGCTCAACAGGTATTGTACCACTGAGCCACATTCCCAAAATTTTCATGTTACAAGAGTTGGCAAAAAGCAGGTAAAATGATATATGATATTTTGTGTTCATTAATAAGTATTGCTTGTCTGGAATGCTCAGCAATAAAACAATAGCAAAATTTAAAATTAATTATTAAAAAGCAATAACTTCATGTTTCAAATATATCTAAGATGTCACATGTTACATTTCAAGGTTTTTACAACCAGGACCATTCTCCTACCCTAAGTATCAAAATAAAAGGCTTTGAATGCTGATTTCTGCGTGGAATATTTTGATAAGCTTATGTATTCAGAATCAAAAGTTCTTGGAGCTCATTTAAGTGAGTGACTATTTTAAATCTTTTTGCAAAAGCACACAGTGGGTTGCAGATGGATCTAATGCCTGAAACCTTCACACAGGCAGAGGGACAAGCCTCTGCCAGTGCTCTGGCTACAGCCCTACAGTTGCTTTGTTGTCTATTGAGTTCCATGACCCATTGATTTTAGTTCCAGGATTCTCTTGAGGAGAAATTCTATCCACTCTGCCAAATGCATCTCACTATTTGGAATTCTGCAAGCACACATGGCTTCCAGCCTCATTGGACCCATTTGAGGAGTAAAATTCATTGCTCCTTAAGGAATCCACAAGAACACTAATTTACTGTGGTTTCTTGGGCTCCTGGCACAACCCAGATTCTCATGAGTGATCACCTTAAATTATGTTGTGAAGGGACTTGTGATTAAATGAATGAGCACCGGAGTTTGACAACAGTAAATCAGCAAATAATCACAGGCATGGAAGAATATATGAGTGCAATTTCACAATGCCTCATATATCTGCATTCTCCTTGGCAGGCTTCAATACTCTCTGCATCAAACTACAAGTCATCTTTTATATCTAGTCATGGGAACAAGAACATTCAACTATGTTTACTCTTGTTGCCACTTGTGCCAACCATAGCATCCATGCCTTCTCACTTCAAGTACTTCTGATAAGCTCTGTGACACTACTTACTTAATTTGTGTAAGGTTCTGTTTAATGGCATTTTGGCTGAATTTTCAATACTAAGAGCACATTTTGCAGATGCATTTGAAACATGTGGTTTTTGAGATGCATATATTTCCTTTAGAAAGATTTATTTGTTCCTTAGACAGGCTAATTACCTTTAACATGGTTTTAGGGCTAAATTATATGTGTAGAATAGCATTGCTATGGGGATGGGTATCCACAGAAGACACCATTTCCATTTAATTAATATTTATGCATTCCATTATATAATGCCATGATACAAAGTTTGAAGACATACGCTAACGTCAGAACTGCAAGGCTAGTTCACTAATAATAACCAGTTGTCATTACTCATAAGAGTATAATTTGATGAACCCATGGACATTTTCAGGTTCGTTATGTCCCTGAATAAACAGAATTCAAGCTAGTTCTAAATAACGGTTGTGACTGTACTTAAAATTATTTGAGAATATCACCAAGGCAGTGTTTGAAATCCAATTCCATGTTTAAAAAGAATATGTAAGGAAGTCTCCTTAGATACCTGAGATTTCCTTCTAAAGTTCAGTGTTATTGAGACATATTAATGAGAATATTACAAACCATTCTCTTAGACATTATAGGGTTTTTATAAGCTTAATTCTTGCTAAGTTTTGATATGAAACATATTCTCTACCACCTTCCAGCTCAAAAGCCTATGTGTTCAGGTTTTATTTCCCAGATGACAGTACTATCACGACTTGTGAATTTAAAGGATGCCAACCTCAGGAATGAGTCCAGACATTAATGAGTCTATAGTAAAATGGTATACCATGAGCTAGAACCTTTTGGGAGAAGTATCTGACTGGAGTGTCCTATTGATAGGTATAGCTTAACCTCAACATTCTCTCTTCTCCTCACTACTGTGAATGAAGTGTGTATTTTCTTCCAAAACATGCTGCTCCAAACAATGCCTGGCCCATAACAGGCCTATAACAGTGGATTTAGACACCAATTAATTGTAACATTTTACAGGTAGTTTGTTACAACAATGAAAATCAAAGACACCTATCTTCCTAGAACTCTTTAAAAATCACTTTACTCTTATAATGACAACATGATTTTGAAATAATTCTTCATAATATATATATATAACACATATTTTTTATACTCTATATTACCACCAACTCAAGCACACATTTTCTTATCTTAGAGTCCTGAAGTTTCAATTCTGTTTTGAGACAAATAATAAATAATTATTAAATAATTAAAATAATTGAAGAAGCTGACTTTATACAATTATGATAGCATGCACAAGCCCTATACAGGCTCATTCCAGAGAAGGCCCCAGCTTGAGGAATACATAGAGTTCCACGCCTAGCCAAAGAGATATGGCATTTTATTGCTGGTAGAAGACATGACAATAGAAACAAACACCCTACAGACAATCTTGCACACTCTAGAAACAATCCACACATAGACATATTGAATAACAAATATGGGACTCCATGAGCTTACAAGAAAGAGAATGATTTGAGAGAAGGAGATGGGTATGATTAGAATTTATTGTAAAGGATTTTCAACGAATTCAAATACGAAAAGAAATAAAATAATTTCAAAACCGTTAGATTGTGTCTATGACACGAGTACAGGCAATTTTGCCAATGAATTTAGATAGAATTTTTTGTATTTGAATTCATTCAGTTTTCTTTTATTGTTGGCTCTTTACTTTAAATGCAGTATTTTTAAAATTTGTACTGCGTATAATTTTAGATTCAGTTAAATGTGGAAAATTATAATGCTATACTATATTTTATATGTCCCTCACAATTGTTCCAGGATGCTCAATGTATGAGAAACTGCTAAAAATAGAGTGTGTTTGCATTAGACCTGAGTAACTATTACAGAGGTCCATAACATAGGATATATGTGTGTCTTCTGCATAATACAAAGAATCAAAATGAAAATAAGAAAATTTAGAACTGGTGTACATAGGTAATAATATTAGATGTAATCCGTATCTGCAGGATTGTGTGTGTGTGTGTGTGTGTGTGTGTGTGTCTGTGTGTCTGTGTGATTTAAAATGTCAGCTGACAGACACTAAAGCACATAGTGGGAAAGTAGTGGAGATATAAAAGAAGATTAAAATCATTATGTCAAGGGAGAAAAAATTACTAGAGTAGATAGAACATATGAAAAAGAAAACCATGTGGTAGTACTTGTTCGACATTAGTTAAAATGTATATAAAAGAGAGTTCTAGCTTCAGCTTCAACCTATAAAGGATTTGGAAATTGTCCCTCCTGAACTCACAGCCAGAAAAAGATCGACAAATTGAAAGCCAACTCATTATCTTGCACTCATCACACTTTGAAATTTTTCAGGGCAAACTACAAATCTCAAATCTGGGAAAATGAGTAGATCCGGAGACATAGTTGAGATTCAATACTCTTTGGAAGAAAATTTCAGATTCATAAATTGTTATGCATACTTACTCTGTAATGCTCAAAAATTGTTGCAGTGTGACTGAGGATTATATTGAGAACAAAAACTACTATTGAAATTGGGAGTTTTGCCCTTTTAAAATCAGCCATTGCAGAGCCACATCAGCTCCTCACAATGAAGATTTACAGAGGATCTCATAATTTTGCTCTGATGGCAATGTGGAAGAATAGAAACTTGGGTTGAATCCTTATACAAAAATCTCTCATCAAATCAAATATCTACCCTTGGCTGTAGGTGAGACCAAGTTGTTGCAGCATTATCTAAGATAGATGAAATCAACTTTTCTCATCCCTGCTTTCTGCTTCCTTCTTTGTATGGCCAAAATAAAATATGTAAAAATAATCAAGTTAAAATATGTCAACAAATTAGATTTGAAATTCTGTTGTTAATTCAAGAAGTGATAGTCTTTAGTTGTATAAAATTTTGATATATATTTTATTAATATATTTATATATAAAAGACAGAGTTTTAAATGGATATTTTTCAAATGTGGCCCAAGTTTAACACCTTATAATCACAGGTAGGAAGCCATTAAAGAAACTGTTTATTAAAATGAAATAACTATAGGAAATACATATTCTTTTTCGGCCAAGAAACTGGACTTGGGGAGGGGCATGGGAGGAGATGAGAGAGGGAGGGTGGGATAGGGAGAGGACATGGAGGGGGCTACACTGGAATACAAAGTGAATAAACTATAATTAATAAAAATTAATTAATTAATTTTTAAAAAGAAAGTCCAGATAAACAGAGGACATGAACATGCAACCCTCTTCAGAGGAATAGGAAGCTTTCGGCCTTCCACATAATGGCATTTGTGTTCTATCTCCTAGTTAGATTAACATAATAATCTTAAAGGCCCAGGTACCCAGTTGCAGGCACTGAATACAACCTGTTGCATTTCAACAGGTGTGTTTAAACACCAGCCAAAGCCAAGAGAAGATAATACCTTAGCTGACACAAAGAATCATTAGAATTAAGTTGAGATTTGATAAAATTTATGAAGATATCAAGAAGTGTTTTAATACCTACATTTAAAAGAAAGAGCCAAAATTGAGAACTCCGTAAGTTCAAGACCAGCCTAATGTACATAAAGAGTACCAGGCCAGCCAAGGCTGCACAATAAGAATATGTCTCAGGAAGGAAAAATAAAAGATAGAGAATTTTAAAACTCAGCCACAAGAAAACAATTACCCAATTTTAAAATTTACAAACATGTGAATAGGCATCTAAAGAAAGCAAGTTAAAGATATTACACATCATATTGTGGAAATCACTAGAGAATAATGAGATATTACAATAGACATTCATGAGGTTTTGAATGGCAGAGAATGTGGGACATAGGAATATTCCCATATTCACACACTGAATAAGGGGATATAGCATGGCACAACATCTTTGACATAGTTCAGAAGTTTCTTTAAAAATAAAATATATGCCCTAGTCATTCTAGTAGTCATATACATAGGTTTGTGTTTATCATTTTTGGAAAAAACATATATGCACAAACTTGAATGTGCCCTTTCTCTAACTGCCAGAAACTGTAAGCAATAAGGTATCCTTCAATGGGTGAGTGAATTAATAATCTTTGGTGTATGCATAAAGTAAGATAACATTCAATGATAAAAAGTAATGAGCCACACAAAGATATAAATGAATTGAGTTGTCTAATTCTTTTGATAAAAGCCAATTTAACTTCATGCTATACGGATCCATTTCTATATAATAACAAGTAACAGAGACACAAAACATGTCACTTGTTGCCAAGGATGAGGGAGGTTATAGATTGGTAAAATAAAGGCTAATGTTGGTACGGTTACAATAATATGTATTATATTTTGATGATATTAGCATTCTGCAGGGCTTTATCAATGCCTACAAAAGGTAATAACAAAAGAGTGATCATTGGCATATCATGTATATGATATGAAAGGCCATAGCACTGCAATTTAAAATGTTTAATATCAAATATATGTATACATATGTATATAATTATACACATTTTAGCCTCCTCCATCTCACAGAAGGGATTGCTTTATAGATCTGGGAGAGCTTGGTGAGACTTGGGGAGAACAAAAGCTCCACAAAGACCAAACTGAGCAGGGCACAGGGGTCTTGTATGAGACAGTTTCTACAATCAAGGACCATGTGTGGATGTGGCCTGGAACCCCCGCACAGATGGGGCCCATGATAGCTCGGTGTAGGACTGAAGACCCTAGTGAGGGAAACAGGGACTGTTTCAGTCAAGATCTTGATGGCTGACTCTTTGACCCTTCCCCATACAAGCTGGGGAGTGACAGACTGGCTAGATCCCAGGGGAGGACATTGCAGCCAGCCCTGAGGAGACAGGATAAGCTGGGGTTGGATAGAAGGGGAGGAGGTCCTCCCCTGTTGGTGGACTTGGAGGGGGCGGGGAGGAGGGAGATGAGGGAGGGAGTGGGAGGGTAGGAGGGAATGAGGGAGGGGGCTACGCC
>CM053744.1:35635287-35652780 GCA_028658305.1 Pachyuromys duprasi
CTAGATCCCAGGGGAGGACATTGCAGCCAGCCCTGAGGAGACAGGATAAGCTGGGGTTGGATAGAAGGGGAGGAGGTCCTCCCCTGTTGGTGGACTTGGAGGGGGCGGGGAGGAGGGAGATGAGGGAGGGAGTGGGAGGGTAGGAGGGAATGAGGGAGGGGGCTACGCCTGGGATTCAAAGTACCTAACCTGTGATTGACATAAAAATAAATAAATTTAAAAAAAGATACTTAAGGACTTTTGTAAATGAATGTACTCTGTACATTTAAAGAGCAGAGAAACTTTCTTCTGCCTTCACTTGAACTGTGAATTAGTTGATAAATTCTATGGGTTAATAATAATGAAGTCAAAATACTCACACATTAAAATTTAACAGTAGGTAAATGAGTATGAAATCATAGGTGCCAGATTTCTCACTGTTGAGTGTGAGGTGGCAAATAAACCAACAGAGGAACATATCCTTGCAATGAATTACAGGTATATATATCTCCATTTTAAGTTAATACAGATTCACAGAATAAAATGAAGGCAGGTTTGAACATATGTATATATAAATGTATCCGTTTCCTTCATGTGTATTATATGTATTTGTGTGTATTATACATGAACAAGTCCATTTAGTTCCAGAGTGTTGTTTGTTACTATTGCTTTTTACATAAAAAATAATAATAAACTTCTCTTAAAGTACAGAACCCAGATAATGAACAGGGGATTTACAAGAGTACTTAGAGCATTTTTTAATGGCAGGAAGAAAAAACTACTTAAAAGCAACAGATATGTTGTCATTGTTTTAAAAATAATACAAGACTGTTTAAAAGACCTTCTCATGGCCTGAGGTGATACAATTTAAGCAACAAATATAAATTGACTTATATTGGATTAGAAGCCAATCATGTATTGATCAACCCAATCAAACACAGCATCAAATATATATGATTAAATATAAAAATATAAAATAATATCTGTGTACAGAATAAATATACCCAAATAATGTAAGAGATGGAGTAAATGAACATACACAGAAGAATATTAATCCAAGAAAAATAATTTTAATTAATTTATATAGTACAGCATTAAGGAGAAACAGCATGATCATCCTTTTTTTTTATATGTGGATTGTACAGGGTGAACTGCTCCCAGATAACTACATACTGTTTAATAAAGATATCCTTCTCAGTGCAATTCTTCCTCCTGGAGAGAGCGGTAGCATATATGATACAAGAAGCTAACAGCACTTGTAAATTCAAGAAGCACGGGGAGTCAGAGACCTCACAAGGCCTCCTTTTGATGTTTTGTGGGCATTAAACTGCTTGTGAGTTTGGGCAGTGTGCTCAGAGACAGAGGTATAATGCATAGCCATACATAAGGGTTTGTTAGTAGAATTATCACTCACAAACTTACTGGTTTATCAAGGAAGACTTGGATTGAATTTGGTTTGGGTTTTTGTTGGTGTTCATGGTGGTGGTTTGTTTTTGGCAGTTTTGGTTTGTTTTGGGTGTTGTCATGCCCTCTCTGGAATTGGTTGAGTAAAAATCAAGAGTCCAAGTAGAAAGGACAACCTTTATTTAGGAATACTGTATCTGTGTTAGTTTACTAACTTGACAAATGGATTGTGTTACTATCAGGTATTGATCATAGAAGAACTGAACTTTGGAAATATTTTTGTCTTAGAATTTATTCTGTTTTATTTTCTGTAAATCTAAATTGTTATGAAGTAATAACATAAGCAAGGGGTTGACAGAATTTACCTATTGGAAGCTTCTTAGCATGTTTTGCATTACCAAGTATAGTCAAGAAAAGATCCTAAGAAGACAATAACAAAAAGACACTGAATGAAAACCTGAAGGAAAATTAACATGTTTAGAGAAAATTATTGATTAAAAATTACCATCAAGTAATAAAATGCTTATAAGGACCAAAGTTTTCCACAAAGCTGGTGAGAAGGGTTGTTTTCCTGGTGAGCAAAACACAAGTTAAAGATGCTGAGACAAATTAATAACAAATTCCTGTTGCTACCATCCTGCGAGTTGCTTTTAAGCACTTTCAATGCACTGGATTATTGATTTCTTGGAAGGCAAGCAAGGTTCACCCATGTGAATTTGTACGGGTGTCTCACAGAGGAGCCGCTTCCACTGCTTTGGGGAAAGACAGCACAGCCTGTGCTTTCCAGCTGGCAGGATCTGCAGGAACCGAAGAAGGGATTGCTGGCAGCTTACATGGCAAAACCCTGCCAAAGCTTCAGTTGCACAGTTGAAAACTCCATGTGTTTCCCATCACACAGCAATATTTCCACACCTTTTGTGCCATTAATTAAGCTCTCTTTATCCTCAGACTTCTGAGAAGGGACCCGCATCTTCCAATGTAGTGATCCATTTTTAATGGGGGCAAGTATGGGATATTTTCCATTGGATGGTTTTCCCATGTTCATTTTGCAGAGATGAGCTGAATTAGGTGTGAAAACCCTCATATATTTCCTCGAAGTTGACCTTGCTATAGAACTAAATCTTTGGAGAATACTCATTCAGATCATTGAAGACTGGGTCATAAATTGTATAGTTCTATCCACAGAATTTTATTCTGTAGCATTACTGTTAGCTGAATATATATTAACAGACTGTGACCTGAATAAATGAGTATTACAAGATGTCAACAGTATTGGAAAATTTCAAAATTATAGCAGACATATACAAAGATATAGGAACTTAATTTATGGTCAGTCTTGACATTGTAATCATCATGTAAATAGGTTAAATAGAAATTCTCAACAGGAACATTTATTTTATATTGTTTCCTTTAAAACCTCGTTTTTCTTATAATGCCTTTGACTTTTTCCTCTGAAGTAATTACTGATTCACAGAAAGAGGTGGGAAATAAAAAAAAGTCTCCAGTACCCTTTCCCAAGTAGACATGTTTCACAATATGATATGTAAACCCCCACAAATGTTAGCATAATCTATATTTTATTTGAATCCACCTACTTTATATGTACTTTTCTTTGGTCTGTTTCTCTCTTGTGACTGTGTGTGTGTGTGTGTGTGTGTGTGTGTGTGTGTGTGTGCAAACATGTCCATGCTGCCCTATGGTGATGTTTCTCTTTTTTAATTAGTTCTTTGAGAACTTCATACAATATTTTGATCATTTTCACCCCTTACTCTGATGGTCCCAGACGTACACCCACTTTCATAGCCATGAGACTCTGTATTGTATTTTCACTTTTATAACCTATCAAGCTCAATTTGTGTTGTCCCCATATTTGTGGAAGTATAGAGTTCCAATGCAGCATTGCCAATTTTTAGGAGATAACATTTTTTAAAAACAATCCATTATTAATAATAGACTTTTCCCCCTCACATATTACAATTTCTGCATTTTCATTGATATGTTGGTATTCAGGAGGTGCCTAGTCATATTGCAACTTGATATGCCATATTTGGCTATTATCCCTGGAAGCCCTGCCCTTGCCTGTGGGGAAATGGAGGAGGAGTAGATGGGTAAGGTAGGGGGAGGAGGAGGGAAGAGTAGAGGGAGAGGAGACTGTGGTTGTGATGTTATATATGAAAATAAGTTAATAAACTTTACATATAAACAATTCCCATTCCTTTTAATCCCCCAGTTTCCACCACACTTCCTCTATTCAAGATCAACCCAATTTCTATATTTCAATTAACAATAAAAGACGTCTAAGAGATAATAATATAATATAAAATGATATGGGCTAATATAAATAAAAACGAACACATTGAATAGGGCAAAAAATAAAAATATATAAACAAAAACATGTACAAGAAACAAATATAGTCACACAGATTGACCTGTTTACACACTGAGGAAGCTCATGTAAAAAATAACCTGGAAGTCAAGGTATAAAACCACTGAAGGACCTACAAGAGAAAATGACTTTTTAAAAACTTATGTAAGTAAAATAAAAGTAAACAGAAAGATTTTAAAACAGAAGAAAGCTCTGAATAGCCATTGTGAGAGGAGGAACCTCCAACGATACCACTGAGTTCATTTTCTGTTGACCATCCACGGCTGGCCATGCAGCCTATTCTTAAGAGTAGCCTGTTTTCCAGGCAAGAACCGGTTGGAGCACTTACACTTGCATTTGCCTGCGGTTAAAATTGGAGAAAGCTTCTTTCT
Organism: Pachyuromys duprasi; assembly: GCA_028658305.1. Taxonomy (NCBI): domain Eukaryota; kingdom Metazoa; phylum Chordata; class Mammalia; order Rodentia; family Muridae; genus Pachyuromys; species Pachyuromys duprasi. Next base: position 35,639,428 of record CM053744.1, read on the forward strand.
TAGGAATGGAAGCATGTGTCTACTTTTACTTTCAGCTCTAGGAACTCAATTGATTTAGACCATGCAAGTTCTTTTGCATCAGTCTCTGTGAGTTCTTAAGTATCTCAATCATATTTATTTAGAGGGTAGGGGTTCATTTACATCCTACTTCCTCTCTGGCTCTTAGTCTTGTTGCTCCCTCTTCCACAGGGTTCTCTAAGACCTGAGTGAAGGTTTTTGATGGAGGCATTCTGTTTAAGTCTGATGTCTCCAGGTCTCTCAGAATCTACATAATGCCTGATTATGTGTCTTTCTATATATGTTCCCATTTGCTTCAGGAGGAAACTTCTCTGATAATGGATGAGCAAGGCACTGATCTATATGTATATAAGAAAGTTTTGGAATTAGTTTATTGCTTCATTTTATGTTATTATTTTGTTTTACTTTATTTTAGTAAACAGTGGTATTTGATTTTACCCAAGTCTCAGGGCTGTTTAGTGTCAGGTTCTTGGACACAAAAAGCAGTGTCCAATGTCCTTCTTTAAAAGCAGACCGAAACTCACATCAGGTTGGTTGATTATTCCCACAATCTTTATACCACCATTGCACTAGCGTAATTTACAGACAAGCCACCATTGTGTGGCAAAGGGTTTGTGGCTGGCTTGGTGTTTGTGTTTTTCTTTTGGTAGAGTACGTAGTATCTTCCTGTGCCACAGATGCTAGCACATGAGGAAAGAGTTGCTATGTATCCACCAAACTGGCTTCTCAATGTTCAACGAATTATGTAAGGGTTGTCTTCAGCAGCAGGGCAATGAGCCTTTGAGAATGATCTGTAGTCCTGGAAACAGTCTGGGTTTTACAAGTGTTTCCTTTAGACCCCTTTGGCCACTAATTCATTTAGATATAACCTATTTCCAGTACAGAAAGCCTCATTAGGTGATATGACATGTCAGTTTGGGGCTCTGTATGCTCCCATTTTTTCTTTTTCTTTTTTTTAGCAATTTTATTTAGAGATCCTTCACATATGTATATATTTTAGGAAGCTTCTACTGTGTTGTTTTATATACTACCCCACAAATGTCCCATAAATTTAGATGTTTCCCCCAAAATACCTTCCACATCCTCCTCTTTTCTCACCTCTCCATTTACTTCTCTAGTTTTACCTCAAGTTCTAACTCATCCAACCATCCACTCAATTATCCATCCATAATTACCTATCCTATTTCATTTTCCTAGTGAGCTCTATTTGGACTCCCAGTTTCTTTAATTTATCCCTAACCTCTGCAGTTCTAAAGATTATAGCTTGCATATCATTGACAGGACAGCTATTATACACGTATAAGGGAAGATAAACTGTATTCATCTTTCTGTTTTGGGGTGAATTTAGTCAGGATGATTTTTTCTAGCTCCAGTAATGAATGGAACTTGTGATTTTCATGACTGCATTATTTTTAAGAGCCTAGTAATATTTCACTGAGAAATGGTAGCTCATTTTCTTTATCCATGCATCTAATCAGAGATATCTAAGCTGTTTCCAATTTCTAGCTATCATTAATGAAGCCTCAATGAACATTATTAACCAAGTGTCTCTGTGTAGAAAAAGAAAGAAAGAAAGATCAGGTGTATATAGATGTGTGTGTTTATGCCTGGGTCTTCAATTAAAAATCCATTGGAAAAAAAAGAAAAAATCCATTGAACAGTCCCAGAAAACATACACGTGCCCAGATTTTGTTTGGTTTGGTTGGTGTCCTTGTGGAGCTCCTGTCCTCTCCAGGTCTTACTATCTCCCTCTTCTTTCATGAGATTGCCTGCACTCTGCCCAAAGATTGGTTGTGAGTCTCAGCATCTGCTTTGATACACTGCTGGGTTGAGTCTTTCAGAAACCCTCTGTGGTAGGCTCCTGTCCTGTTTCCTGCTTTCTCCTTCTTCCAATGTCCATCCCATTTGTCTTTCTGAGTAAGGATTTATTAACTTACCAGGGGTCCTCCTTCTTGCTTAGCTTCTATAGGTGAACAGATTTTAGTATGTTTATCCTATGTTATGTCTAATGCCCACTTATAAATGAGTATATACCATGTGTATCTTTCTACTTCTGGGATACCTCATTCAGGATGATCTTTTCTAGTTTCCATCATTTGCTTGAAAATTTCATGATTTCCTTGTTTTTAATTGCTGAGTAGTATTCCATTGTGTAAATGCACCATAATTTCTGCATCCATTCTTCCATTGAGGGGCATCTGGGTTGATTCCAGGCTCTGGCTATTATAAATAAAGCTGTAATGAACATGGTTAAGCAAATGTCCTTGTGTAGTTGAGCACATTGTGGATATATGCCTAGGAGTGGTATAGCTGGATCTTGAGAAAGCACTATTTCTAATTGTCTGAGAAAGTGCCAGATTGATTTTCAAAGTGGTTATACAAGTTTATATTCTTACCAGCAATGATGAAGGGTTCCCCTTTCTAAACATCCTCTCCAGTATGTATTGTCACTTGAGTTTTTTATCTTAGCCAATCTGATTGGTATAAGGAGAAATCTCAGGGTCATTTTGATTTGTATTTCCCTGATGACTAAGGACTTTGAGCATTTCTTTAAGTGTTGTTTGGCCATTCGATATTCCTCTATTGAGAATTGTCTGTTTAGCTCTGTACTCCTATCTTAAATTGAATTAGTTGCTTTTTAACTTCTTAAGTTCTTTGTATATTCTGGATATTAGTTCTCTGTCAGATATAGGGTTGGTGAAGATCCTTTCCCAGTCTGTAGGCTGTTGTTTTGTTCTGATGACAGTGTTCAACCAAAGGCCATTTATGAATATAACCATTTGCCTGCAAATTTCATGATTTCCTCTTTTTAATTGCTAGGTAGTATTCCATTGTGTAAAAGTACCCCAATTTCTGTATCCATTCTTCGACTGAGGGACATCTGGGTTGTTTCCAGGTTTTAGGTATTATGAATAAAGCTGCTACGAATATGGTTGAGCAAATGTCCTTGTGTACTTGAGCATCCTTTGGAAATATGCCTAAGAGTGGTAGAGCTGGGTCTTGAGGAATCACTATTCCTAATTATCTAAGAAAGCACCAAATTGATTTCCAGAGTGGTTGTACAAGTTTATATTCCCAACAGCAATGGAGGAGGGTTCCTCTTTCTCCACAACCTCTCCAGCATGTGTTGTCACTTGAGTTTTTGATCATAGCCATTCTGACAAGTGTAAGGTAAAATCTCAGGGTCATTTTGATTTGCATATCCCTGATGGCTAAGGATGTTGAGCATTTCTTTAAGTGTTTTTTTCTGCCATTCTACAGTCCTCTACATAGAGTTCTCTGTTTAGCTCCATAAACCATTTTTTGATTGGATTACTTGATTTGTTGCTTTTTAACTTCTTGAGTTCTTTATATATACTGGATATTAGCCCTCTGTCAGATGTAGGATTGGTAAAGATTTTTTCCCAGTATGTGTGCTGTTGTTTTGTTTTGACGACAGTGTCTTTTGCTCTACAGAAGCTTTTCAGTTTCATGAGGTCCCATTTATATATTGTTGATCCTAGAGCCTGTGAGATTGGTGTTCTGTTCAGGAAGTAGTCTCTTGTGCCAATGAGTTCTAGGGTCTTTCCCACTCTTTCTTCTAACCAGTTTAGTGTCTGGTTTTATACTGAGGTCTTCGATCCACTTGGACTTTAGCTTTGTGCAGTGTGATTAGTAGAGATCTATTTTAATTTTTCTTTAAATTGGTATCCGGTTGGACCAGCACCATTGTTGAAGATGCTGTCTTTTTTCCATTGAATGGTTTTGGCTTCTTTGTCAAAAATCAACTCTCCATAGGTGTGTGAGTTTATTTCTGGTTCTTCTATTCGGTTCCATTGATCCACTATTCTGTTTCTATTCCAATACCATGCAGTTTTTATAACTATTGCTCTGTAGTACATCTTGAGATCAGGGATGGAGATACATCCAGATTATCAGTTGTTGTACAGGATCATTTTGGAAATTCTGGGAGTTTTGTTTCTCTATATGAAGTTGACAATTTTCCTTTCAAGGTCTGTAAAGAATTGTGTTGGTATTTTTATGGGAATTGCATTGAATCTGTAGATTACTTTTGGCAGAATAGCTATTTTCACTGTGTTAATCCTACCAATCCATGAGGACAGGAGATCTTTCCATATTCTGATATCTTCTTCAATTTCTTTTTCAGAGACTTGAAGTTTTTCTCAAACAGATCTTTCACTTGCTTTGTTAGAGTCACCCCAAGGTACTTTATGTTATTAGTGCTATTGTGAAGGGTGTTCTTTTCCTAATTTCTTTCTTGGCCCTTTCATCTTTAGTGTACAGGAGGGCTTCTGATTTTTTTGAGTTGATTTTGTATCCAGCCACTTTGCTGAAGGTGTTTATAAGTTGAAGGCATTCTTTGGTTGAATTTTTGGGGTCGGTCATGTATACTATCATATCATCTGCAATTAGTGATACTTTGACCTGTTCCTTTCCAATGTGTATCCCTTTGATCTCCTTTTGTTGTCTTATTGCTCTAGCTAGGACTTCAAGTACAGTGTTGAAGAAATATGGAGACAGTAGGCAGCCTTGCCTTGTCCCTGATTTCAGTGGGATTGATTTAAGTTTCTTTCCATTTGAGTCTGATGTTTGCAATAGGCTTGCTGTATATAGCCTTTACTATATTTAGGTATGTGCCTTGTATCCCCGATTTAAACATGAATGGATGTTGGACTTTGTCCAAAGCTTTTTCGGCATCTAAGGAAATGATCATGTGTTTTTGTTTTTCCTTCAGTTGGTTTTTATGGTGGATCACATTGATTGATTTCTGTATATTGAACCACCCCTGCATGCCTGGAATGAAGCCTACTTGGTCATGGTAGATAATATCTTTTATGTTTTCTTGGATTCGGTTTGCAAGTATTTTATGAGTATTTTTGCATCAAAGTTTATAAGAGATATAGGTCTGAAGTTCTCTTTTTTATTGGGTCTTTCTGTGGTTTAAGTATCAAAGTGACTGTGGCTTCATAGAATGAGTTTGGTAATGTTCCTACTGTTTCTTTTTTGTGGAATAGTTTAGAGAGAATTGGTGTTAGCATTTCTTTGACGGTCTGGTAGAATTCTGCACTGAATCCATCTGGCCGTGGGCTTTTTTTTTTTTTTTTTGGAAGAGGGGCTGTTGATGACTGCTTCTATTTCCTTGAGGGATATAGTTCTATTCAATTTTTCTACCTGACCTTGACTTAATTTATATAGATGGAATTTATCAAGAAAATGTTAGAAACAGAATAGTAGGTCAATGGAACCGAATAGAAGACCCAGAAATAAACCCACACAGCTATGGAAACTTGATTTTTGATAAAGAAGCCAAATCCATTCAATGGAAAAAAGACAGCATCTTCAACAAATGGTGCCGGTCCAAATGGATGTCTATATGAAGAAAAATGAAAATAGATCCATATTATCACCCTGCACAAAACTTAAGTCCAGTGGATCAAAGACCTCACTATAACACCAGACATATTAAATCGTTTAGAAGAAAAACTACGGAAGACCCTAGAACTCATCAGCACAGGAGACTACTTGCTGAACAGAACACCAACAGCACAGATTCTAAGAGCAACAATATATAAATGGGACCTCAGGAAACTGAAAAGCTTCTGTAAAGCTAAAGACACTGTCATCAAAACAAAACAACAGCCTACAGACTGGGAAAGGATCTTCACCAACCCTATATCTGACAGAGGGCTAATATCCAGTATATATAAAGAACTCAAGTTAAAAAGCAACAAATCCAGTAATCTAATTAAAAATGGGGTATGGAGCTAAACAGAGAACTCTCTGTAGAGGACTGTAGAATGGCAGAATAACACTTAAAGAAATGCTCAACATCCTTAGCCATCGGGGATATGCAAATCAAAATGACCCTGAGATTTCACCTTACACCCATCAGAATCGCTAAGATCAACAACTCAGGTGACAACACATGCTGGAGAGGCTGTGGAGAAAGAGGAACCCTCCTCCATTGCTGGTGGGAATATAAACTTGTACAATCACTGTGGAAATCAATTTGGTGCTTTGTTAGACAATAAGGAATAGTGATTCCTCAAGATCCAGCTATACCACTTCTAGGCATATATCCAAAAAGATGCTCAAGTACAAAACAAGGACATTTGCTCAACTATGTTCATAACTGATTTATTCATAATAGCCAGAACCTGGAAACAACCCAGATGTCCCTCAGTAGAAGAATGGATACAGAAATTGTGGTACTTTTACACAATGGAATACTACTCAGCAATTAAAAAGGAGGAAATCATGAAATTAGCAGGCAAATGGTGGGACCTGGAAATCATCATCCTAAGTGAGGTATCCCAAAAGCAGAAAGAAACATATGGTATATACTCACGTATATAGACCTATAGGATAGGAAGGTCATGCTGAAATCTATACACCTAAGGACGATAAACAAGAAAGAGGACCTTGGATAAGATGATTAATCCTCACTTAGAAAGACAAATGGGATGGACATTAGATGTAGGAGAAACAAGTAGCAGGAGAAGAGCCTACCACACAGGGTCTCAGAAAGACTCTACCTAGCAGTGTATCAAAGCAAATATTAAGACACATAACCAACCCTTTGGCAAAGTACAGGGAATCATGTGAAAGACGGAGAAGTTAGTAAGACCTGGAGAGGACAGGAACTCCACGAAGATCTAAAATATCAGGGCACAGAGGTCTTTTATGAGACTGTTTCACCAACCAAGGACCATGTATGGATATAACCTAGAACCTCTGCTTGAATGTAGTAAATGGTAGCTCAATATCCAAGTGGGTACCCTAGTAAGGGGAACAGGGACTATTTCAGACATGAACTCAATGGCTGGCTCTTCGACCTCCCTCCCCCTGAGGGAGGAGCAGCCTTGCTAGGCCAAGGAGGAGGACATTGCAGCCAGTCCTGAAGAGAACTGATAAGCTAGAGTTAGATGGAAGGGGAGGAGTTCCTCCCCTATCAGTGGACTTAGAAAAGGGCAAGAAGGAGATGAGGGAGGGATGGCGGGGATAGTGAGGGAATGTGGGAGTGAGCTACAGCTGAGATACAAAGTACATAACCTGCGATTAATATAAAATAAAAATGTTAAAAAAGAAATAAAAATGTACTCTTATCTTATACAGTATATCCTGATTATAGTTTTCACTACTTATGTTCCTCAAAATTTATTAGGTTAAATAAGAGTACTAAGCTAATGGCTACAATGTATACATATATGACCTAGAGTATACCCATGCAAACCCTTCACTTACCACTTCAGTCTCTGTGAGCAAAAGCTTGCTTAGTTCTGGTGTTCTCCATCCCTTCTTGCTCTTATGATCTTTCTCTCTATCTTCTGTGGGATATCCTCAGCTCTGAAGGAGGGCTTTGATGGAGACCCAAGTTTAGACTTTCCACATAATGTATCGCTATGGTTTGATGAATCTGTTTCAATCTTCTGTAAGAGGAATCCTCTCTGATGATGACTAGATAAAATCTATTAGGCAGTTTCTCAGAAAATTGGGAATAGTTCTTCCTTAAAACCTAAGTATATCACTCCTAGGCATATAACCCAAAACATGTTCCACCATACCACAAGGACACTTCCCTGTTTTCCCACAAATTTTAGCTGCTGAAACTTCACACATTAGTATTAATGATAGAAACAGCCCTATTTACGTTTTCTTACATATAGGTGAGCTAAAATACCATCTATGTGGGTTTTGCTAAACTGTCTATCTTTCCTTTTTACCCGTTTCAGGTTTACAACTCTGCCAATTTCCTTAGTAAGAGTCAAGTGTTCATTTACACATTGAAACACCCGTTTGAATTTACTTAATTAGTTTATAGATTACTTTGAGATCCTATGTGTGTCATGTTAAAGGGAGGATATTTATTGACAAGAATAGGAAACAATATACACAAGGAGAATTCCAGTATCAAGTGTGCTACAAAGACTTGCTCTGAATAGTTCCCCACAAGGACAACATCTTCAGATATACCCTAGAATTCTGCTGCCTGGTAAACATGATCACAATTGCCATTGCTCTTTACGAGAATAGGAGTGCATAATTTTATGAGTCTGCTTCCTTGCATCATTAATTTTAATGGAGTTTTGCATAGGGAAATGTTTTTCAGATATTGTATAATGCATAACAAAGCCTATGAATCTTAAGTAATATAGCTGATATTATTCCTCCTATGAGGGTTAATAAAAAATTCTGACTTACAATTTTGGCCCTGTAGTTGGTGTCAAACCCCAGTCCTCAACCACAACCAAGAGCTTTGCTATCAGCCGAGACCAGTTCTCAAACTACAAAATACATATGCTGTTTTTGCCTTTAAAAAGTACTGTACTAAATCAATGGACTAATGAAAATTATTCCTTTCCAGACATTTACACATAAGTTTTATGTAATTAGTAATTTTGCAGCTGAAAAAGGGGTTAGTCAACATTAAAAAGGGTTACTGATGTAACTTTTAGAAAGAAGAATTACAACTTATCAATAGAAAATATTACATAAGCTGAGAGTGTACACAAGAAATAAAAAATAAAACTAGATGATGCATCACAGAAAGTTCTCAAACTGATAACTCGGCTTAATCTATGCATTACACAGTAAGATCAGTTCTATCGATGGGTCATGTTTGCAGGTTTCAGGAACGTGTTAATATTCCATCCTTGAAGATGGGGGCTCATGTTTAATTTGATGCTTCATGTTCAGAAAAGCACTGCATATTGACTTTTGACCACATCTGTCAAGATTTTAGATGGAAAAATTGAAAGTTATTGGTTTTATTCATGAATAGTTTAGCACCTAAGAAATGCTTTCATCTCGTCCATTTTTAGTGCTTCAAATTAGAAGACACATTGATTTTTAGGTGTGTGTGTGTTTGTATATATACATGTCTTTGGCATTTGTATGTCAAATATATACCTGTATATCAAGTGTAAACAGACTTATATTATATTCCATGCTAGTCTTTTTTAAAGAAATCATCTCATTATTGTGTAGCCTAAGGTGGCCTCAACTTAAAATATTTTTTTATCCTCCTGAATGAATATTATGCCTTTTATTTTAAAATTAATTTCTCATATTTCCACTAAAGTTATATTCAAGGTATGGGAAATTTTTTCATGGTTATTTATATTAAAGCACCTATTTGCATTGCTTTCTTCATAAACTATATTTCATGACATTGATTTTTAAATGACTTATTTTCTAGGTATAATTTCAGACACCAAAACTAGAAAATCAGGAAGCTGCAACATTTAAGACAGATTATGTATATTACATAGAGACAATCATTCTTTTTGCTCTTCTAATTAATGCCTCCATATCTCATTATTAAGATTATTTTAACCGGTAATAAAAGTTAAATAAATATAAGCCTCAAATTTAATTTGTCCTTGACACTTCTTGATACATTATTAAACATACTCTTCATATAGCTGCATATGTATAAAATTGCTATTTTTATTTTTTAACTTTCTACATGTTTTTGTGTAGTACCTTTCCATACAGATACTGAGCCAAGCCTTAATATTTGCTTGACACTTAGGTGGTGTCCCTATCTAAGGTACTATTGGAAGGTCTGGACCATATTACATTGTATGGCTGCACTGAACACTCTGTTACTATTTTGCTGCAGTGATCAATACCTAATTCAAGTACCTTCATAGAAGAATGTTTTATTTTTGACTTACAGTTTAAGCTCCTACAGGTTATGAAGGCAGGAAAGACATGGTGGCAGAAATATGAGGTGTGTGATCACACTGTGTGCACAATCAGGAAACAGTGAGATAATGAGACTTGTTTATTGTTGTTGTTGTTTGTTTGTGTTTTGTGCTTTGCTTTGTTTTGTTTGCCTTCCCTCTTTATTCAGTTGGAGACACTAGCCTACTTTTCAAGGAGTTTTCCTTCTTCAGTTAGGCCCCCTCTGTAAATTCATCTTCTCCTATTAAAGCTAGATAAGGCAGCCCAGTTAGGGGAAAGGGATACAAAGGCGTTCAACAGACTTAGAAACAGCACCCATTCCAGTTGTTAGGTGACCCAAATGAAAACCAAATTACACATCTGTTACATATGTGCAGGGGCCTATGTCCATCCCATGCATGCAGTTTGTTTAATGATTCAGGTTCTGTGAGCAGCTATGATCCCATGTTCATTGATTGTATAGGTTTTCTTGTGGTGTCTTTGACCTCTCTGGCTTCTTTGATCTTTGTCCTCTTCTTATATAAATTGCCCTGAGCTCCAGGCAATGTTTTGCTTTGGGTTTCTGCATCTTGTTCCATCAGCTGTTCAGTGATGCCTCACAGAGGGCAGTTATACTAGGATCCTATATTCAGGTATAGCAGAATATCATTAACAGTTTCAGGAGCTGGCTCGCTCTCAGGAGATGGGTTTCAAGGTAGGCCAGGTATTGGTTGGCCTTTCCCTCAATCTCTGCTCCATCTTTAGCCCTGTACCTCTTATAGGAAGGACAAATTTTGGGTAAATATTTTGTGGATGGGTTGTTAACCCTATCTCTCCAATGGAAGTCTTGCTAGGGTACAGGAGGTGGCCATTCAGGTTCATATCCACTGTGTCTAGGAGTCTTAGTTACAGTCACTCATACAGTGACTGGTAAAAAAGATTTCAGTCTCATTGTGCCTAGTTCATTTTCTGATAGCAATTGATATATTGGGAAGAATGTAGGTAGACAACAATTCAGAATCTTTGCAATTCATTATTCACTTTTCAAATATCCAAGTTATATCATTCCACTATAATAAATATTTCTGTATTTAAAAAGTAGTGAATGTATAATGATATATAACCATAGTATAGCATATGCATAAAATGTAGCTTTGCTCTACATCATGGTTAGTTTGCATTGACAATCTGAATGGATTAGGGATCACTATAGAAGTATACTCCTGTATCTATGAGAGTTCTTTGTGAAAGAGTTAACTGAAGTAAGTGGCCCAGCCTAAATGTGGATCATCGCCCCACAGGGTGAAATTTTACTTGAACGGAAACGTGACATGGAATAGAGGATCAGCATTACTCCACCTTTCTCCTCTCTGTCTTCTCTGCTTCCCGATTTCAGACATAAAGCAATGAATCACCTTAAGCTCCAGCTGCCATTCCTTCTTTGCCATGGTGTAATGTATCCTTGATCTATAAGCCATAATAAGCCCTTAATCTACTAAGTTACTTTGATCAGGTATTGATCACAGCAATGAGAAAACTAACAGATACATAAAACAAGTACAGAAAAGTGAAGTGATTTTTGTAATCAACCAGTCAAAGTGGCTGCTAGGTCCTTGGGACAAATTAACATATGGTATATACTCACTTATATAGACCTATAGGATAGGAAGTTCAAGCTGGAATCTACACACCTAGAGGATATTCAGGAAGGAGGACCCAGGTAGGTATGATCAATGCTCGTTTGAATGAACAAATGGGATGGACATTGAGTGGAGGAGAAAACAAGCAACAGAACAGGAGCATGCCAAAGAGGTCCTCTGGGGAGGTCAATGTAGCGATGTATCAGAGCAGATATTAAGACTCGCGATCTGGGGGAGGATGAGGAGACTTGGGGAGAACAAAAGCTCCACAAAGACCAAACTGAGCAGGGCACAGGGGTCTTGTATGAGACGGTTTCTACAATCAAGGACCATGTGTGGATGTGGCCTGGAACCCCCGCACAGATGGGGCCCATGACAGCTCGGTGTCAGACTGAAGACCCTAGTGAGGGAAACAGGGACTGTTTCAGTCATGATCTTGATGGCTGACTCTTTGACCCTCCCCCATACAAGCTGGGGAGTGACAGACTGGCTAGATCCCAGGGGAGGACAGTGCAGCCAGCCCTGAGGAGACATGATAAGCTGGGGTTGGATGGAAGGGGAGGAGGTCCTCCCCTGTTGGTGGACTTGGAGGGGGCGGGGAGGAGGGAGATGAGGGAGGGAGTGGGAGGGTAGGAAGGACTGAGGGAGGGGGCTACGCCTGGGATTCAAAGTACCTAACCTGTGATTGATATAAAAATAAATAAATTTTAAAAAATGAAAAAAAAAGAAAATAGAAAAGTTTGCAACTTTGGGCTAGAAAACCCACAGAATGAAATCAGCATATCTTATTTGGTGTTGTGAATAATAATGACTCAAATAGGCTCATATGTTTTAATGCTTAGTCACCAACGAGTGGCACTATTTGAAAGGATTAGGAGTAAGAGGTGTGGACTTGTTGATGGAACTGTATCACTAACCATGGGCTTTGAGGATTCAATAGCTCATGTCAAGCCTAAATTCTCTCATTTGGTCTTCAGATAAGAATGTAGCTTCTTCTCCATTACTATGTATGTCTGAATGCTGCTATGTTCCTTGCCATGAAGAAAATGGACTAAACCTCTGAAAGTATAACTAAAACCACAATTATATGTTTTCTTTTATTAAGAGTTGCTTTGGTCATGGTGACCCTTTCCAGCAATAGAACAGAATGATATCTTAATAGAATGATATCTTATTAAGCTGTTCTGGTGTGGATTTGGAATATCAGAGTGCTGAGAGAAATGTCAGTATTGGAAATAGAGTTTATGATGTTTCAGAGCAAGTGAGGAACTTGGAAAGTTTTACTATTTCGTGTCTATCATATAAGTGGAATCCTGTTTTTATGTGGTCCCAGTCTCTAATTACTATGATGTTCTCCCCATTAATCCACATTTTCAAAATGAAGCACTTTTACTTTTACAGTCACACAATATTTTCTGTGTTTATAGCAGAAGTTCTAGAACCACTGATCGGTTGATGGCAGTTGAGATTGTTTCTGTCCTTTTCAAAATGTATTTATTCATTCACTTTTACATCTCAATTGTAGACACTGACTCCTCTCCTTCCAGTCACCCTCCCTCCATTTTCTCTCCTCCTGTATTCCTCAGAAAAAGGGAGCTCCTTCCACCAGCCCGCCCCAGAACATCAAGTCACATTAGGATTGAGCATATCCTCTTCTTAGGTGGACTGTCAAGGCAGCCCTACCAGAGAAAAGTGATTGAAAAGCATGCAACAGAGTCCTTGTTACAGACATCCCATGCTCCCTTTACTAGGGAACCCACATGAAGACCAGGTTGCCCATCAGGTACATATATGTAGGGGCCCTAGGTCCAGTTCATGCATAGTTCTTGGTTGATGCTTCAGTCTTCACAAACTCCCATAGGCCCAAGTTAGTTGACTTCGTTGGTCTTCTTATGGAGTTCCTGTATTCTTCAGGTCCTTCTATCTTTCCCTCTCCCCCCCCCCACCCTCCCCACTCTTTGACAAGGTTCCATACACTCCACTCAAATGTTTGGCTCTGAGTCTCAACATCTATTTAAATCCATTG
>CM053744.1:35663121-35676028 GCA_028658305.1 Pachyuromys duprasi
CCAATTCACTATAACAACAACTAAATTCCAAAATATAACCAACTGGGCTCTGCTTGTTACAACCTAAATTGGCACAACTGACCCAAAACTTAAATTTTTTCTTGTCTCCTTACTTGATTTTCATTTAAAGGCTTTGAGCTACAACGATATTGATTTTAGAAAAAAGTATTCAAACAAATTGGGGAAGGCACATGCCTTTAATCCCAATACAAAGTAAAAAAAAAAAAAAAGGCAGGTTTAATAATAATAAAAGCCAGGGGAACAACTCCTGCTGTTTAACCACTGACAGAAATAGTCTAAGATTCAAAATGACAACATTTTCCTTAAGGTTACCATGTAAATTCTTTTTTCTTAATAATAGTTGTTATGTCGTTACTGTTCTAAAGATTGGATTCACATCAATTTTAGGTTTATGTAAGGAGAGTTGATGTCACACTGCTCTAAAAACGGCAGCCAATCTCAAAAACTGATACGTCCGCAGAATTGGTATAAAACGGCCTTTTAGCTTAAGAAATATGTTCTGTTGGTCAATGTAAGGACTCAAATTATATTGGGAGACAAACATGCAAACTGCGTGCTTCCCATATTAAAAAAAAAACTTTTAAATGCTAAATTAAGATGTCACACTGATCTGGCTTATCTTTTTGATTGGGAGACATTTTCACGGGAGACAAATGTTGGTCATGCCTGTTGCAAAAAAGACACTGGAGGCTTACAGATGGCAAAGTACACAACAGCCAAGTTTTAAAAACTCAAAAATTATAATTCATATGCTTAAAAGGCAAAACTGTCCATCCCATCTCAAAAGGGGGGCCAAGCCAAAGATGGCCAAAACAAATATAAAAACCCAGGTACAAGATACTTAGGATATGCTTAAATTTTAAAGGTAAAAGGGAGTTTATATAAAGTTTGGTTATAAAGGCATAACTGCCCATTCTATATAAAAAAGGGGCAAGCCAAAAAATAGCAACAACCAATGGAAAAATCTAGGTACAAGATGCCTAGAATATGCTGAAATGCTAAAGGTAAAAGGAACTTTATATAAAGTTTGGCTATAAAGGCATAACTGTCCATTCTCTATAAAAAAGGGGATAGGGCAAAAATAACTACAACCTAGGCCTAAACCCCTAAACAGGTTCAAGATATCCAGGGTATGCTTAAATTCTAAATCAAAAAGGAGTTTTTACAGTTTACTTATAACATGCCTTTTCTATTGTTCAAGGCACCCAGCTTGTCTCACTAATGGGAGGCCTTCTTTAAGGAGATGGGTAGCAGCTTGGCCTAATACCACTGGCACCCAAGAGGCCAAAACAGATATTTTGATCTATACAACCTTGCTTTGATTTCCACATAATAACAATTATATGTTCAATAATAATGGTAACATAATATTGCTGATCCTTTTACTTGGGAATTCGAAAAATATGTCTCCAGCAAAAACTTCAACAATACATGGCCAATAAATTCTTGGCTATAATATCCTCAAAATTTATTATGCCATTCTTTTAATTGGTATATATAAAACTGGTTTAGAGTTTAGTTTCATCTTGAACATCTCAAACATTTAAAATTTTAAAACTGGATAGTGCTTGTGAGAAATCATATGTTTGCAGAACAAAGGTACTGGACACTGGAGACGCTGGATCAAAACTGACAAAAATCACCCCTCCAGCATGCTGAGACATTGACATATCTGTTCCAGCATCTTGCATGTTCCAGCATTCTGCTTGTTCCTGCCTCAACTGCTTCAATTTCTGTTTCTCATCAACACCTGCTCCCAAGAGACCTTTGAAGAAACCTGCTAATCTAAATTGGTCCAGCATTTTATACTGTTTCAAACAGGGCTTCTATTAAGCCTAATATTTCTCAACATTCAAAGGCTGGACCACAAATGTTAATGTTCGCCTAATTAACTATTTTTCCCAATTTCCTTTGAGCCCACTAATAGTATTCCTGCATGTCCAAAATGTCAGCTAGAAAAAAATTAATGAGAACAATATCCAATTTCCTTTAAGGGGTGTTGGGTAAATTATTGGTTGTTTTGGGGGGAGATATGAATCTTTATTGTCATTGGGAGATGGTTATAAATTATTAATGGTCTTATTCAGAGAGAGAAACAAGGTTAGACTCAAAGATTCCTCTGTTTTCCTTTTTCTTTTCTCTATTTTTCTTTCTTAGATAACAAGAAAAAGAACTGAAAAAAAAAAAGAAAGGGGAATACAGGGATATCTTATGGGAATAAGATAAAGGGTAGATTATCAAATCTACTCAACTTAAGGTTTTATTTGTTATTCTCAAATAAGGTTAATTTTAACTCTGGTATAGGATTTTATGTAAAAATGAGTCTATTTTTAATATATTGGTAAATTTTAGTATATTGACACAAATTCAAGGTTACTTCCAATACTTTTAAACTGCTATTACAAACTGTTTAGGGCATTAGGTAATAGTTAGTTGTTAGTTAATCAACTCATAGTCATGTCAGACACTAGTCTAAGTTATCACAGGAATGTACATCTTAGGTTTAACAGACATAATTTTGTAGACAAATCAATTACGTAAAGATAGGTAGTCTTCAAAAACTTCAGAGACCTACAAAAAAGGGCATTTAAAAATGTCTGTTACTTTACAGATTCTTTGACAATGAGACAGGGTATCTACTGGCATCATCCCACCTACCTCAAAAAAGATGATGAACATCAAATAACCTCCATATGGAGATGGCTTCAAATGTGGCAAATGAGCCACTCAGGTAAAGAAAATACCCTCACTTAATGACAGACAGAATTCTGCCAAAAATGGGCAAGCTTTTAAACACAGGACAAGTTGACTGCTGAACTCTGCCAAGACAGGGTAAGAAAGACCTAAATAGTTCCTGATTCACATTTATGTCTGTCAAATATTCTGAGCCAGAAGGCTGAAGATGAAGAGAGTTATGCGTGACTGTTCAGGCAGCAAAATGTCTCTGTAATTTTTTTTTCTTTTTGGAAGCTGCTAGCATGTACTTCCTATTTACTCCAGTAACTAATTTTATTCCTTCTCAAGTCTCTGGTGGGGTTGAAGACCAAATAGTTACAGTTCCACAACTGAGCTTAAGTTGTTTAGAATTCAAGAAAATATTTTAATATAGTGATACCAGTAAAGATAAAAGTTAATTTAGGTACAGAACTCTAAACTTGTCAAGATAGGATAGATAATCAGATACTTTCTTCTAAGTTTCTAAATACACATAGACTGGAAATTATACATGTAAATTTTACCTAATACTTTTCATAATTTTATAATTATTATTGTATTGAAAGAAAAGGAGCCCTTTATTGGACTTAAAGGGAGAAATGTTGGTATAATGTTCTTTTGGAATGTATACAATTTACCCTGTTCATTCAAATGCTGATTTATCTACCCCACTCTCTGGTTTTAATCTGGACATTGCATTAGGATGCTTATTCTAAAAGCACCGGTCTCAAATTTGTGTAAACATGCCACCATTTGTTCTCTATACTGTCAATTAAACAACCAGCCCCAGTGCTGAACAATGGAGAGGATAGGGTGGGACATCCTGGTCCAGGAGGGAGAGAGAGGAAACAGTAGAAGAAGTAGCAGAGAATCCGCAGAATTCTTGGAACCACCACGTGGAGGGATGAACCTAAGATATGACTAAAAGTAATTATAATGGGTGAAATCTGAATGGTAGGAAACTATGCAGGCTTGGAGGTTTAGGATGGAATAACTATTGCCCAGCATTGTGCTCCAAATAAATCCTAGTCTCTATGGGTGATTTGGGCATACAGCTGGATTAGACATAACCACTGCTTAAATAAGAGATAAATCAATAGTAAATATTAATCACCAACAACAGTGGAGATTGTGTTTATATTCCTTAGAAACCTAGAGAAATAGACAGTTTCCAATGGATAATTTATAACTGGAAATTCATATTATCCAAGGGCACAAGAAATACCTTGTACTTCATAGATCCACATGTTTATGTATCAACTGTTACAAATTGACAGTTGTGCCAATATGTTTATGATATTTGATCAGTATTTGGCCTTCTTGAGAATGTCTGTAAGCATTACTGTCCCAAAGATAATTATAGAGAGAAGTGAGAGCAAGTAGAAATGATATGTACTTAGAGAAGGACATCCTTGGAGTGGAATAGGTATTTGGCCTTCACTTCAGTGTAGACTCTGGTTCTTATCTATACCATTCTATTCACTCCTTTTCCTTACTTATTTAAGCAATTAATTAATCAAGTCAGTTGTTTCTCTAATTTGACCATAGTAGCTCCTAAGTAACAGACTATATTTAAATATTTCAGGAAGATACTAACAATGAATGTCCCATTGATAAAAGGCAACAAATATATGTTTTATTGCAATTCTACTTCCAAAAATTAGTGATTCTCTAAAGAAAATATTCATATTAAATACCTTAAGGATTTGTATGTAGTATAAACTATCCTTTAAAAAAGTCGTTCATTTCAAGCTATTTACCAAACACATTATATTTCCCCTGAAACACACCTACAAAAAACACAAATTCTTTTCAAATTTAATACTTATCATTCAGATAATATGTTTAATTGCTTCCCAAAGTTTGAAGGTACTGGTCACTGTAAAGTGGTTGGCATTTCTATCCTACAACGGTTTTTTTGAAGAGTAAAACACACTGTTGGCTTCCCTCTACAGGTGCAATAAACTTGATAAATCATGATACTGAAATCAAAGGGCTACAAACACACAAGGGTAACTTTGAGTTCTTGCCAGTGTGAGCCAAAATTGTGAGGACCAATCTTAGGACGACTCCCCTAAACCAGCAACAGGTGCAGATAGCAACTTTGGAAAAATGTCCCTTGATTCTCAGGTATCAGGGTAATTTTGTAAAGATGTTTGGAGGATAAGAAGAAATAACAAAATAATAACAAGAAATAACAGAAGACCTATGTTGTTTATGACAAGAAAGGCAAGGCAATATAAAGTAGACAAAAGTGTAAGGCAGAAAGATGGTCAGTAGGAAATGGAGCTTTTGGTTGATAGTTTTGCAGTACAATGTGATATTACCTTGAGTTTCAATCTTCAGTATTCGGCCTAGGATATAGAGCCTTTCCTTTTCTTTTACTTTTTACCTTGTTGGTTTAGCTAAGAGCTGTCATCTAAAATGAACATTTTTATTTTTTGTTTCCCCATCCTCCTGAATGTAACTAAATTTAGGACATCCAAATGAGTGTGTATACAGAAGATGGACCACACAGTATTTGAAATTAATGAGGGAAGGGGAAGATTTAGACACAGTAGCTTTATGTCAAATTTCACATATGTTGCCTGTGAAAGGTAAAATGTTCTGGCTTTCTTTCTTCCCCTCTTTCTTCTTCTTCTTTTCTCTCTCTCTGTCTTTGTTAAAGACTCTATGTAACATAAGACACATGTACTAGATAGCGCTGAAGCACTGTTTTCATTATTAGCCATCGGATGCTGAAATCATCCCCTCCACAAGAACATGTTAATACCTGGATAGATTTCACTGGCCTGGAACCTAACAGCCAAAGCGACTGACAGAGTGGGATGGCTTAGAGGATACTGCAGGTCATACTAGGGTACCCAAGATATCCCTTCCTCAACAAATAATTATACAGCTCATTTCCTATTAGTTAATACTATAAACTTTACATTAAATATATAAATAAGATATCTTAGACTATAACATTTCTCACTATTGTGTGGCATTGTAGACTAAAAATCTCAGTATGTCCACCATCTCTTTTAAAATAATCATCTTAATAAAGTCATCAATATCACTCAGATATTAAAATTAAGATGAGTTTATAGTATTTAACAGGCCAATCTGACCTTTTCGAATCTTCAGAATAGAGTTTTTCATATAACCCATTTTTTACACAATGAAAGGAGTTTTATGAGTATAAGTTTTATAGTTCTGAGGTATCTCTTTGCTCTGACCATCTGCAAATGATCTCCTACCATTAAATTTTAGAACTTCCCACCCTTCCTACATTCATGCATATACTTTGTTTTACTCAAGAACTGAGGATTTAGCTTCTATTGTAGAATAGGGCCTTGCAGTCTCTTTTTGAATTGAATGCTGAAGAAACTTCAGCTTTAATTAAAATGATAGTATCACCATTTAAAGGCTAAAATACCTACAAGGACACAGTAATAATGGCCCAGTTTTATATGGCTTAGCGGGCTGGCTATCGCAAGAATACTGCTTTTGCGCCTGGCTTGCTTCAAGAAAGAGAAAGGCTGCTTTTCTAAAGATATGAATTCTGGATCTGATTGCTTCTGTGAAGAACATTTAAAGGGGTTAGGCACCCTTGGCTGGAAAAAAAATCACTTTGTGTTAAAAGTTTCAGAGTTGGCTGCAATTTAAGTCTATCAACTTTTCTTGCACAAACTTGCACCTGGCTCTGGAGCTATGGAGAAACACATATCCTCAAGAAAGAGACATTATTGGAGATAGAGTTATTACTCTCACGCAGGCCAGCTAGGACAAAAGAAGAAAGCTGAGAAAAATGAAAGGCAATCACAAGTGTATATGACACCCCCCCCATACACATACAATGCTCATCTTCAGCAAGTAATTTGCAATTTCACTTAGCAAGCTTCAGGGTGACTACACACCACAGACTGACCACATGACCGGTTTTCACAAGCCTTCATTCTCCATCAACATGAATTTCTTTTCTTCTTACAAAGCCAATCTTCCCACAGCGTGTAAATACTTTAATGAATGTGGCAGCTTTCTATGCTGTTTTATTCACTGCTGTATTCCCCCACACCTTAAACATTTTTATATGCTACAGACAGGTTAATTATATTTTGAAGTAAACTATCTATGCAATGTCCCTATTTGCAAAGGGATGGATGCCAAGGGTGACTTACTGGATACTCCATTTGTTCTTTGTAGAGAAGTTGCTCCTACTGTGTTAAATCCCCCACCAAGATCTCAACAGTGGAAAACCAAAAACCATCCCACAGCATTTCTTCAACACCAATAATCATTAAACTCAAAAGAATAAATTAATTTTATAGTATGTTCAGTGACGCAGCATGAGTTAATCATATCTTGTTCCAGCCATGTTTTAGTCATTTCTTAATAGCTCATGTTGTGACTCACAGTAAGTTGAAAGTTGTAAATAAAAGGCAACTAGGCACACATAGTATAAATTAACATTTGCCAACCCTAGATAATGATTTTCTTCTTTTTGTTTATTATTTATATTATTATTTTCAGATCCCTTTCTCATATTTCCTTTTTTCCATGGTGTCTCTCTCAAATAATATGTAAATATACAAAGCATAGTACTTTAATTTTTCAATATTGAATACGAATTTATATGTTGAAAAGTATATGTAAAATCTAAATAGTAGCAACATTTTATACTAATAGCTCAATCAAAGACATCAGAAGCAGGAGAAGACAGGGAACAGGACAGAAGCCTAGCACAGAAAACCTCTGAAAGACTCTACTGATAGCGGTATAGAAGCAGAGGCTGAGACTCTTAGCTAAACTTTGTGCAGAGTGCATGGAATTTTAGGAAAGAAGAGGGAGATACTGGGGGGTTCTAAGCGAAATGTGTTTCTGGGTATTGGGACTTCAGGCTTAAAAACAGGAGTGGTCTGTGGGTAGTGAAGATGCTTCACAGGAGGGAGAAAATCAAGGTGTTCTACCAGGATCTATTAGTTTAGGTCCCTGTGAATGGGGACAGGCAGTGAGAAGAGACCACAACAGACAGGCTGCTACAGAGCTGAGCATGTAGGACTGGCGTGAAGGGTGACACTCATTAGCTGACTTAGCTGCTTCCCTGGCAGGAGTCGCATGTGGGTTCCGGCTGGAGCCTGGGCTGGGGAGCAAGACTTGAAGACTTGGAGGTGGGCATAGGAGAGAGAGGGAAACTGCAAAAGGTGTTCATCTGTAAAGCTGGGGTGAGACTGGTGAATTAATTCAGAGGAACAGAGGGACAATCCAAGGTTAGCCTACCTGCGTCCCTGACTGGCCTTGCCTGTGTTGAGAATAGGTTAACAAAAATGGAAAATGAACAAAGGACATTCACTCAGGGATGCTACTTTTGAAAATGCAATGACCAGTGAACTGAGCATTTCACCTCCATTATGAAGTTATAATTATCTGAAAATGTATAAGATCTCTGGCTGGTAGCGGTGTAGTCTGTGTAACTGTCAACAATTTGGTGCCTGACTACTATGGAGCTTGACCTCTTTCCATCCTCTGAGTATCTCTTGTTTTTTCTTTCTTTTAAACATTATGACTTCTTAGATAAAATCTATTTTTTATAGTTCAAGTTATCTAGATGGTTTTATTGATTTAATTTTTTTAATTGAACAGATATATGATAGATCTTAATTTATGCTCACAGAATTGAGTTGCTTCTGGGGTTAGGAGTCATCAGCCCCAAAATGAAAAACAAGGAAATCAAAATCAAACAAAAACCAGTGATTTTGTTTTTTATACAATGCACTGTTTTAGGAGAAGAAAAGGGAACATGTTGTGTTGGGGTTATCATGCTTTAGGGTGCTCTGTGAAAAGGTGGTGAAAGTTTTTTTCTTCACTTTTTCATATTTCAATATGTAAGTAGGCTGTGAAACTATAGTACTGTAGAAGAATGAGATGTCTCATTAAGTAAGAATGCTTGCCATGTATGGCTGAGGAGCTCAGACCCATATCGGGAACCCATGGTAGAATGAAATAAATTACTCCTGAGGTGGTCTTCTGGCTTACACACACACACACACACACACACACACACACACACACACAGGCTCATGTACACAGTGCGTCATATACACATCATATATACATAATAATAATGACTCAGTTTCAAAGTACAATATTTTCAAACTCAGTGGCTTAATTAAATTCTAACAGTGTCTCATTTGTCTATTTTTAGCTCCAGGGGACCAATATCTATGGATGTCTTCAACCCTAATGTGTGTGAGAGAATTGTCAGTGTTGGCAGCAATAATGCCTCAAGTACTGGCATTGTGATGAGTACTCTGAGTAAGTGTGTCTGCTAATCATTCACTTAGAGTCTTCTATAACTAGGTACAGACGGCTCATGCAAGCTAAAAGACAAAAGCAAAGAGCAAGCACGTTTAAAAAAGTTTCAACATTCTCCCTGAAATTCTGGAGTGCTTAGGCAAGATCATCATGAACTGGCTTTAGAAGATAGATGTAAGTATTGAATAGTGATAACCTAGAAGTCTAAATGGTTCACATCTATTGGGGGAATCTCTGGTCACCTTTAAAGCTGTTGGGATAGACTATTTGTAAATGTTAACAAGGTACAGTGTACATTGTCAACTTCTTTGGAGAGAACCCCAAACTACACAGTCTAACTTTCTGGTATCTTTTTATAATATTTAATATTTCTATTTATCTTCTACACATTGGGCAACAAATAAAGCCACAGAACAACCAAATTGTTCATCAGAGTTTCACTAGGCAGCTCCTATGGGCATTTTCCTTCTGTGACTGTGAGACCTGAGGAGTCAGAAGGTAGACAGGGAGCTCATACCTGACTGCCGCTGAGGGGCAGGGATGGTTTTGGACAGTGTCTTTCTTGAAGTTGGAATGTGTTTCTCTCTCATGGATCACTGATGAAGTGAAACCTCCTCCAATTCACAATTCTGATGGTTGTTTTTGTCACAATTTCCAATAATATCGATTTAATATGGTGTTTCTTTTAGAATCCCAAAACCCCACTGTAACTAGCATGAAGTTATACACCGACATTTTGATTTTTATCTCTTTCTGTAACAAAATTTCATGAAAACAATGGAGGCTAATGCTTCTCAGAATCCTAGGTCTCACTGGAAATGGAACATTGTCATTAATAAACACAAGTAGGGTTTTTTTAATGGAAAAAATAGAACAGTGTTTTTCCTTACATTTTCTCTATTTTACACCAGAAGCCATTTCCTTTTATGCTGGGCTACCACCTGTCCCTAGCAGATGCTTCCTTTATTAATCCTTTGACAGTGGCTGCTGCCAGCTCATTCCCCGAATTCTCACTGCTTTTAGCAGGAAAACTTCTTTTCATTAGTTACATTATTCAGTCATATTTATATTCTTTCTTTCATCTCTGTCTGTCTGATTATCTCTGTTCTACTCTTTCTCTCTCTGGCTCTCTCTGGTTCTCTGTATAGGGCATGTGTATGTGTATCTTTCCTACCCTCCACATTTCACTGTCTTTGATGTAGTCATCTTTATTCCTAAAGTCCATTAGAAGAAAGGATCGAAGTATTTATAATGTGAAATCTTGTCTTAAGAGCCAATACCTTCTCTTTGATTGCTTTCTCTAAAGTGTAGGGTAGTATTGAAACTTTTGACAAAATGGAAAAAGGTTAACTTTTTGTGGGAAAATTAAGAAAATTTCATAATGATGTCATGTCCAATTTCTTGTACTAAAATAACATGCCCATTCATATTTGCCAGCATGTCCGAATTACAATTCCAAGAATATTCTCTGACAACTACTCCTCTTTTTGGGGGACTGAGAAAGTATGTGCTGTGATCATACAGGAAATACTGGCTGGTTGGCTAGAGAAGAGTCTCTATTTCCTCAGTAAAGCTGAGGGAGCATGCCCCTCCTCCAGAGTAAAACTTTTTGCCAGAGTTCTGCTACATGGTTTTAGAAACGGAACTGTTAAGAAACCCATTTGCTACAAACTTCATTCTGATTTGAGCATCATTAACAAGTGATTGTGAGTTAGTTATTTAACTTCTTAAAGCTTTCATTTCCAGTCTTTAATAACTAATACGCACTTCATGCTAGACTATCTTATACTGACCACAGAGGAAGACAACACAGCCAATCCTGATGACAACTGATAGGCTAGGGTCAGAGAGAAGGGGAAGAGGACCTCCCCTATCAGTGGAAAGGGGCACAGGAAGAGATAAAGGAGAGAGGATGTGAGAAGGGAAGGGGCTACCGCTGGGATACACAATGAATAAACTGTAATAAATAAATAAATTTAGAAAACAAATAAATAATCTAAAAGAATGGGTACACACCTTTGCTGCAGAGCAGATATTTAGTAAGCTTGACATCACGTGATTTATATTTTCAGATAATCTTTAGTTCTTTTTTTTTTTTAGAGAAGATGATTCTACAGCTCAAATCCCTGATGAAATTTCATCTTATTCTGTTTTAGCCACCTCAGATTTTACTAAAGTAATGAATGCAAATATGTTCCAAATAATATTTCAATAAATAATAGTTATTCCAATATTTTATTATTTTTGTCTTACTTGTCTACATAATTCCTGATATCCTCTTGGACAAGTATGTTTACAGAGAGAATACCCTCTTTAAACAGCTGATTGATCTGAGTATCGTATGTTGTAACTGGGATATAAATGGAGAAGTCCATGGCATGGAAACATGTATTCATGAGTTACTGGAATGATAGTTTTTTCCGTTTTCCTTTTTGTTGGTACCTCCAAAGCATCTCAGAAGCATCCACAAAAGTTTCCTGTGAAATGAACAGATGTCCTGCCTTTTAATTTAATTTCTGTTTAATTTTATGCAGAGTAACCGTTTTTCTTAAGTCATTTTTATTACAGTTCATACAAGAAAGAGCTCTTGCAAGTAATTACTTCATAAACTTGAGGGAATAAATCACAGAACTTCAGGATTAATAGCAAATGCAGGCATGAATCTTTCTTACATGACAAGGGAAACCTCCTAAAATAATATGCTAAAATCCCACCACTACAGAGTGAAGCGGCAGAGAATAAACGAGTTTGCTTTAACACTTAACTTTGTCTCTTCAAGAAACTGACATCTAAATAACTCAAGTGAGCTACTCAATTTCAACCATTAATTTGTATTGTTTAGCATGCATCAAACCCGGGAAGGAAGCTTTGCAAATGCACGTGGACACAAATTATTATATTCTGGGAATAAAAATTATGTCAACAGTAATTGACTGAATTAGGACTCAAGATAAGGGCTTTGTCGGTAGAAAAGAAGGTACCGAAGATTAAGATTTAAAATTTGCATTCTCTTAGTTTTTAGTTTCTAGGCAATGAGATATTCGGCGTGTTGGTTGCATTGTGGTAACTCCCTTCCTCTCAGAATTACCCAAATGATCTAAACTCACAATAGGTGGTAACAGGTGGGGGTCGGTGCGTTTGCATCTCATATTAAAAACTTGAATTACCACTTTGTGCAAGCTGAAAAGAAATGGGCAGTTACATGCTTATTTTAGCTGTGTTGAAATGAGACCCACAAAAACTTTGTTCCAATATTTGCCCTGCCTATAAGATGTGTAGGGATAAAGATAGAGGAGAAATTGAGGGAATGTCCAAGCTATGCTGGGCCCAACCTGGGACCCACTCCATGGTAAAGAGACAACCCCTGACACTTTTTAAAAATTAATCTGTTTATTCATTTTATATCTTGGTCTTAGGGACATCCCTCC
This sequence comes from Pachyuromys duprasi, assembly GCA_028658305.1. Classification (NCBI taxonomy): domain Eukaryota; kingdom Metazoa; phylum Chordata; class Mammalia; order Rodentia; family Muridae; genus Pachyuromys; species Pachyuromys duprasi. Next base: position 35,675,583 of record CM053744.1, read on the forward strand.
CCTCCTCCCATTCTTACCCTTGCTAGCATATCTTCCCTCTCCTTTTCCTCAGAATATGGGACCCCCCACTCACACACCCTAGCTCATCTTGTTATATGAAGACTGAGTTTATCTTCTTCCCCTGTGGTCTGGTAGGGCAGTCCCATCAGGGGAAAGTGATCAGAAAGCAGGCAACTGTCCCTGTCATAGATATCCCCCACTCCCCTAACTAGTGATTCCACATGAAGCCTGAGGTGCATGACAAGCTGCAGACCTAAATCAAAATAGGCCTCCAGGAGGACATGAGGGGAATTCTAGTTAAGACTCCTAGTAGCAGGAGCTATGGAGAACAGCCCCTAACTAGACAAGACTCCTAGTGGAACTAGGAGAACACCAATCCATTCACAGAAACCTCCATCCTAAACTTATCCTTCCTACAAGAACTGTAGGGACAAAGATAAAACAGA
>CM053744.1:35676128-35704196 GCA_028658305.1 Pachyuromys duprasi
GGGGGAAGGGGGGCGGGGAATAAAGGGACCAAGAGGTGATAAGCGTTCCGCAAGAAGACTGACAGAGCCAACTAACCAGGGCCCAGAGGTGCCTGGGGAGTCTGAAGCAGCAATTGAGGACAATGCCTGGACTGAACCTACGTTCCCCTGATACTATTAAATACTCTCTGCTATGCTTGCAGCCAGCAGCCAGCATAGCTGTTCTCTGAGAGGCTCCATTGACCACCAGATCCAAGCAGATGCTGAATCTCACAGCCAGACAGTGAGCAGGGCACAGGAAGCCTTGTGGAAGAATCGGAGAAAGGACAGAGGTGCCCAGACGGGACAGGAGCTCCAAAAGAAGACCAACAGAGCCAATTAACCTGGGCCCAGTGGTTCTTGCTTCAGTGGAGACTGAAACACCAACAAAGGATCATACATGGATTGGACCTAGACTCCTGTACATTTGTACCTGATTGGCAGCTTGGTCCTCATGTGAATCCTGTACTCTGGGGAATAGGGGCTGTCACTGACATGCCCTCTGTTACCTGCTTTTTGATTACTTTCCCCTGGTGCGGCAGCCTTGCCAGGCCACCTTGGAAGAGGATGCACTTAGTCCTGAAGTGAGTTAATGTGTTGGGATGGGGGGGGGATAGTTCCCCTTTTCTGAAGAATAGAGAAGGAGGGATAGAAGGACGGAGAGTGGGATCAGAAGGAGAGGAAGGAGGGGGCTACAATTGGGATTTAAAGTTAACAATTAAATTAAAGAAGAAGAGAAAATGAGTGCATACAGGATTTAGTTCCGAATCTTCAGAGACCATTGCTCCTCTTCTAAGATAACTTTCCTCAGGCTTACTTACCAGTAAAAGAGAAGAAATTTGCACATCAAGTCAGTCATATTTACTAGACCATATTTTCAAAAATAAGTCTAAACTCCCAATGTGTTTTCTAAAAAAAAGGGGGTAGGGTTATTCAGAATTAAAATGCAAAGTTACATGTGATTTTCAAAATAATAATAAATCTTTCCATAAATCTGGCTATAACTTAAGAGTCTGTCTTACCTGGAGATAGGCCCCCTACTTGGTACTTATCTTACTTGGCTTACATTGATTATAAAGGCAGAATAATTAGTAATATTTAGGTAAAACTTTTTTTTCAACACAATGCAATTCAACATTAAAATACACATTTTAAAAAGGCAGAGTAATTTTCAATGGTTTCACACACATGGGGGAGGTTAGAACACACAGTTTATAATCTGAAATCTTCAGTACTGGTTTTGTAGTGTTGTGTAGTCAGTCACCTACAATGAAGACTTCAAGAGTCTTCCAAACTTTAACTTATAGGGATGTAAATGTTTAAGTATGTACCATCATGATGGATCTAGAGAAAGAAAAGAAGGAAGATGAAGAGGATGGGGAGGAAGAAGAGGAGGTGGTTAACACTAGAAAGAAAACTAAGAATGAGGAGGAAACGATGAAATCTGCAACGTAAGGTCTTAGCTTTAAAGTAAAAGACTGATTCACAATAATGACTGAGACCTCAAGGAGTGATTGAAAGAGGAATGGAAATGAACTTCATACAAGATTGGCTGCCTTTCTGCTTGTACCCGGCATAATTAAAGCCACGAGCTGTTATTGACAAGTGACAGCTGAAAGAGTCTGGGGAATGGAACACGTACAGACAATTTAGTGACTCACACATTTTATACTAGAAAGTTGTCACTTAATTGTCATCAGTTGTATGCCCACAATGCCTACTTCTATCCGATTCTGTAATATTCCAGACAACAGAGAAAGCCCAGATGTTTTATGATATGTGTCACTATTTTTAGATAAAGTGATACATAGTTTTGTTAAAATGAACATAGGTGACTAGTCAAAGCACAAAATATATTGACCTCAGCACAGAGAAGTTTAAAATAAAGTTTGGTAATAATCTGCCCAAAAGGTGATGGTTAGTTTCCTCTTGATACCAAACAAAGAAATTTCAGCGACAGAAAACTCAAGAATTAAAAACATGACCAATAATGACATGAAGGAGAATGTAAAAGACTATAGTCTGAAATGGAGTAGTGTTAAAAAATAATCTTCATGAAAGGTGGAGTGGAGACCAGAACATCAATGTAGCAAGTAGGAAGGATACAGTATATTGTTCACAAAAACCACAAACTAAATAACCCTTTCTTCTGTCACCCACTACCTGATGGGAGACCTGTCACAAGTATAATGTTATAAAATAAGATTTTTAAATGTTTGGAACAAAAAAAATGGGCTGCAGAATAAACAGACTCTGTGAGCCTCATATAACTATGTAAAGGTGGTTACATTAGTCTGTCCCCTCCCTCTTTTCATCCTATGTTTACATGATATTTACAGCTATTTGATTGAGAAGACATTTGAATTGTGACCATTGTTGATGAAAAAGGCTGTGAGAAGCTTTATAAAATAAATTCATCTAAAAAACAATATTCAAGGAATTAGGAGCAACCAAAGAGAAAAGGAACATTGACTTTAGCCAGCAGAGAAATATGACTGTCATTAAAAATTCCAATTTCAAATTTCTCTCTGTCTCTCCCTGTCTCTCTCTGTGTTATGTATATATACACATATATATATATATAACACATATATATGTGTATATATATGTATATATATATAATATATGTGTATTATCTGTATTATATATATGTATTGTCTCTATATTCTGTATATAATCAAATTTATATTATTGTGCAAAATATTTGACAAAGACACTTCTAGTTACACTGAGAATTGGTTTGTGCTGTATCTACAAAGGATGTAACTTTGTTATATGCTCATAATACATGCCACATCCTTTCTAGACAATCTTACATTTGCAACTATTACAGCAAATCTTCATATACTAAAAGGTTACTGCATCTATAATTTCTACTGACTTTAAATATTACATTAGTTTTTAATGAAATAAACTCTCATGAGTTGGAATTTTTGAAACTCTTGCTTTAGCCTCCCAACAGTTGATATTACAGTGTGTGGAAACACACCCAAAAGTACTTCTGAGTCTTTGATGAGTGCTTGAGAACTGATTCAGCTGGTATGTGAAGCTGACATAATCAGCCAGTGGCTCGCCTCAAATAAAGGTGATTTGAAATTTTGAACCGATTATCACTGCCTCTCACGCTTCAGTGTGATGTACTCAAATGGTGTGTCATAAAGCACCAGTAGGATTAATATTTAGTTGCTTACAGTTGGAACCAAGGTTCTTTGTAAGTATGTGGGTTTATACTACAAACAACACTTAAGTATTTGCTGAAATTGAATAGACCGAATTATACCCAACCTTCAGGATTTACCGTATGTTTGAATAAATTCTGCTTATTTAAATAGTTCCAAGCATCAACTTTCTACACAAGGGGGGGGGGGAGAATTTGGGTTAAGAGTGAGATATCTTTCTTTCCTTCTTAGTTTCTTTCCTCTCTCCTCTTTTCCTTCCTTCTTATGTTTTCTTTGATAGAACACTCACAAAAAAAGTAGGCATGGCTGAGCAGAAAGTGATGGATGCATCTGTATAAGGCAGCTGTGTTTTTGTCAAGCTTTTTCTCCAACACAGAGATTGAAAAATGAGAAACTTCCAGTCTTCAAATGGAGAAAGCTGTATCACCAGCCCTGTTTCTCCAGAGCTTCCTGGCTTCTGCACTTGACTCCACGTATCTCGGAGTCATAGTTCCATTTGCGATGTCAGCAATCTTTTTGATGACTCTAACACTCCATACTTGCCGGCCATTTCCAAGGCATCTTACAGTAAGGAAATAGCTGAGTGCTTACTTTCATAAGTATTTTCAAGAAAAGAGAGGCATTTGCTTCCAGCTTTGTCATTTCTTATCTTAATGAGCCTTAAATTGATAGATTAACCAAGCCAAACTTATGAGATTGTACTGTTAAACTTAATAAAGGTTTAACAAATGGATTTGACAGTGTTTGAATGCCCATTTAAAATACTAAATCATTTGAGCAGGAAAGTGGGTTATTAAAAGAAATATCGGGGCAAAGAAGGACAAATTACATGTGGAAAACTGTCTTAGCAAAATATTTAAATAAAGAGAAGCATAAAATTATACATACTGGAAACCATACTGGAAACATGACCTATGAAAAAATAAAATATAACCTCAATGTAATTCATCATACATAGGAGAGGGGTCTATCTAAAAGAACACAAGAACAAAGACAAACAAAACTGGAGAAGGGATAGTGCTGAAAGAATGCGGTTGCCAAATCCCAGGGTTCAGACTACAGCCTGAAAAAAACATGTTCCCGTAAGGAAACAATAATTATGGTTTCTAGAAAGAACACACAATTAAATGGACAGTCTCTGTGTTGCTAAGTACAGAAGTATAAAGGTGAATCTGGAGACAATCATATAGCAGAGAGGAGAAGCTCTTTTTCATCAAATAGAAAGAGCCCAGTAACTAGCTAACAAGTAAAGTTTCTTAATACTAAAAATTCATAAAGTCATTAATAATTTGAATTAAATATTTTATGTTATCAAAAATTATTGACAGGATATTTTTAATGCAACATGTTCTGAGCACTGTTTCCCTTCCTGCTTGACACCTAGATGGGATATTGAGGCTCAAATTAGTAAGACTAAAAAAAACAAAAAAAAAAACTAAGCTATTTGTAGAGTGCAGCTAAATGCATTAGGCTTTTTTTCTATTTGCTAAAAGCCAGCTATTGTTTCAACCAATGTAACATCTAAGAGAATAACCAATAACCTGGGCTCCTTGTACTAGACATGAAATATCTTGAATTGAAATGTGACTGATGTGCACACTTTTGGATTTTTAACTCTTCTGATAAAACAAGCAACCAATCTCTAATTTCTGAGAAAAAAAATTATCTGTCACCATTAGTATTATGTAAATTTCAAAAATTGCTTCAGAACCTATGTTTTTTTTTCACTTTACTCAAAGCAAATAGAATACACATTCCATCGAGAGCATCATAATCATCATCTCCAGATGATCCCACAGCAAAATCCCAGTGTTTGCTCTGAGATAGGCTTTTGAGTATAATACAAGTCCAAGTTCAAAAGAGAAACATTCTGTGAGTTAAGGTGGGATAGAAAAATAATTCAGTCAGCTCTTTAATTTAAAAATAAGCATTTTTAGTTTTTCAGTTTTGTGCAGAACCTTCTTATTGCTGTGCCCGTAATGTGAACTATTTCTATTACACCTTTCTCATGGAAGTGAAAATTGGCAGATCACTTCTGCAAATCTGTTGCAAATGTGTATCAAAAGTTTGCAAATTTTTCATACATCTTGACCTAGTAATCTAAGTTATGTGTGTTGAAATTTTGTTCTATACTGAAATTCAGAAATTCTTGTCAATATGCATGTATAATGTTTTTATTACATCAATAATTATAAATTGTAGGTCATGTAAACAATCTATACTTACTAAAATTAAAGAGATTTTAAAGTGAATAGAGGTTATGATAGAAAATACATTGCAATGTAAAAGTATGAGATGAATTTTAAAATATGAATATATTATAATACACAAATATATCATATTTTATATGTATGTGTGTTATATTTGTGTTACATACAGTATATACATAATTTGGATAAGAAAGAAAAATAGGTAGGACAATTCCAGAAAATATTAAATATTGCTCTTGTTAATCTGTATATAACACAATTTTATTTAAGGTTTTATGATAAGAACATTTCTTTAAATAGTCATACAAATATATTTTTAACTAAAAGCTCATAATTCAATCTATAAATTTACCCCAGAAAATAGACTTTTAAATTGTGGAAAAAATACATATATATAAACCAATAAAACAGAACAGCACTTCTCACTCCATTTCTCTCACATGTGGCCAACTCAGTTTACTAAAGAGTGATCATTTGTTTTTGAAAATTCGATCTTTATATAAATGTTGTTAAACCCAAATGTCAATAAGACAACTAATTTAATTGAGCCATTATAAGAGAACACAGAAAGAAAAAGTTAATGTTACAAATGATATAAATTTTATGAACATTTCATTTAAAAGTATGAAATTTCATTTAAAATACTGTATTATGTTATTCCACACTCTCATTATTAACTTTATATCAAAAATCAAAAATAAGTTTGCATACCAAAAGACTTCACGCCTCATGTTTTTTAGCACTCTTCATAATTGCTTAACAAATATTCATATGAAGACTCTTCAAATATATGAAAGAGGAGAAAAAGAATTGCCTGGCAGTACAATGGTCAAAATATTACAGTAGAATTTCATAAATAGCTTATTTTTCCAAAGGTTTCTTAACCAGCCTGAGCATCAGTATTTCCATCTGAACAGTGTTGGGGGAGGGGAAACAATGTTCAGAATATATTTTTGAACTATTTCATTGATAAAATTTTTGATAAAAATATTTACTTCAAATAATTAATGACCTCATGGATGTTTAGTATTTAGCAACTTTTTGAATCTTTAACACATCGAGTAATATAAACAATAAAGCTAAGACACAGTCAAAAGAATAAAATAAATAGCAATGTGGGGAGGGATATTTTAATTGTTCCCACCATAAAATTATCTGTTTTCCTTTTTGTTGTTGGGGGAGTTGTTTGTTTTTTGAGGATCCCATTTGCAGCTCTTGCTGGCCTAGGACTAATAAAGATCCATATGTGTCTGCTTTCTAAGTGCTGAAGGTAAAGACATGAATAGCACTCCATAAATATTAATATTCTCGTCAATACATGTGATGGATATACTTGTGATCCTAATTTGAGCATTATACAATGCATGTATGAACAGAAAAGTCAATGTACCCATAAATATGTACAGTTAGGTATTAATGAGCTATGCGTGACTTAAAAGTAGGTGGGAACCTATGCCAAGTAAGGAAATAATACATGGAAAAGGGGAGACGAGAGTAAAAGAGACTAAGCGGGATGAAAATTGTCAAAGTGTACAAGTTATTGAAAGAAAGTTCAAATATTCATTTAGAAATCTCAACACTACCTATAATAAATACATGCCAATGAAGAGGTTTATCTTGTCTGTATGCATCTATTTATTAATATATGTACCTATGTATGTACATATGTGTATGTGTGTGTTTACCTGTTCTAAATGGAGGGTGAAATCAGTGATTGAGTGATTGACATTGTTATGCTCAACATTAAGAAGTAGAATAGGCGGGGAAAAGATGAGAGACCTAGGAAAACGTCAAAAAATAGCCTCCTTTGTTCTGGTTTCAACATCCCGGGTTTCTTACAAGAGCTGTTTTGTTACAACAAATTTCTAATAACCTAAAACCTCCCCTTAGGCTCTACCTTTTAACAATTAACTGCCATCCAAAAGTGCTACCTTGGGATCAAAACAAAGCCTTTTTTTTTAATAGGTTAGAATGCAAATTTTGGAGATATAAAAGTTCTGCAGTCTGGGGTAGAGTAATTTAAATCTTTGTAAAACTACTAGATTGCACAATTAAGAATTGGAAGATGACACAGTTTATGATATGACTTCCTGACCAGGATTTTAGGAAGAAATACTCATGAGTGTTGGTAAAAGACAGACTCTTTAAGAAAGGTCTTGAGGAAGATCAGTGAAAGAGGAACGGGTCACAATCAACTAGGATTTTCCAGGAAGTAGGAACAAAAGTTGAAAGACTCTAAATTAGGATAAAAATCACTGACTGATTAATTGATACCATTATGCTTGACATCAGGAAGTTGTGGAATGGATGAGAGGTCAGGGAAAGCTTCAAGTTCCAAAGTATCACATGTTCTGAGCCAGGCAATAGACTGAATTCAAATTTCGAAATAATGGAAAAGTCAACATAGGATTTGAAGAGGGATGATGATCTGATACAATTTAGTTTTTCTGGTGCAGAGGAAAGAGATTTGTAAAATCAAGCACAAACCAAGGACCTGGCTTGGAAATCTGTTTCATTTTGAATGCCAGACTGAGGGGTGCTTGCTCTTGGATGGCTTGTGGAGGTCGCCACCTCTTGCAGAGCCTTACAGTATATGAACTGGTTTGAGTTTTGAATCCAAGATCTGTCCCTCAGTATTCCTATGGTGGCATTCAGGAATAGAGAAAACCAAAAAAGCTCAAGAGGAAGAAGAAAGCCTAGAAAAACATTTCTTTAATTAGTTGGTCTTCCTTGTCACTGTCCCTGGCTTACTTTCTTGGGGCAAAAATTCATTTTTGATCATTTTGAATAGGAAAGGCTTTGATGTAATCAGTCTAAGGGTGTACTGTTATTTTTCAACTCCCTCTTTTGAACAGAAGTTCTATGTGATTGAGGAGATTCTGGTTTTAGGCAGGGAAAGAAACTGAATTAAAAACTATGAAAACCATCACTAAGGGCTTCTATCTTTTAGGATTTTAAGAGTTCACTGTAAATAAATATTACTTGACAAAACAAAAATATATGAAAATGTTGGACAAAACTTGTTTCAGAACCTGGTTTTAATAGCTAAGTGTCAGCCCACTTCGTTAGAATTTTGACTAAAAACTATTGCAGCTATTCCAGCATTCAAATATCAGTTGTTATAGCCCTATATATCTTCAAATAGTGAAGGTCTGTATAGTTATTCCTGCATTTCTGAAAGGAATTGGTTCCAGCACCCTTTGGGTATACCAAACCTCAAGTATGCGGAAGTATATTTTATATATGACTTACAAATATCCTCCTACTTACTTCTTCTTCATAGGTTTTCCTCATGTCTCTGTTCCATTATTTGGAAGAGTATGCAAATGGAGCTGTCACCAACTTTAGACTACTTCTTGCAGGGACTGAGATGATTCTCTTGGCATTATCAAATGGAAGATTCAGAGGCTTAGACAATTATTCAACTAACTCTGAAGGTGAACTCTGATAGAATTAGTAGATTTAAAACCACAAAAAGTCAAAATAGTTTTATCATTTAGATATTTAAACTTTATTTTTGTAGGTTTTCCTCCCATCATTAAGTTCCCAGAACAATGACTCATGATATTCATTATACATTATACAAATATTTAAGCCATATCGCTAAGCTCTTCTATGATTAGCTCATAACTTAAAATAACCCATTATATTAATCTACATTCTGCCACGTGGCTGGTGATTTGAGTTTAGGCACCATGTGTCCATCTTCCTTACCTCTTGCCAGAAGAATCTTGCCTGCCTGGCACTATCCCAGAGTCCTTTCTGCCTCCCAGATGTTCCACCTCCAATTTCCTGTTTCTCCTATCAGCCATTAGCTTTACTATTGACAGGTGCTATATTTATACACAAGATATTCTCTCTACATTAATCAACAAGAAAAGAGATGCATTGTGAGGCAAGAAGGAAAAGAAAAGATTAAACAAACAACGAAATATCTAGTATAAAGACTGAAATATATTCTGGAACTAGAGATTTATTTTGGGATCCAAGAAAATTTCATGATTCAGTTTATCCATAAGGAATGACACAAGCTTAAAGAAATGAATTGTTTATGAAAAATCATAGAGCTCTTATGCCATAATTCTGAATGTGGCCTTTATCATTAGCTCAATATTCTTAGTATTATGGAAATCACTTTTTTTGCAAAAAAATTTGATACTGTCCTTACTCTTCTGGTCTCATGGTAAAACACATATTTTATAAAAGTGTGAAAAGGAAAGGATGAATGTTATTCTTTAAAAGGCTCTTCTTTTATTTATAGCTATTTCATTTGAATGGAATTTCTCACCAGATTGTCCCAAGTTCCATTATTCTATGCAAATTTACTCACTTCAGTTATTTTTTATTTTAAGAAAATAGTCTATCAAGTTGGGCAAGTTTCTTGTGATATGGCAGAGCATCTTTTGGGTAAGTGCTCAGGGTATATGCCATCTTTTTATTTCAACTACGTTGTGAGGAAGAACTATTTCCAATTATCTGAGATACCTCCAGAATGAATCCCAAAGTGGCAGTAAAAGTTTGCACTCCCATCAGCAAGGTACAAGTGTTTCCCTTGCTCCACATCCTCACCAGCTTGAGTTTTTGATCTTAGCCATTCTGATGAGTTTAAGTTGGAATCTCAGGGTCACTTTGACTTGCATTTTCCTGATGACTAAAGTCTTGCCCATTAGAGATTCCGCAGTTGAGGATTCTTTGTTTAGTTGTGCACCATACTATTAATTAGGTTATTTGTATTGTTGCTACTTAATTTCTAAACTGCAAACAACCTACATATCCCTCAAAAAAAGAAATAAAGAAAATATGATGTATTCACACAATGTAACAGTACTCAGTTATTGAAAACAAAGTCATGATGCAATTTGCAAACAAATGAATGGAAATAGAAAATATAATGCTGTGTGAGGTAATTCAGAGCCAGAAAGAAAGGCATAGTATGTAGCATATATGAATATTATAAGAGAATATTAGCCATAAAGTACAGAATAACCATGTTACAATCCACAGACCCAAAGAAGGCAAATAATATAAACAGCCCAAGGGATGATGCTTGAATCTCACTTAGAAGAGGAAATAAAATAGAACTCTGAAATTGATGGAAGAAGTAACAAGGTGAGAGAGGGGTGGAGGATCAGGTGTGGGCAGAGCAGGGAGGGTCGTGGAGGAATAGGATCTGGAGAGAGAAAGGAAATCAGTCAGGGGGTCATCTCTAAGACAGGGAATGTTCCAAGGAGACCTAGTTGAGAATCCTAGCAGAGAGGGATATGGTGCCTGAAGTAGCCACCTTCTGTATGCACCGAGAATTTTGAATTGAGGGAGAGGAACACCAGCCCACCATAAAACCTTAGACTCAAAATTTTTCTTTTCTACAAGAAGCATAGGGGTAAAGACAGAGCAGAGATTGAGAAAATGGGAAACTAATTAATGACCCAGCTTGCAACCTACCCATATGAGAGAGCCAATCCCTGATACTATTAATGATGCTCTGCTATGCTTGCCCACAGGAACCTAGCATCATTGTCTTAGGAGAGGCTTCATCCAGTATCTGATAGAAACAGATGCAGAGAATCATAGCCAAACAAAAGACTGAGCTCAGGGAGTTTTGTGAAGTAATGGGAGGAAGAATTGAGTAAGCTAGAGGAATCAAGAACACCACAAGAAGACCTACAAAGTAAATTAACATGTGTCCATGGGGGCTCACAGAGACTGAGCCAATTACTAAAGAGCATGCATGAACTGGATCTAAGCCACCTACACATATGTAAGAAATGGGCAGCTTGGTCATCTTGTGGATCTTCTAACAACAACAGTAGGGCCATTCCCTGACTCTGTTGCCTGCCTTTGGATCCCCTTTTTTCCCCCTAGCTGTGCTGCCTTTTCTGGCCTTAGTGAGAAAGGATATGCCTAACCATGCTACATCTTCATGTACCAGGATGCATTGGTACCGATGGGGAGGGTCTCCTTTTCTCTGACAATAATTGGAAGGGTGATACAGGGATGGGAGAGTAAGGGTAGTACTGGGAGAAGAGAGATAAGTTTATGATCAGGCTGAAAAGTGATTACATAAATAAATGGGAAAAAATTCTCAAAGAACTAATAACAATAAAATTTTACAGGAGACTACTACCACAGAATTCCACTGAAAGACTACCAAGCAGTGTATCAAAGCAGTTGCTGAGACTCATAACCATTGAGAGGGTAGCAGCCTTGCCAGGCCACAGAGGAGGACAATTCAGTCAGTCTTGATGAGACTTGATAAGCCAGGGTCAGATGGAAGGAGAAGAGGATCTCCCCTATCAGTGGACTTGGAGAGGGGCATGGGAAGAGATGAGGGAGGAGGATTAGGATTGGGAGGGAATGAGGGAGGAGGCTACAGCTGGTATACAAAGTTAATGGACTACAATTAATATAAAAAAGTAAAAATTTAATTAAAAATTGATAAATAAATACATTATTTTTTAAAGTTAAAAACAAAGAATCATGAAAGGCATTAACCGCACAACCTTACTTGTTGTTTTTCTTTCTTTCTTTCTTTCTTTCTTTCTTTCTTTCTTTCTTTCTTTCTTTCTTTCTTTCTTTCTTTCTTTCTTTCTTTTTTCAATTAATGGCATTCTCAGAGAGATTAACTGTGATGTGGAGACCAGTTGTGAATATGGGCAATAAGATCTTATGGACTGGAGTCCATAATAAAAAGTGAGGAGGAAGAAGCCAGCTGAACACAACATCCTCTTCTCTGCCAACAAGATACAACCTGTTATAAGAGATCCCTTTTTCCATCTACTGTGAAATGCTGTACTTCACCATCCACAATGTACCAAGACACCTGAACCTTGAACAAGGATTAATACTTGCTTAACTTGTTTCTATCAGGACTTCTGTCACAAAAAAAAAAAAAAAGAAAGAAAGAAGAAGCAATTCACCATCTTTCAGGTTTTAAATTTTTCAAGAAACAGATTCAAAGTAGTACTTAATATCTATTTCAGGACAAAATATTCAACAGATTCCATTATTTCTACAAGGCATGCATGGTAATAATTAACTATTATTCAATCAGAATGGTTGAGTATGGGAACATATCAAAACCCTAAACCGATTTTGCACACAGGTTGCTAATTTTTTCCCCATAGAGTCACTTAGTGGAGATAAAGATCCATTAATAGTTCTTATCTCTGTCTCTTTAAGAACTTAGATGAAGACAAGGTGAGGAAGTTTTAACAACTTCTTTTTTTGTCTTCTCCACATTTGTTGTTTACAGTTGCCTCACACACCAAGTTGATGGGGGAAAAATAAGAAACTAAAAATAAGCAAGGTATTTCATTCACAGGGGTAATGCAGTTACATAAGTCAAAGTGGCAGGTCATATGAAGCCTTCTGTGATTCCTTGGGGTTTCTGTCTCATTTCACAGCCTAGCAAACAGTGAAACAGTAGGATATATATTTTTCAATTAGGTTGTCAATATTTTGACCAAACAACCTATTTATAACATTCAGGTTTACTGTTCTGCTGTGAGAACCACTAGAAACTGCTGTGTCCTAAAGTAAGCTTGAAGATTTGAAGCTACACCATGGGGCTATGCACACCAGCTCAATGCCCAGGTTTCTTCTGCCCATTCAGCTAGCTGGGGCAGCACATTCATTAACATGCTGATTTTTATGTAGAAATACACATACCTGCCATACCTGCCTGAATAGTATACCTGCCATTATTAAAGCCCTTAGTAGAAGAAATAATCCATATGGGATAAAATTTAGAGGACCATGAATCTATTTTGAGATATGTATTTATATGGAACACAAAAATAAACGTAGGGGTCTAGTTTATTTAACAGTATGATTTTCTAACGTACATGAAACCTTGAATTTGAATCTCAACATTACACAAAACTGAATGTAGGGCTGAATGTTTATAATCCCAACACAAATTAGGTAGAGGCAGAAGGACAAAAAGTGTAAGGTTATTTTTGACTGCATTCCATATTTGAAGTTAGCCTAGATTAAGTCTCTGTCATATGCCACAAAACATCAAATTCTAAAAGGACAGTGGATAAATTGTTTTAATTCAAAAGCTAGATAGCTATCTTCTCTTTCTTTTTTTCATTTCTTTTCTTCCCTTACTTATTCTTTAGCTTCCTTTGATCATAGGTTAGCTGTGTTTTGAGAAAAATAATGGATACTCTTATTTTCCCAAAATCTTACACTCCAATTTGTGCTTCCTTCTTCTTTTCCTTACTAACTGTGACACCCTATAAAGTCCCTGAACTAGGACATCTTTTCTTTTTCTGTTAAGGTACAATGTCAACATATGTTTACATGTTATGTAAATGAGTTATGTTTTATGCAAGCTCATATTTAACATAGTTTGCAGATAAGACAATAGGGAAATAGAACTGAGGGTATTGTAAAGCAGAAAACATTATACAAATATTAATATTGATATTGAAAGTCAATAATTTCTAATCACATAATTATAAAAAAGTGTGTGTGTAGAAAGATATAGGATCATACACATGATATTAACTGAATTATTATTTCTTAATATTTTACTAGGATCTCTGCTTAAACTGCAGGTAAATAAGAATGTTGTAGGGGAATTTTAATCCACCAACATGGCTATTCTGTCAAGAGATCACATCCAAAATCCTAAGTCTGTATGATCCAGCTGAAATGCCCTTTGTATACACCTTTAATCCTTCTGGCTGGAATAAAGATACGCCAATGGTATACACTCTTAATCCCAAACAATGACATCTACTTGAGGGGTGGACAAAGTGACAAATCAGACAAATATTTGACAGAATGAATCAGAGATAGGATATGGCTAGCACTCATGAGAACAGACAAAAAGGAGAGGCTCCTTAGGAGCAATGGAGAGAGAGAGAGAGAGAGAGAGAGAGAAGTTGAGTTAGGTACAGTTAGTTGAGTACAATTGAATTCATGTAGTTATGTTCATGCAGTTCAGAAGCAGGTATTCCAAGCAGAGCAATTTGGAGAGAAGTGAGAGAAACCAGTTTGAATCAGTAAGCTTGGAGAGGAGTTTTGAGCCAAAACAGCTAAGTTGAACCAGCCAAGTTCAGAAAGAACTAAGAAGGGCGAGCTTATTCAGCAGTAAGCATTGAAAGCTTAAAACATTCTAGGCCTAAGTTAGCAGACAGAAGCTCAAAGCTGAAAACTTCAAGGTGTGGGTTTACAGAAAATTAGATTGTATGAAGGCTAAAAGCTTGTAGGTCTGGGCCTAGGGATAGATAGAAGAAGCATAGACACACTAAAGGCTCAGCCCAAGACATGTATTCATAAAACATGGGTATGGTGTTCATTTCATCCCCTGACATCTGAGGGAAATAAAAACAACTTTTACACAACGAAAATAAGTAAACAGGAGGAAAAGCAGTATTTAGTTGATATGGTATGAGTCAGTGCTTTCTGCTCTGCTTGTACCAGGTTCCCATCATACAATGGAGTTATTCAATGTCAATAAGCAAATGCTTCAAATTACATAGAAACTTCTGGAAAACAGAAGCCTATTGAGACAAGTAAGTTTAAGGTGTGGCCCAAGAAAGTCACTTCAAATATGCAATATGGAAAAGAAAATGTAGATAAATATATAAGGAGGCTATTTACTATATAAATTACACACTTTTGAAGAATTTGCTTGGAAGTGTTGTTTAAATCTTTTGGGATGGTGTGAAACCATAGGATAACAGTAGACTCCTTTAAAAGATTTGTATTTTATCTGGGTATGTTATTATTGGTTTTTACACACCATAACCCATCTAGCAGGCAGATAGGAGGCCACAGAAGAATCCCCCTTCTATCATGTCTTAAATACAACTGATTCTCTTTGGGGATCACAGACTGGAATCACAGAACCTATACATTGACCAGGATCCTAGAAAATACCAATGAGAATGATACAACTTTCTTTCATACTTTTAAACCCACTTTCTTCACATTTCAATGCCTTTATTTAATATTAAAAAACACTTAATCTTTAATTGATGACAATCCTAATTTATATCTATAAATTGCCAAATATCATTTTAATATATGCACACACATAGAATGATAGAAGTAATGATTTAGCATGTATTGCTTCATTTTTCTTTTTCTTTTTTCTTTTGTCAGCATGCACATTTATAGCCTCTTTCATTTATCCCAGGCAGAAGAGAAAGTTATGGTTGGTGTCACTAACTTATGGGATCCAAAAATTTAACTCAAAAAATGGAGACTAAATTGGTAGTTACCAGAGCCTATGAGAGGAAGGTTTTGTAGGGAAAATGCAGACACTTGTCAATGAGTACAAGGCTATAGTTTGAAAGATGCATAGACATTGGAAGTAGGGAGAAAACAGGTAACAAGACAAGACCCTATCACAGAAGGCCTCTGAAAGACTACCTAATTGGGTATCAAAGCAGATGCTGAGACTATAGCCAAGCTTTGGGCAGAGTTTTGGGACTCTTATGAAAGAAGGGGGAGATAGAAAGACCTTGAGGGCACAGGAGCTCTGCAAGGAGAGCAACAGAACCAAAAAATCTGGGCACAGGGTTCTTTGCAAAGACCAATATTCCAACCAAGTGCCATTCAGGGAGATAACCTACAACCCCTGCTCAGATGTAGCCCATGGGCAGCTCAGCCTCCAAGTGGGTTCCCTAGTAAGGGGAGCAGAGACTGTCTCTGACGTTAACTCAGTGGTTAGCTCTTTGATCACCAACCCCTTAGGGGAGTGCAGCTATACCAGGCCACACAGGAAGCCTATACAGCCAGTCCTGATGAGAACTGCTAGGCTAGGGTTATATAGAAGGGGAGGAGGACCTCCCCAGGCAGTGGACTTAGGGAGGGGCTTGGGAGAAGAGGAATGAGGAGGGCGGTATTGGGGGGTATCTACATCTGGGATATAAAGTGAATAAATTGTAATAATCAAAAAATAAATTTAAAAGAAAGATGGAAAAAAAGAAAGATGGAATAAGTACTGAAATTGTATTGTAGACTAAAGTGACCACATTTAATATTGTCTTGATTCCCTGTTCTCATATTCCACTCAATCACTCACTTTTAGCAGCAAAATTTACTCTGCTTTGGAGTGAAAGACATACATAATAGATTTAGAGAAATGGAAGATATTAGCTCTATGAAGGAAGGTAAGTCCATATGCCCATTCCCTTCACAGATACTGAATTATTACTTCCTTCTGTAACACGGTGGCTGCTTCCAAAACTGTATGCCTAAAAGTAGAAAAAATTGTTATTACTGGCCCAATAGAATTACATTGACTGTGGAAGGATGAAACAATGTTTGACCATAAAAACTGCCTATCAAAGTTAACAAAGCCAATTGCTATCTCAGGCCATTCATCATTCCCTTGGTCTGCTTTACTTGTCATACTTAACAAGGCTATATCATCTACTCTGGACTGACCCTAATTCTTCAATAATACCACTAATATTTTAACATTTACTATTTGCTACGTAAAAAATTTGAATGCATAAAAATACTATTTTACTTTGTTCTCAGATATTTTTGTCTAGTGTATTGATATATCACCATTAAATTCATCTTATGTACTTAATGAAACATTAGATAAATAAGACCAAATAATTGGATAGGTATGTATCTGTGTTGAGTACTTTCCTTCATGTTTAAGTCCATGAGTTCAAAAATGAGCACTGCCTAAGAAATGAACATCAAAGGAAAAAAAATGAGCAAGAGGAGACAGAATGGTGACTTTAGAAAATGTCAGAGACCTCTTTAAGGAAGTTAAACACACTCCAAGTTCTCCATGTAAAAGGAAGTGAGTCTGTAGTTGGTTCTGAAAAATCAATTTTGTCAGGTGAACAGTAGCCACAGATGTTCAGTGTTCTGAGATGAGTCTTATGTTGGTGTGTCAGAATATCAGCACCACTACAATGTTGTTTAGAAAAGCAACAATATCAGGTAAAATGATGAGGAATACACAGTGACACTTTGTGTGCCATTCTGGGTTATACAGTTTCAGTTTCTGCTAAGTGGAGATGGAAATAACAAGATGCTTTTAAGGAGGTGACATAATCATCTTCAAGTTTTTAAAAAATCACTTTGGGTACTCTGGGATAACAGTTGTTTAAAAAGAAGGGAAGATACAGACACTGGATAACAAATAATGAGAAAAAAGTTGCACATCTTTTAGCAGTATCACACTGTGGGATAGAAACTGCTTACTTCTAGAAAAAAAAATCAAACACTGCCCTTGTCCATATAACATTTTAATTCATAAGAGGATGTTTGAGATAGACTAATGAATCGTGAAAATAAGGAAAGACTTCATTGATAGATGATCAAAAGGGTCTTCCACATTTTGAGGATACAGAGAAAGGTGGATGGGGACAGATCCATCATATTTACATAGTGAATATGTCGGTTAACAATAAAAGATACTGTCCTTCACATGGACCCATGTTAGCTGCTTTTAATTGTAATTCAAAGTCAAAGCCACCACATCTCAAACATTTGTGATTTTCTTGTTCACATAAATCCTTATTGAAAATTCACTTCTAAGATAGTAAGAGGGATGATATTTTGCATTGAGTTAGAGCTTTGAAGGTTTCAAAAGGAATGGGAGTGAGGAACATTACAGTTCAGGCCACCCAACTAATGCAACTACTCTCTTTTCTATGATTTATAAAGCAATGCCAAGTCTCCTCACCACCGTCTTTCCAGATAGTCATCTACTATTTTTCTTTTAGGTAACATAAGTGAGGTTATTTGAAAAATCTTACTCCTTCTCCTCCTTCTGCTCCTATTACACACACACAAACACACATCAAAAGTGAAACAAACTGAAAGAAAATGGCTGAATCTATATAAATCAGCCAAACTGAATATTTATATATGTTTTGTGTTATATATATATATGTTTGATATTTGAAGAAATATACTGTGGTGTTTTACTATAATATAGAGAATAACAGAATATGAAAGCAATATATTTAGTATATAAAATATAATAAGGCCTCATGGGAAATAGATTTAGAGTTTATGAAATCTAAGGGATGACTGAACTTGGTAAGTAACAGCTGTGTTAAAATAAAGTAGAAATAATTGCACCTTTTGGCTTTGGTTTACATAATACATAACAAATAGAATAATATTTTAATTAAAATTATTATGTAAATACCAATTAAACTCTTACCAAATATTTACATGCTACCTTCTAAACAAAACATGGATAAATCTTGAATTTTGACACATCTACAGATTTCTTAAACTCCTTGTGCTTTTAAAAATATATTTGATAAAAGTAATATTCATTTGAATTTACATTGCTGCTTTTGTCTTAAACAATAAAATAAAATAGACAACCCACTGTAAATAATATCTAACATTTTTTCTGTTCTTTGAAGTTATTGTATGATTGTGTTCATAAACACAATGACATGTGATTCCATATTATATTTTAATCATAACAGTCACATGTCCTAAGAAAGAGAATATTCCTTATTATCTTCGTGTACATGGCCAGGTCCATGTTTACATATTTGTAAATTAGGTTTATAAATCCTTATAGAAATTATCTCATATTATTATATTCAATCTGATTTGTATATTCATAGTTCTGCCACGGAGGACATAACTAACCAAAGAGAGAAAATAATAGAGCCAAATTTATGTATGCCCAAAATATAATTTTTTCATAATTTCTTTAACAATATAGGTGAAAATATTTAGATGACATTTGTATTATAGTTGATGTTACACATATCCTACACATAATTTAAAAGCCATAGAAGAATTTTGCAAATCATATGTAAATACTGTTGCAGTTTTACAAAAAGGACTTTTGTATTCCATGGGAGATCTTCAGTCACAGATACCAAGGAATACTGCACTTAATTTCAAATTCAAACAAATGCAAATATTGAGTTTCAAAAACTAAATACTATTAGAAACATTCACAGGTTTCATACTCAATGAGTAGCCTAACAAGACTTGAACCTTTCTCTTTGTTACTTTTGTGTTTTAACATCAAAACTATGCTCTTTAAATTTTTGTATAAACATCTATCTCCACCATTTATCTTCTAGAACATGTTATTCTCTACCCATGTGTACAGTCTCACCAGAATGGAGATAGTATTATGCATTAGAGAGCTTGTTCATTTTCCTTTCATGTTTAAGACATGAAAGATAAGAAAGACTGAGCATTTAGGTCTCTAGTTAAAAACTCTCACCTGCTCCATGTTCCTATAACTGGGAGATGAAGCCTGGAATTTCAGATTGCCCAAACTGTCAGTTTGAATTCCATACAGACTTTCTTTGATTGAAACAGACATGTTCTTCCATCTGTATTTGCATTGCACTTTCAGTGACCATATCAGAGAAATAAACTTCTGTCATGTGGTTCAAAGCACACATACTTGAGAATCAGTTTTATTTACAAACTGTCAATCACTAGTGAATTACCAAACTTTCCCAATTCATAAGACTGAGATGTTACTCTGTAGGGTATCTTATATTATAAAATGTCTGAAGTTCTCTCATGGAAGCCGATTGTTACAGGATGATACATGTTAAGATGCCTTCTTTTTATATTTCCACACTACAATATGTTAATTGACAGCTGTTGCCAGAATAACATGGCCAGTTCTCCTGTTTTGATCAGAACAGAAACTTTTCTTATCACAGGGGGCCCTCGGTGTCACACAGGAAGAGGCCAGAGTCAACGAGTTGTTGAATGCTATATGGGGGCATCTGTCTGTTGCTATGCATGCATTTGTGCTGAGCATTTTACATGAGTAAACCTACTTCAGACATATCTCCTGACCATCCCGAGTTTATCTCAGAATATGTTTTGTTATTCTTCATCATATTGTCACATGAAATCACATGGGCAGGTCCTTATTGGGGTAGACATAAATGAAGTTCAGTCATTCTGCAATAAGGAGCTGCATGAGAAGTGAAAGGAAAAAGCTTTGCTCTTCTAGAAAAGTTTCTGGAGGAAATGAACAGACTTCCTGACATTGTGTGTGTTTGAAAGTATGTGGAATAATTGTTTCTTCCTTGAGAAATTTAAAAAAGAAATATGATAGGCACCCACAACCAAAATAACAACCAAATATTAAAGTGGCTTTTACTTGTTGATCTATGTATTAGCAGAATTTGATGCAAAAGAGATTATGGATGGCAGATCAACCAAATGTATTCATTTGGATGTATCTAAATGATAGAGGATATGGGTTCTCTGTACACTAATGTTTACAACTATACAATATTTTTAAACCTCCAATTTTATGTTTTCAAACGATAATTCTCACCAGTTATTCTATTCTGTATTAAATTGTCAACAGGCTCCTTCCCTTAATGAGGTATTTTGAATTAGTAATAGTGTTTCTCTTTCACTTTTCAGTGGCATAGGAGATTGTCTCTGTTTCTCATTTCTCTTTATTACTTTTGGTCACATACACACACAATACACACACATATACTCATACAAAAGTAGTTAAGGATTAAAATGTCCCCTTGTCTTAAAACATATAATCAGAAAGTATATAAGATAAAAGAAATGCCATTTATAAGATATTCCTATCCATGCTACTTCATAAACTATATTAATAATTATGTATCTTTCAGATGTCCCAATTTTCTTAAAAGAGAACTCTAGATTTCTAATTTTGTCTGTGTCTACTCAATACTTAAAATAGAAATACTGTTGCTAAAACTTTGACAAGATGCTGAATCCCTTTGTGTTGAATTAATGAGTGAACCCATGTCCAGCACGTTCACATTTCAACATTCAGTTGTGTATTCAGTAATTTTGAGTGGGTCCTTAGTCTGTGTTTTCTTGGGTCACCCCAACAGTTTCTCTCTTTCCAAGTTTTATGCTCTGTAGGAACCCAGTCAACAGACAGCACTATGACTTTGCATATAAAAGTGCTTTCTGAATAATAACCAGAGTTTGATTCACAAAACCCAAATAG
Organism: Pachyuromys duprasi; assembly: GCA_028658305.1. Taxonomy (NCBI): domain Eukaryota; kingdom Metazoa; phylum Chordata; class Mammalia; order Rodentia; family Muridae; genus Pachyuromys; species Pachyuromys duprasi. The sequence goes on from CM053744.1 coordinate 35,697,479, forward strand.
TGAAAGCAAAAAGGATGCAAGACCTAGCTATGTCACTCTTAGGCATATACCCACAAGATGCTCAAGTACACAAAAAGGACATTTGCTCAACCATGTTCATAGCAGATTTATTCATAATAGCCAGAACCTGGAAATAACCCAGATGTCCCTCAGTAACGGAATGGATACAGAAATTGTGGTACTTTTACACAATGGAATACTATTCAGCAATCAAAAACAAGGAAATCATGAAATTCACAGGCAAATGGTGGGACCTGGAAACAATCATCCTGAGTGAGGTATCCCAAGAGCAGAAAGAAACACTTGTTTTATACACACTTATATAGACCTATAGGATAGGATGGACATGCTGAAATCTATACACCCAGGGAAGATAAGCAAGAAGGAGGACCCAGGATGGGATGTTCAATCATCGGTTAGATGGACAAATGGGATCGACTTTGAATGTAGGAGAAAACAAGTAACAGGACAGGAACCTACCACAGAGGGCCTCTGAAAGACTCTAACTAGCAATATATCAAAGCATATATTAAGACTCACAACCAAGTCTTAGGCAGAGTGCAGGAAATCATATGAAAAAAGGGGGAGTTAGTAAGACTTGGTGAGGACAAGAGCTCCACATGAGACAGTTTCTCCAACCAAGGACCATGTGTGGATACACACTATAACCCCTGCTCTGATGTGGCCCATGCTATCTCAGTACGCATACGGGTATCCTAATAAGGGGAACAGGGACTATTTCTGTCCTGAACTCAATGGCTAGGTTGTCGACTGTCCCCCCACTCCCCGCACCTGAGGGAGGAGCAGCCTAACTAGATCTCAGAAGAGAACATTGCAGCCAGCCCTGAAGAGACATGATAAGCTAGGGTCAGATGGAAGAGGGGGGAGGTCCTCCCCTATCAGTGGACTTGGAGGGGTGCAGGGAGAAGATGAGGGAGGGATGGGGAGAGTGGGAGGGAATGAGGGAGGGGGCTACAGTTGGGATACAAAGTATATAACCTGTGATTAATATAAAAATAAATAAATTACTTAAAATATTATCCACAATCATGTCTACACCCATATATATGCATACAATAAATCAACAAATTTTAAAAGCAAGAAAAACTCAGCCAGAAGGTGATGCTTCCTGTAGGGTTTCTTATTTTTCCTTGTTACTAAATTTTTTACTGAATTTCCTTACTATAGATTTATTGGCATTTACTGTAGCCCACATTCACCATAATCACTTAAGCATGCAACTTGCTTTCCCTATAAGCCATAAACTAAATGAGACAGAGACCAAATTTTTCCCCTCTCTACTTACAGATCAGAATTCCTTGTAGAAGGGCTCCTCAGATACCTGATGTTGGAAGATTAGGTACTAAAGGTTATGATAAAACTAACCCTAAGAATGTTTAAAGATGAGCTTTTCAAATACAGACCTAAATGCTAGTCTTGAGAAACAGGCAGAACACATTGCATTCTAAATTGATGAAAATCTGTAACGAAAGCCAAACTGGAAAAAAAAAATGGTTGTAGTCCAAGTCAGGGTTTCATATACACTGGAGTCCTCTGTTGACTGCTGAGATTTGCTCATGTTTATGGCTTTAAGACAATTAAAAGGTGAGTGCAGAGACTGTAATCCTGATTTGCTGTTGGCAACCTCTTGAAAACACATTAATCACTCAGTGTCAGTAACAATATTATGAGTATCTTCATCCAAATTTAAAGTAAAAAATGAATAGCAAAGCTTTCTTGAGACTTTAGCAACTCTACAACAAATGCGATCATACTGGGAATTATAGTCTTGAGAACTACAACAATGCATCTTGTTAGGCTATGTTCTGTTGATATCACTGTGATACCTGCTCTTATCTATTTTTCTCATTAAATAATTAATTTATTTGCTTTATATACTAATCAGAACTTCCCCTCCCTCCTCTCCTTGCAGTCTTTTCCTCTCACTTACCCTCACCCCCATATACTCTCCCCTTTCTTCTCAGAGAAGGGGAGGCCTCCAATGGGTATCAACCTCTCTTGGCCTATCAAGTAGGATTGTATGCATCTTTCTCTACTGATGCTAAAAAAGGCCATCAAGTTAGGGGAAAGAAATGGAAAGGCAGGCCACAGAGATAGAGACAGTCCCTTTTCCTGCTCTTAGAGGTCCTACATGAAAACCAAGTTGTACATATGTGAGAGATAGGCTAGATCTGTTTCATGGATGCTCTCTGGTTGGTGGTTTAGTCTCTGGGAGCCCCTATTGGTACAGGTCAGTTGATTTTGTATGTTTTCTTGTTGTGTCCTTGGCTCTCTAACTCTTTCAATTCTTCCTCCCCCTCTTCCATTAGATTCCCTAAGCTCCAACTAAATTTGGCTGTCAGTCTCTGTATCTGTTTTAATCAGCTTCTGGGTGAAGCCACTTATATGACTGTAATGCTAGCCTCTTGTCTGCATGTATAGCAGAATGTAATTAATAGTGTCACTGGTAGGATCTCTCTTACAGCATGGTTGTCTGGGTAGAAGATTTTGTGTGTGGTTTGGTGTCTCCCTTTCTCCACTGGAATTCTATCCTGGCTACAGGAGGTGGCCACTTCAGGCTCCATATTCCCTACTGCTAAGAATCTCAGCTAAGGTCACCTCCATAGACTCTCAGAGGCTCCCCTGTCCCAGAGATGGCTCCTCACCAATTTCTGTTCTATCTCCCAGCCTTCTCCTTTTCACCCAGTCCTGATCCTCACTTCTGTTCCCTCCCTAACTCCTATTCCACCCATTTCCCTCCCTCCATCTACTTCAGATGTCTATTTTATTTCCCCTTATGAGAGAGTTTGAAGCATCTTCCCTTGGGCTTTCCTTGTTGCTTAGCTTCTTTGGGTCTGTGGAATCTAGGATGGCTATCTTGAACTTAATATCTGTGTATAAGTGAGAAATGCTTTGCATGTATTTTTGGGTTTGGATCATCTCACTTAGGTGATATTTTCTAGTTCCAGCCATATGCCTGCAAATTATATCATGTCATTTTTTTTAAATGGCAATATTCTATTGCAGCCTTTGCTTACGTCATAGACTGTAACTAGCCATTCACACTTGATAGTTTTGAATGTCTTTTTAAATTAATTAATTTTCATTCATCTTACATCCTGAATGTAGCTCTATCTCTCTTCCCCTCCCAGTCACACCCTCCCTCCCTCATCTCTCCCCCTCCTTTCTTTTTTCACAGAAAAAAAGAAACTCCCTTTCTCATCCAACCTAGTTGGATCATCAAGTTGCATCAGGACTGAGCATGTCCTCTTCCTCTGTGGCCTGGCAAGGATGTCTTACTACAGGGAAATGATCAAAAAGCTGACAAGTGATTCCCTGTCTGAAACAGTCACTAGTCCCCTTATTAAAACACCTTCATGAAGCCTAAGCTGCCCATCTGAGACATATTTAGAGTGGGATTAGGTCCAGTTCATGAATGGTCCTTGGTTTATGCTTCAGTCTCAGCAAGCCCCTGTAGACCCTGGTCAGTTGGTTCTGTTGGTCTTCTTTTGGAGATTCTGTCACTTCTAAGTCCTTTTCTTTTTTTCTCCCACTTTTCTACAAAACTTCCTACTCATTGCCCAATGTTTGGCTGTGACTCTCAGCATCTGTTTTGAGGTGCTACTGGGTAGAATCTCTCAGAGGACAACTCTGGTAGCTTCCTGTCTGAAACATTAGCTAAGTACCATTCATAGTTTCAGGCATTGGCACTCTGAGATAGGGTGGGTCTTTGGTTGGGCCAGGCATTGGTTGGGTATTCCCTCAATCTCTGCTCTATCTTTATCCATGTACATCTTGTAGGCAGGGTAAATTTGGGGTAGAAGCTTTTGTGGGTGGGTTGGTGTTCCCCTCCCTCTCCTAGGGGATAATCTAGTTAGCAGTGTTCTCTTTAGTCTCCAGGACCCCTGCTACTAGGAATCTCTGTTGGAGTCCCCCTCATATCCTCCCAGGAGCCTACCCTGACTTAGGTCTCCAGGTTGTCACAGCGATACCCCACACTTAGCTTCTCTTTTTCTATAGGCCTTCTGTCCTAGGGTAGATATCATACTTGGGGAGAGTGAGGGTGAGAGGATAGCTTGGAACCTATAATAAACATCAACAAAGTTAATGAAATGAAAAAGTATGCGTTTCTTTTAATTCACAAGTAAGGTTGAAAAGTATGATCCTGGAAAATGCAACTTGATCAAAACATAATTTACTGAATTTAGGGAGTTCTTATGTCTCCAAATACCTATCTATGCACTGCAGTTTACTAGCTGTGAGAATTCTAGTCAGCTTCTGTAAGATGGGACCTTAAATCTTAAATTGTCTTCAGATAAAAAAAAACAATAGAAATGATGTATTATGGGTGTGTAGAGAACCATTAGAGTAAGGGTTCTTCAGTCTAAGCTTGTCAAAAGTTGTAAGTTGGAGAGATCTATACTGTGCAAGGATTGTCCTGTTTGGTGGGTTGATGAAAATCATCTACACATGCTACTTGCATTCCTTGACCCCAGCTACAATTGGAAGCTTCTCAAAGATGTCCCCAAATTATTCATGAGAACACGATGTATTCTTAGAGTTGAGATCCACTGCATGAGAGTTGTTTTCATATGTTATATATTTAATTCAACCAAAGATATGTATGTATATGTGTATACATGTTTATATATATATATACATTTATATATATATATATTATTAGCCAATCTTAGATAATAAATGCAACTCTGTTTTTAGTTATATTGTCATTACTGGCAATTATGATTTCAAAGCAAAGCATGACTAATGGAGCTCATCATATTATGTGGTGGCATAATCATCATAGGCAAGAGTAATTACTTTGCCTACAACTACTCATACTGAAACATAGATAGCATTATTTTCATATAACAGATAACAAACAGATAACAGTGTTTAAAACATCTATTAGTTACTTTTTATTATTGTAATAAAACACCACCTCCAAAAGGATTGATGAAACAGAGTTTTATTTTATTTTAATTTAATTTTATTTTTTTATTGAGGGGTGGTTGTGGTTCCAGAGGCAGCATATATAAGAGCAGCGGAGGCACAAAAAGGTTACCAGAATAGGGAGATTCAATCTCCCATCTTCAACCACAAATAAAAAACAGAGGGAGAATAAGAGTAACTGACTATGAACTTCATGCCTGCAGAAAGTTGCCTCCTTCCTTCAGCAAGCTTATACATAATAAATGTTCCACAATCTCCCACAAACAGCACCACAAACTGTAAACTAACTGTTCAAATACCTACACTGATGGAGAACTTTTCTTATTCAAATCACCACTACTATATAAGAGAGTTTAAAAAAAAAGCAAGAAACTGGCAATCTAGATAGGATATTCTTCGCTTAATCCCTGTATATCATGTAAAGAAAAGAAAGTGTGTGTGTGTGTGTGTGTGTGTGTGTGTGTGTGTGTGTGTGTGTGTGTGTGTGATTCAATAGCTAAAGTAAGCCATAAGTCTGTAAGTATGAAGCTTATAAATTAACAATGGCTCCAACAGGGAATTCAAGGATTTGTAGTTGAATAAGAAACATAAAATGTTACATTGCTAGTCTGTTAAAAATTATGCACTGTTTTTAGAGTCTTTTTCTAATTAGTGTAATTAAAACCAAATCATATGCTGGAGCAAGGTGATAGATTGTGTCAACTGCTTTTTCTTTATCTTTCTTGAAATTTTAAATTGCATATTCATAATGTATTCAAATTCAGCAAAGTAAAGAAATGGGAGGAATTTGATAATATGAAATATAGTACATACTAAATTTTTGTAAAACATCATTCTGAATTGAAAAAAATTATCTAATTAAATTCCAGAAAAATAATCTTCCTTAGTTAAATGCAATTTACCTAGTCCAGATGTCTGCTTTTTATACAGCTTGGCAAGATTCCACAACTTAAGTCTTAGGATGAAAAGTATTTTTGAGATTGTCTTAGCGTAGTCATTAAATATTATTACTAATAATACTTTATATATTTTGTTGTTTGACTCACTTGTGTTAATTAAGCATTTTCTAGTTATAGTGATAAACCAAAATTACATGTTATTAGAAAGACTTGGCACACAGATATATGTTACGTAAGGCAGGAATCAGAAACAGGAAGTTAAATGCTTTTTCCTCCACATTTTACTAACTTTCTATTCTTGGAAGAGCTTTAGACAGCCCTCTTCAGGCTCATTCTCTATATTGTTTCATTCTATAGGAAAAGTATCTTAATTAAAGACCCTTGGTTCAAGAAATAGTTTGGGTCAGGTAGTATATGAGGCCTGGATGAGAGGAATTACTAATGAATTGCTGTTTAAAGGGTTTATCCAAGGAAGCCAAGGTAGCTGATAGGAGAGCATTGAGAACTTCTATAAACTGGAAAGGGCTCTACAAATATCACCATCCTACATGCCACTGAGAAAATCCTGAGGTTGGTGCCAGCCTCTCTCTTTTCCTTGCCCAGCAGTACTTGCCTTGTCTCTTATATTGTCAACTTCCTTTCAAGGTGTGTACCAGGGTACAGCTGGAGTCATGTACCTCTGAATTTAGTTGTGGGAAAGTCAATAGTTCAATTTGAACTTTAATGTTTAAGGATTGATTCAAGCAGATGTCTTCTCTGGTACCTTCTCAGCTAGGTAAGTTGATTACATTTTCATTCCATTATTTTTATGTTGCTCTTTTCCTTCTTTGTTTCTTTGTTTCCTTCTTTGTTTCTCTCTCTCTTTT
>CM053744.1:35704696-35744661 GCA_028658305.1 Pachyuromys duprasi
GTGGGCAGGTCTGAGAATCCAGCAGTGCATGCCCAGAAAGAGGAAGCCCTCTCTCCTCACGTGTTATAGCTCAGTGACACAGCAACTCTTAGAAGATATGCAGGTGAATCGGATGGTGCCCTTTTATTAGTGAAGCAGCTTATGTCCATTTCTTCATGGCAAGCAAGTATTATGCGAACCTTGGGGAGTGGGGAGGGAGGTTGGGGGATGAATTCATCTTATTGACTGTGGCTGGGGTGCTGGTGATGCCCTATTTGCAGCTTGTGACAACTTTGAGAGTAGCCCGCTTATGCACCAGGGCATTCACGCTCAGAACAGGGAGAGGGTGGTTCTTACTCCTGCCAGTCTGATGTTTGAGATTTCAGGCTTTGAACATGCTCACCAGTTCCATGCCAGCTCCCCTGGTGACATAGTTATTATACAATTTATTGAATTATTTTCAGGGGCTCATGGTAAGTGTGAGGTTACATGGAACCGGCAGAGAAACTAGCTCATGATTGGTTCAGTCTTTCCATATACTCTTTCCTCATAATGAAGAAATATGAAACAAAAAATATTTCAGGCCCATTAATTGAAAAACAAATCCTTCCCCCTTTTCCTAGACTAATGTGTGCCAGATCATTTATCACACATTCTAGGGGTCCTTGCTCAAGGTAAACATTCACATCATTAAGTAGTTATGTGTCAGAATTCTAGTTCATTGACTTACAGTGAGAATCTGCACTATCCCATGCTTATGGAAATTTGGATACAAACAAGGCACTATTTTTTTTAAGTTAGGTGCTAAGACATCATGTAATGTCTCTGCTTTTTGCCTGCCTGTCTTCTGGAGAGCATCATTCTTCTATAATTTATGTACCAGACACTGCACCAGTATTTGGCAATCCTTATAACTATTCAAATCCAGTCATAACTCATTTTGTTGTGCATTGCTTAATTTTTGGTTTGAGGACACTGTGTGGTTTTGCTTGCTTGTTTATCCTGTTTTCTACAAACTGAAGCTCTTTTGCAACTCTGTATCCTGCAAGTGTACTAGCAACAATATTCAACAGCGTGGGTACATTCTGCCACATGTTGGTAAATTTGTAGTTTTTAAACATTATTTTTGTTAAACTTGTCCTGATGATCTGTGATAATTTTTTTATAGTTACAGACCAGATTAATGGCCTCACACATGCTGAGCAAACACTGTTCTTCTGGGCTGTGTCTCAGATCAGTGCACTTTGATATATCTGTTATAATTATTTGGATGTACCATAAACAGTACTTGTATAAGATTTTGAACATAATGGACAATTGTATGTGTCCTGATTGCATCTTAGTTGTTCTATCTTTCACTGTACACTCAGCTTCTCTATTGCCTGGAACAAAGCAACTCTGAAATTAAGAAAGTTAATGACACTACGATGACTTGATTATAAAAGATGATGTATGGTGAGACCTTTACTGATTGTGTAAGAGAAACCAGGAAGAGCTTTTTAGTTTTATTATGCTCCACTTACCTTCAGAGAATACCACGTCATGTTCAAGGTAATCACTGAAGTTAGTCAAAAGACAGAGGGAATATGGGCCGGCTGTGAGCAAACGCTTTACATGATTTCTATGAGAATGGATGTAGCAGGCAGGACAAGCAGGTTTGGAATTAGCCCATTGAATGTCTGGAACCTAAATGCTGATGATCTCTATTTGTATCCTGGCCTTGAGGAGAATGGGTCAAGTATTACATGGTCCATACCGTAAGAGAAGTTACCTGATCATGCACTTAAATTATTGCCCAATAAGAAGGGCCAGCTGAATGAATTGTAACCGTATTTAAGTGAACAAAATTAAAGAGAGAGAGAAAATGCAATGCCAATATTTGTTAGACTATATACAATAGATCCACTGGGCTGCATGTGCAATTTCATTTTTAAAGTCATCTTTAAATCTAAAAACACACATGCAAAACCTTGGAAAGGGACCCTGGATTCTTACCAATGGATCAACAGTCCCCAAATATCTGCTGATACAAAGAGGAATGGAAAGAAATTAAATGTGAATTTTCAAATGACCTGTGGAATAATGTACTTATTGACAGTGATAGACATTGACTTTCAATTTTCATATTTAGTAACATTAGAAAACAAAATGTAAACTCTTAAAAGCTATCAAACTATGTACAATGCTCATCAAAATTAACAAAATAATACTTGGTAACTTTAATTGCAAAGTTTTAAATGTATTTTGTTAAATTTATAGAGAAAATTGTTTACAATGTATTAGATGTATTAGAATTTCTTTTTTAAAAATTATTGTCATACAAAAAATAAAAGGAGAAAAGAAACACACTAATTGTATTATATCTTTTGATATATCTTTCTATATATGATGTGTCACCTAAGAATTTGCAAGACAGAAAAGACCTCAAGACAAATAAATTTGATGTGAAATTTAACTATTTGTAGGTATTATAATGGAATATATCATGTTGTGCTAAGAACTAGTTGCTAATAAGTTCAGTGACTTAAATTTCTTCTTTGTTCCTTCTTCATGCTTGCATGGCTGTATGACACTTTAGAGAGGTTTGCCTGCCAATCGGAACCCCACATACTCCCTTGGCATACAGATCAGGTAGGAGCAGAAGCAGGAATACATAGCATCCCACTTTCCAGGTGAAATTTGATTTCAGAAGACAGTAATAGAAAGATATCCTGTTCAAATACCTGATCCTGTTGAATTGTTACCTGGGAGCCTGTTGTCCCTGTGTATTGTTAGGGAGATTATAAAGCTTATATTAAACCTTCAATCATATCTTGGATTTTTGACAATATATTTTTACATTTGTTCTGAAAATGCCAATCATCAAAAAATACATATTTTATTGGACTAAGTACCCGTATAACAGATTTGGAGATAATAGTTTGATAGCCTTAGATTCTTGAAAAAATAGTACTGTGAGGTTCTCAGTGTTATTCATTTTGACATTTTTAGTCCCTGTTTACATGTTCGTAGATGATTTACTACCATATGCTACACATTTTGTTAATTTTGCAGATAAAGGTATGAAAGACAAAGTTACCTATTTGTGAAATTAGTCCCTTTGTAAAATGTATTGGCCATACAGTACAGAACACTTTCAAGATGGATTTTGAACCTGGTAATTTATGTTGTTGTTTGTTTTTGGTTTTTTCCCAAGAACCTATATATCAATATATGATAGAGCTGTTTCATTTAGGTCTGAGCATTCCTTCATAATTTGCTCCCTGAATATTCCAATTATATGTTAGTTTTAGCAAAAGAAGTGAGTTTTCTTTTTTTAATTTTTATTTTTTTATATTAATTACAGTTTATTTACTTTGGATCCCAGTTGTAGACCCCTCCCTCATTCCCTCCCAATCCCACCCTCCTTTCTTCATCCCCTCCCTCCCCCTCTCTAAGTCCACTGATAGGGGAGGTCCTGCTACCCTTCCATCTGACCCTAGTTTATCATGTCTTATCAGGACTGGCTGTAATGTCCTCCTCTGAGGCCTAGCAAGGCTGCTCCTCCCTCAGTGGGGGGTGGACCCACCACTGAGTTCATATCAGTTCCTGTTCCCCTTACTAGGGTACCCACTTGGATGCTAGGCTACCATGGACTACATCTGAGGAGGGGTTCTAGGTTATATCCATGCATGATCTTTGGTTGGAGAATCAGTCTCATAAAACACCCCTGTGCCCACATATATTTGGACCTTGTGGAGCTCCTGCCCTCTCCAGGTCTTACTAACTCCCCAAATGGTGGATTCCAGAAAAGACCATCCTAAGTGAGGTGTCTCAGAAGCAGAACGGTACACGTAGTACTCACATAAAAGTGTATACTGGACCTATAAGATAGGATAAACATACTAAAATCTGTATACGTAAAGAAGCTAAACAAGACGGAGGTCCCGGGGTAAGATTATCAATCTTAAATAGGACGGACATTGGAAGTAGGAGAAAACAAGAAACAGGACAGGAGGCTACCACAGAGGGCCTCTGAATGACTCTACCTAGCAGTGTATCAAAGCAGAGGCTGAGACTCCTAACCAAACCTTGTGCAGAGTACAGGGAATCATGTGAAAGAAGGGGAGTTAGTAAGAAGTGTGATTTCTATGTTGCTAACTTCTGGGTTTGATGGCTAGGAAACAGATTTTCAAAAAAATTAGTGTTATTAAGCATATAATTCAAGGACTTATGTATAATTTTACTAAAATTTTTTGTTCTTCTCCTGATACCATTTACCTCTGTGAACCAGAAGCAGAACTATTAGATATAGTACTAAGGGTAGGTGCTCTGCTAACAATTTATTTGCACAACAACTCTGACAGTCTGCAGCCTTTCTCACTTAGCTCAATTCAATGTGATCTCTTGTACATTGTACTTAGAAAAACAGAGAGATATATGGAAAATAAAACCATATAGACTATCAATAAAACATTAATTTTGTGAAGGTAAAGCTAAGGAGAACGTTTTAAGGTTTGAATAGATAAGAAAAGAGCATGGGAAGAGTTAAACATGTGGCTTAGGATTTGTAGGTACCTACAGTGTATTTGATGAATTTTCATGAATTGATCTGTCCATTGGAGTGTCTTCATGATCCTTTTTACATTTTATTCTCCAGTCTTATGTTTTGCAGTGGCCCTCAGATCTTCATGTGTAATCAGCAACGTAATCAAAATTTGCTCTCCTATTATAGCTATTAATCTAGCTCATTTCAAATCAGCTCTGGAAAGTAAACTCTTAGTAGGCAATGATATCATTAATCTCCTTTCTCCCTAAAAAATATAAAATATGAGGTGAGATTGAATGTGTTCAGGGTAGTATGGCCATAGGCCACCTGGTACAACAACTCAGACACAAAGTCTTTGAACTACAATCTATCCTACCTGCAAGACGTTCTGGGGCAATAATGGCTCTGAGCTCCTCGTGGGAGAAGCCAACCAATGACTGGTCTAATTTGGGGCCAGTGTAGAGGAAACCTATTTACTGCAGTGCCTGGATGGCCAGGATCTGGAGGCTGGATGGCACAAAGACCTAGAATAGAAAGGAAAATATCAATTAAACGATTCCTAATGATATTCTGCTATACTTATAGATTGAAAATGGATGACCCCTCAGAAAAATGGGGAGAAATAATTCCAAAATCCAGAGGCTGTCACAGATTCAATTAAGCATGGCTCATAGGGTCTCACAGAGGCTTAAGAGTCAGTCATGTAGCCAGCATGGGTCTTGGCTAGGTCCTCTGTATGTGTCTTATATTTGTTCGTTAACTGTTTTTTAGGTCTCCTAACAGTGAGAATGAGTGATCCTGGCTCTTTCTTATGATTTGGGGACACTTTTCTTCCTACTGCAGTCCCTCACCCAACCCTGATATAAAGGTTTATGCCTAGTCTTATTGTATCCGGTTATGGCATGCTCAGTTGATATCCCTGGGAGGCCTGCTATTTTCTGAAGTGAAAAAAGGAGTGGATCTGGGGGAGAATGGGTGGGTGACTGGGAGATGTGGAGGAATGTGAAACTATGGGTCCAGATGTTCTGTAAAAAATAAAAAGAAATAAGATAATGATAATAAAATGCAGAACGATATAAAATAATACATATAAAATAATTATTTTAGTTCAAAAGAATCATCACAAATGTAGTTATAATGTCCAATAGCTATAGAAGTTTTTTTCTTTTCCCATATATGAAGACTATATTGCAGCAGTGTCTTGGGTGCAAATAATAGGCCACGTATCAAAAACATCTAATATTTCCTCCAATTGCCAGAGCTTGACATTGAAGGTATCATCTCTAGATTGGACATTTAGAAAATTATAGACTCTAGGTTGACAGCTGAGACCTCATCAATACTGCAGCTTGTCTGTTTTTTTATCAGTGATGTAATATATTTTAAGGACAACACAGTTATTTTACAGATCAATATAAAACTAACATGACTCTAGTTCTCTATGGTGAAGAGAGATTATTTGTTCATATTTCTTTTTGTCATTGCATTAATCTGACCTTTATCTGGGAGTGTCACATTTGAGGATGACTCCAAAGTTCAACACCAGTTGCCTTTTTCAAAGTGTGTACAGTTCTCAGGAATGGCATTCGTCAGCCAGAGCAACACCATAACACACACACACACCTGCCAAATGGGAAGGTTAACCTTTCTCTACTCATCCGCAGTGAGGGTCACTGGAACCACGGCCTCTTAGTAACAGTGATAATAGATCAATCATAATTATAGAGAAGAGATGATAATGTTTTAATCTCATTTTAATAGTAGCAAAGCCTTTCAACCATTATCAATATGGTTCATCTATTTCACATTGTACGGAAAGTAAACAAAATTTCCAAAAAAAAAAATCCAGCATTTATTACTATGAAACACAGTGGGTTATGGTGGCACACACTTTGAATCTCAACACTCGGGAAGGCAGAGGCCTAAACTCTCCATGACTTTTAACATGAAGGGGTGTTTGTTTTTGTCCAAGGCCACTCCTGCTTCTCCCATGACCATGATATTTTCTTTTTTTGTTTTGCAGTTTGTTTACATGGTAAGTTATAAGTATTTATTTACCTGTGTTGAATTATCCCTGCATCACTGGGATGAAGCCTTTACCATGGTGAAAGATCTTTTTGCTATGTTCTTAGATTCTACGTATTATGTATTTTATTGAAAATATTTACATATATGTTCATAAGTTAAATACATCTGTAGTTTTCTTTCCTTGTTGGGTCTCTATGTGCTAAATATAGCCTCACAAAATGAGTTGGACAATGTTTCTCATGTGTTTATTTTATTTTATTCTTAATTGTTTTATTTTTTTTCAAACTCCATATAACAAATTTATTATCTTTTTTAAATTTATTTATTTTTATTTCAATCACAGGTTAGGTACTTTGAATCCCAGGCGTATCCCCCCTTCTTCCTTCCCTCCCACCCTCCCACTCCCTCCCTCATCTCCCTCCTCCCTGCCCCCTCCAATTCCACCAACAGGGGAGGACCTCCTCCCCTTCCATCCAACCCCAGCTCATCCTGTCTCCTCAGGGCTGGCTGCAATGTCCTCCCCTGGACATTTTAATAAAACAATTAAATTGTTTTATTTTTAATTGTTTTATTATTTTTTAAAAATCTTTCAACTTAAATATTTTTTAGTCCTCTCCCCTTTTTACACGTATTACACAGTTTTTGTGTGATTTTTTTTGTTTAGTTTTTGTTTTTTTGTTTTGCTTTTACTTTTATTTCGTTAAAGTTTATTGTGTATGTGTTTTTATTTTTTTCTTTTTGTTTTTCTGGAGGTTTTTGTTTTTGTTTTGGTGGTGTTTCTTGAGAAAGAACCTTCTGTTTCTATTTTGTGGAATGATTTGAAAAGGCTTGGTATTAATTCTTTGAAAGTCTGTTGGAAATTACACTAAAACCATTTGCCTCTATTTTTGTTGTTGTTTTGATTATCTGTTTGGTTTTTGTTTCTGTTTTTCTTTTGTTTGGTAGACATTTAATGACTGATTCAATGTCACAGGGTATTTTATGTTTCTTTAAATTGCATTTCTGATCTTGATTTAACTTTGGTATGCGGTATGTATTGAGAAAAGTATCCATTCATTTTAGATTTTCCAATTTGGTTGATTACATATTTTTATAGTATGTTATTATTGTCTGTGCTTCTTCAGTATGTGTTGTTATGACCCCTTTTTATTTCTAATTTAGTTAAACGAGAAAAGAGGTTGTCAATCTTATTGATTTTTTTTGAAGAACTGACTCTGTTTCATTGATTATTTGTAATTTGTTTTTATTCTATTTCCACTTTCAGATATTGAGTTACTTTATTCATTTCCTTCCATTGTTCATATTTTCATAGATTTCTTAAAGAAATGTATCCATTTCCTCTTTGTGAACCTCTATTATTTTTTGGGCGTTCCCACAATCTCTGCTCTATCTGCTCTATCTTTATCACTGCCCAACTTGTAGGCAGGGTAAATTTTTGGTTAACTTTTTTGTGGATGGGTTGGTGTTGCCCTCTCTCTGCTGGGAGACTAGTGTAGTTAATGGGTGTCCTCTTCAGTCTCTATGGCTTCTGCTAGTAGGATTCTCTGACTCCCCCTCATATCCTCCCAGGAGCCTACCCTCACTCAGGTCTCCTACATGTCACAGAGATACTCCCACCTTCAGATTCTCTTTTCTCAATAACTGTTCTGCCCTTTCCAAGGTCTGATCTCCACCCTCTTAACTCTCTGCACCCCTGTTCTACCTTGTTCCTTCTGTTCAGCCACTACCTCTGTCTATTCTAGCTCCTTTTCTGAGTGAGATTTATGCATCCTCCTTTGAATCCTCCATGTTATTTATCTTCTTTGGGTCTGTGCCTCATGGTATGTTTATCCTGTACTGTATGGTGTAAATCCACTAAGTCAGTACATACCATTTGTGTCTTTCCAAATCTGTGTTACTTCACCCAGGATAATCTTTTCTAGTTTCAGGCAACTGAAATCCCACCTTATCAGAGAGTGCCAACCCCTACACTGTGAATGATTGATTCTCTGCTAACTTTGCAGACAGGAGCCTGTCAGTTGTCTTCTGAGAGCCTTTACCCAGCAGTTCCACAAAACAGATGCTGAAACTCACAGCCAAATAATAGGCAATGAGTAAGGAGTCTTATAGAAATATGGAAAGAAAGATAAGAGGATCTGGAGGTTACAGGAGCTCCACGAGAAGACCAACAGATCCAACTAACCAGGGTCCAGAGAGGCTTGCTGAGACTGAAGTATCAACCAAGGACTGTGCATGAATTGGACCTAGACCCATTGCAGAGATGTCACAGATGGGCAGCTTAGGTGTCATGAGGATCCTCTAGTGAGGGAACTAGCAACTGTTTTGGACAGGGATTTACTTGCCAGCTTCTTGATCACTTTTCTGTGGTGGGACTGCCTTGCCAGGCCACAGGGGAAGAGGCATGCTCAGTCCTGATGCAACTTGATAAGCTGGAGTGAAAGGAAAGGAAGCTCCTCTTTTGTGAGGAAAAGGAGAAGCAGGAGAGGAAGGGAGGCTGGGACTGGGAGGGGAGGAGGAATTGGGCTCCAACGAGGATAGAAAGTGAATATAATAAAAAAATCAGGAAAAAATCTTAAAGAAATAAAAAGAAAGAGTAGGAAAATATTTTTGAAGAAATAAGAGGAAAAAAGAACCTTTATCATTTCCATAAAAGCTATTCCAATGTCTTTGTATTGTACTTTAGCTATGTTACTATATTCAGGGCCTATGATGTCAATGCTGCTGAGCTCTAGTGCAGACATACTGTCCTAACTGGTATTGGTTTTGTTTTTATGCTACTGTGTAGGTATCTGAGTTTGCGAAGAGCAAAGATTGAAATTTAGTCGGGTGTTTGTTTTTGTTTTTGTTGTTTTGTTTCTTTTATTATGATTATTTCTTGGTTTCTGATCTCCTTCCCTTGTTGTTAAGAGTGTGTGGTAGCTGTATTTCACCTAGGAGAAAATTCTCCTGGGATCATGATAGATGTGACCACTGCAAGTTCCAGATAAAGTATGTTTCTAGGTATTGGCAGCTCACACTTGGGAATGGAGAAGGGGTGGAAGGGGGTACTAATGAAGTCCACAGGAGGGAAGAAAGCGAGGTGTTCCACCAGGATCAGCCAAGTTTCCTGAAATCGGGCTAGAGAGTGAGGAGAGGCTCAAAAGATTGTCTGCTCTAAGCTGTGGAGAGACTGACAGTTGGATTTAAATAAGAGTAGGGAAAGTGAAGTTCCAAAGCTTGTATATCTGCTTCACTGCCCTGCTTGGGAAGCAAGATCACAGAGAAAACCTTTTGGACTTGGGGGCTGGTGTACCTGAAGATATGGGGAGATCTGCATGATCCACTGGAGATGGGTGCACAGGCAGGCACCCTGTTCTCCCCACCTCCTGTCCCACCCTGGGAGCCACAACAGATGGTCTACTACTAAGAGGATGGTAAATATAGGGAATTTAATTAAGAAGACACCAGAGAGAAGTGAAGGTCTTCAGTTAGCCTGCCTGCGTCTCTGGCCAGAGTGCTGCAAGAATTCTTGGTATTAATGCTACAACTTGTTTATGTCCAAGACATTGGAAAAATATGTAGTTTAATTGTAATTAAGAACGGAAAGTGACCTAGATGCAGTGGTACATGCTTGTAATGTCAGCACTCAGAGAGGCAAAGGCAGGCAGATCTCTGTGAGAATATATATAATTATATTATATAATTTATATCGCTTTAAGTTCCGCGTACCAAACTGTTATACGTTCTACTTTTCAAGTCAAGGTTTGTACTCCTTTTGCCTCATATATCATGCTCATCAATATCTTGTAACCTATTAATGATTAGTCGCATAAAGAGATGCACAGACTTAGAGCACAACTGTTTGTATAATGTAGGTACTCAAGATGGAGAACTGAAGGGTAGTTGAGAAAATCATACCTGATCCATTTTTTTTTTATATAACTGTGTGCTAAGGACTGAATCTGAGGTCTCACATAAATTAGTTAAGCAATCTACCAACAGTGAGCCTTATGACAAGCCTTTTATAAGTAATGCACTTTAAGAGCTATTCTTTAGAGTATTGTGAATTTTTAGAATTTAAATTTATTTTAAAAATCAAAAGAGAAAGTTGTGTGTATTGATAATGTTCAACATGAAATTTTCAAGACTATATTCTTTGGAATGCATAAATGTATATATTTACTGAAATCATTATAATATTTTTTGGAGAGAATTTTATACAATGCCTGATTTTTAAAGAGTATAGTATTTTGCATTCTTTTATTTAAATATTTATTTATTTACAAAATGTTTCATTATACAGTTTCATCCCATTTTTGCCCTCTTTCTGCTCCTTCCAGATATTCCTGTCACTATACTCCCAATCTTACATTCTTTCATTCAGAAAAAAAAAGAAAAAAAAAAACAGCCAGCACAAAACCAAATCAAAACGAAACAAAAATCACAAACTAGAAAAAAAAAAAACCCAAAACCCAAACTAACCAATACAAGACAAACAAAAATTCCATAAAGTTTTACTTAGGTAGGTTTGCTAAATTCTGCATAAAGAAGAAAGATAACACTATTCTGAATTTATAAAACACAGAGAAATAATGTAAGAAATATTTCACACCATTGTAGAATTTATAAAGTCAGATAAACATCTATAAAGTTTATTGAATTGATAACACAGGGAAGCTTCACCTACCTATAGCTTTAAAACGTGGGGGTATATATATATATGTGTGTGTATATATATTTATAAATACATATATTTATATATTTTTATGTTTATAAAGACAATAGAACCTGCTATAATTCACTCATTGGGTCCTGAGACCATCAGAAATATGAAATAAGAGGACATGCTAGCTGATCACGGGAAGGGAGATACAATAACTCTGACTTTTTACTTACTTGAAACTAATTTTTTTCTTATGAAAAGAGAGTATTCAAAAGGGATCATGGAGTGTGTTCATATGACCTATACCCAGTTTCCTATAATGACAACAAACCTGAGCACGATGTATTACTTTTACACAAACACCAGGATTTATGTGGGATTCATTGGTAGAACTGTCTACACAGAGCAAGTGATTTAGAAGCTACAAATGCCAAGTTGCTCTGAAGGTCTAAAGATAAACAAGCCCATGTCTGGATAACAAATATTATCCTGTCTTTACTGGTGGATCTCTAGATCTATCTACAGAAAAGCCTCACTTGTGTGGTTATTCCTCTGTACAAGAGACTTAATGGTTATCTCTCTCTCCAAGTCAGAGAGCAACTAATAGATAATTCATAACTTAAACACAAGTTTAACTTGTACATACCTTCCATGATAGAATTTTGAAATCAGCATCCATTTCTTTTTCATTATTATTTTGATTTCTTGATTACTACTTTAGTATGTTGTTCATATTGGCCTCCAATTTATTGTTCTCTTATCACATTGTCCCAAGTGGTCAGACTACAGCTATGTACCCCCATGCCTGACATAAATCCATTTTTAACACTACATCCATATTTTAAAGTCCAAATAATATGTTTGGTGAAACATGATTTAATTAATTTATCAAAATTTTGGGCACATTACCTTACTGTTTGCATAGTTTGTTTGCTTATCCTATGAGAATGTTGTATCATCTTAAAGTTCTTCATTGAAACCTAGGTAAAGTCACTATTTTTGTGTTTTCCTTGTGGTAACACCTGCCGCCCAACTCTAATTACCCCTACCACCACCACCACTTCCTTATAGGGAATAATCTCCGGCTCTGTTCACACTTCTTACTGGAAGATAATAACATGGACTATGTTCAGACAAAGTGTTAATCTTGAATTATATACATTGATTACTTAATATGTACATTATAGAAGTCACCTAATTCATTTTTCCCCAAATGAAAAGGAAAAAATATATATGGTATGGCATAGAGCAGAGTTTCTTAACCTTTGGTCATAAACCCTTTGGCAAATCTCTATCTCCAAAAATATTTACTTTACAATTTGTAACAGTAGCAAAATAACAGTTATGAAGTGGCAACAGAACCTAATTTTATGGTCGGGGAATACCACAATGTGGGAAAGATGAGACCACTGATAAAGTGGTTCTCTACAAACATAAGAACTGGCTCCACAGTGGTCCTCTGCATTCAATTCCTCAGCTCCAGGACAAGCGCCAACAGAGTACCTCTGACAGAGAAAGGAGTTTTGGAGGTCAGCAGAGCTAAGCATACGGGACTGCTTCTGTCTGTGGTTAACCACATATTGTATTTTTGCTGTTCTGTAACCATTTTTGTTGAATCTAATAAAGTTTTCATTTTTAGCGATCAAGCTTTGAACTTGTTATTTTTGTTTCCAGCAAACCACAAAACATTGAAGTCGATTCCAACAGCCCAAGAGGCATGACATTTTCATGTACAGACTTATCAGTTGCTTAATGGGCCAAGGTGATGACTTACAGTCCCTGTATTGCTACAGCCTCCTAATCCTTGCTTGTACCATTATTCAAAAAACACCGGAGAAGCATACAATAATGGATGCAAACGGTAAAGTGGAATCAGTTTAGCTTTTCTTCCTGTCTCTTAAATTTCCAGAACCAAATCCGATAAAGTCATTAGGAGTAATCTGTCATGACTGTCAGAAAAATTACTGGTTCTAGAATGCATTAGTTGTCTGTTTACTTCATCCTTCGTATATCTCTTTTCTTCCAAGAATTTCTCTTCTCGAAGAAGTACAGTATTTCTCTAAAGCGTTTACATATTTAATGTTCTTTGGTGTCGTGACAAGCGTTGCTTTAGTGACATGCACTTGACATTATGCTCACCAAAGAGAAAAGACTCTTGAGAACAGATTTTATATAGAACAGAGTTAATATTCTCTTACTTTGAACATGAAATCAAGAACAGAATCAGCTCTGAACCAAGTAAGTGCAATGAATAATGACTTGAACAGAATATATCCCTAGTGATGTTTTGGGTCTATAATAAACATAAAGTAGGAGAGCACTAGATTTAGTTGAATTATAAGATGAATATGTCTAAACCATATGATTGGAAGAATCAGAATTTCTCAGTTTTTGTGATTAATATAAGATGCTAGACAAAACAAGGAAAAGCACTGACTATGCTGTGTGATAAGGGATGGATATTTATTAAGTCCCATTATTCTCCATATTTATTCAAAATGAGTATTAGCTTAATATCCAACATGAACTTTCAATGTATCTAGTGGAATAAAATACCTAGGAATTTGTATTGCAGACACACTGAAAAGAAAAACACATTCTGTAGGAGTTTTACTTCTTCCTTCCAGGGACAGTATAACTCCAGTTTCTAAGAGTGACTCTTTATTAACTATAAAGTGGAAGGGTAAGAGAGGAAATAAAACAAACCACACAAAGTCTCCAAAGGAGGCAATAAAAATAGAAAGGGTGTACTGGCCAAGAAGAATGACAATTCCAGGAAATTTATTATATGCAATTACCTGTTCACAGCTCACAAACACCACTCTGAGAGCATCTCCATTTATTCCCTCTTCCTAATGTCAGAACTGTAATTTTCACTTGTCTTCTTGCCTTCTTTCATGAATGACCCTGTTTGCCCAGTTGTTGACTTCCCTCTCCTTGCCGTTCCATTAATGGCATTCTGTGGACATCTTGACAGAGGAACCTGGTGTGACTGGAAGGCGAGTAGATTCACTGTGATTTCCAGTATATCTCAGCAATTTTCACCTCAACCTTCTGGTGACATGACCAGCCAAGTTCAATTCTCATTGCCTAACTGTAATTGGAGGCACATACATTTTTTGGGTTTATGTCCCAGTGTCATTACTGAAATTGGATAACAAATACAGACAGAAAATAGACCAGTTATTTTCCATAAACAAAGATGCTATTGTTTGAGAAACTCCTTTCCATTCATAACTAACTTCATGAACCTTTAGTAATTATTTTCTTTACTGTAGTCCAACATAGGATAGCTTGTGCTTGTGCAACATAGTATGTGTCTCCCACTGGCGCGCTGACAAGACTTTAGTGAAGAGAATTCACCTGGCTCTAAACGTTAGGACATTCCGTTAACCGTTTTTGTGATTGTGAAAAATAAATAACTAAATCCACTGTCCCATTCTTCATCTTGTAAAATGATAAACTGATGCTGGGACACGCTCTAACAGTAAAATTTAAAACAGTTCAGTGACAAAGGCCTTCTAAACTTAATGTCAGGCCATATTCTTCAAAACTTTCTGATATAAACACTGATATATAAAAAACTCAAAAGAAATTCTTTGCTGAACATGGTCTTGAATATTTGGATACTTCTGTCCTTAGGGCAGTATTGAATTCAAGTGGTTTAATCTCATCTTGAAAAAGATTTAAGGGGCTAAAGAACTTGCCTGAAATCCAAAGGTCCCCATGTTTGATTCCTAGCACTGAGAAAAATGAAATAAAATTTGTGATAATGTTTTAATTTGTGACTAATTGAAGAATTTTACATTTGATTTACTTACTTTATTTAAATTATATTTATATTTGAATTATATTTATATCTTTTCCATATGAAAGATTTGGAGGAAAGAGAGGTGTTTATGTAAAAGGCAGAGGACAACTTACAGGAGTAAGTTTTTCCTGGGTTTAGCATGATGGCCTTTACACTTTAAGTACTGCACCTACTATGCCCTGACTTTCTAGATGGCTAGCCCACGCAGCAATTCTGTTCTTCCCAGATGCAATAATTACCTAGACCAACTCTTTGAGATAAACTTTTGATTTTTTTTATTGTAGAAACACAGTCTTGTCTTATTTTATTGAAGAACCTTGAAAAATATAGTTGCTTACTATATATTGTATCCACAGATATAATGTGTAAGAATTCCAATTGTTCTATGACCTGTCATCCCTTGCCATTATCAACTTATTTCATACCTAATATCGTAATTGAAAAATATGTGTAAATGTGATTATCAGTATTGTTTTGGATATTCTAAAGATGCAGCAAAAAATATGCAATAATCAGCTGACACTTTAAGCGGAGTTCAGGAAACCTTATGGAAGAAGAGGGAGATAGAAAGACTTGGAGGGGAAGGGAACTCCACAGGGAGAATAACAGAACCAAAAGACCTGGGTCCAGGGCGTCCTACAGAGACCAATACTCCAAACAAGGACCATGCATGGAGATAACCTAGAATCCCTACACAGATGTAGCCCATGGCAGCTCAGTGTTCAAGTGGGTTTCCTAGTAAGGGGAGCAGAGGCTGTCTCTGACATGAGCTCAGTAGCTGGCTCTTTGATCATCTCCTGCTTGGAGGGTGGGTGCAGTCTTGTCAAGCCACAGAGGAAGATGATGCAACCAGTCCTAATCAAACCTGATAAGCTAGGGTCAGATAAAAGGGGAGGAGGTCCTTCCCTTTCAGTGGGCTAGGGAAGGGGCATAGAGGGGATAAGAAAGAGACTTTACTGGTAAAATGGGACTGGGAGGAGAAGAGGGAGGGGCTACAGCAGGAATACAAAGTTATGTTGTAATAAACAATTAAATAAAGAAAAAAGAATAAACTTTCACAAAATAGTCTTCAATTTTTATAACAAAGAGTAGTTTATCAAGTTTATTTACTGTGCTACTATATATTCATTCATTTAAGTCAAGGATACCATAGATATCTTTGCTGTATCCTCTTAATGTACTCTTTTGAATATATTAAGATAAGAATCTGTTCAATACATTTTATCAGTTGTACAACAGTGTTAGATAAAGTGATTATTTTTGTTTTGTATAGTATTCATGGGAGAAAATGGATTGCATGATATTAAGCAAAGTTGAGATAATAACCACAAGAATTGGAATCGAAATATTACCCCCTTTTCTCCAAAAAATCCTGCTTTCATTTTCAGAGCTAAGCCTAAGTATATGGTCGCATTTGCAAAGACTCTGACTTCAGCCATATCCAATCAATTCCCAGAGCAACAATGTCTAGAATGATATTTTTGCTTCTAAAAATAAAAGGTGCATAAACCTTTTCTGTCTTGAAACATTAAGCAATGGTTAAAGGCAAGTTTCAGCTACTTTGTGGGAAATTCACGGTTGTCAAAATTATTTCTTCAGAGGCAGAACCCCCATAAATCCTTCCACTACATTAAGAGTGTAGGTACTGTGCTATGTAAGTAAAAGAACACAAGACTGGACACTTCACCTTGAACTACTGTAGCTTTGGAGAAAGGCTAAGACACAATCCCTGTTTGTTTCATTGAAAATTAAATATTCATAATTTTATTCTCTATTATATACTGGCCAAAAAGATGCTCATTTTAGTTGAGTTGAAAAAGGACAATGCGTTGGTCCATGTATTCAACTGCAGCAAAATATCACAGATTGGGCTCTTAAGAAAGAATAGATTTTTTTTTCCCCTACAGCTCTTGAAACTAGGACTTGGAAAAGATCAAGGTGCTTGCAGCTTCGGTTGTCTAAAAGTCAGTTTCTGATTTCAGTGTGAACATTGACCACTCAGGAAGGGAAGGATGCTCTATCATCATGTAGCAAAAACAGTCGAGTATCAAGGGAGAATTCCTTCTACCAAGCTCCTTCATTTTCAAAAATGACATTGGTCATTAAATTTCAATCATTATGCTACAGGGCAGGTACATTCAAAGAGCAACCCTGTTGGCTCATGGTCTGAGTACAGATGAATGTGACTGAGAGATTTTATAGATATAACATCTGACTCTGCTGCCCAGATGTAGAGGCAGTGCTAACCAATGGCAGCAGAGTCAAAAGACACGTTTTTCTGTATGTGCCCCACCAACACAGTGGTTCGGATGTCAGTGAACCTCCTCAAATGATTTGCTATGTCCTAGACTCTGGACAAAATTGACATTGTTCCTGTTATTAAAAATGTATACCAACTATAAATTTAGGGAATATTTTATAGTGATTTATCTTAATACAAATATGTATATGTCTAAATCTTTTTATAAGTGTTCCGTGTTTTAATAAAAATTAAGATCTCCCAATCTTTCATCATTGAAACTTTGGGAAGAATAGTTATTTGTGGAGTGTCCTGAGCATCTTATGATGCTCACATTTTGAATTCATGCCTAACTTCCCAATTTTACTTTAACAGCCTCTTATTTTATATGTGGTTAAATATGTACTTAATTGTGAGAACTGAACAAAACGTTCCCTATTTTATAAAGAACTTTGAATTCATGATCCAAATGAAGAAACAGAAATCTGAAATGTTTTAGTTTGATGCCTACTTTAAATATCTTTTTGAACACACAGAAAAAAGTATTATGTTGGACTGAATGTCAGTGAAGAGCTTTAGCATATTTGAGTGGGTGTGGGTGCATGTAGAGCATATGTAGATATATAACCATTGCGCTTCAGAAGTGTATACTAAAAGCCATAAATCCTTCAATATCCATCTTTGATGCTTACCCATTTATAGCTTCTTATGTATTAAGCTTTCAATATTATATATTTTAAAGTGTAATTGAAATATTTATGCAGATTATATACACAGGCATATATATTAAACACCTCTGTCTATATATTTATATATGTCTGTATATCATATATATTGTATTGCATATTTTAATATAATTGAAATATTCATGCAGACTATACACATTTCTATATAACACACACACACACACACACACACACACACACACACATATATATATATATGGAAGAATATTAGAGAGAAACTCACAGTTGAAGTAAGAGAGACAGAAACAGAGAGGCACCGATATTCCACTATGCTAAACGTTGATTCCAAACTTTCCTTCAGGTATTACTGTATTAGAAGCATCTTCAGAAGTTCTTATCGGTTCTTGTCAGTGTGACTCCAAGATAAAATGTGGGAACCTTTCCGTTTCTCTCTTCCCTACTTAGGTTTTCAAGAAAACCACTTTGTTCTCCTAACATATAGTTCTGCCTCACACAGGGCCAAAGCAATATAGCTCATTAATCACAAACTGAAATTCAAAAGTCATGGGATAAATGAACAATTTTCTTTACAAATCAATTATCTTAGGTGTTTTGTGACCCAAAGCTTACAGCATAATATTCCAAAAATAAATTTTATTCTCAATACTTGACAAAATTGAATGATGAGATTTTTCAGCTCCAAGAGTTATGGACAATACACAACTGAATCAGTTTCCCCACATCACACATATAACAAAAAGCATCAGTTGCTAGCCCTGCCACAAAAGAGATAATTATGGCTGATTGCCCACCAGGTTCCTTTAGGCCTTAGTTCTGCTTAGTGTTTTCTTAGAGAGGTTTCAAAACAGAAAACAACATCTGGTTTCCATTCAGTAGTTCTCTACTTAATATCTTTATTGAAACTGAGGTTTCTATATGGGTTTATGTGTGGTATAGTGAAAAAGACCAGGTGTACTTGTGTGCCTATATCAAAGTTGTTCTGAATATACATATATGAAAATTAGTTGAGTCTCATACGTGCACACATGCACTAACACACAGCATAAATCAAAGCCATTTCCTCTGATTCAGTTATTTAACAAAGCAATTTCCAGTCAAGATAAATTTATGCCAAGCAAGCTGTCCATATAAATTCCAATAAAAGTTTTTGGAAAATGTAGTAACACGATATAATAAATTATGTATGAGATTTGGTAGAAATTAGTAAAGTCCAATGTATAGCAACATGGAATTAGGTATCAAGGGTTTAAATATGCCTCTGATAAAAGATTTAAACAATTTATTGTAAAGACATCTCTATTAAATATAGAAAAAAATGTTACACACATTTCAGGAAAAGTTAACTGTGTAATATAGTTACAACAAAAATCATAAAAGCAATCATTTTGTTAGGTTTTATGATGAAATAAGTTTTGTGAAATTTTGCTAATAAAATGTGATGTCCACATATGGATTTTGTTTATGTTTTGATATTATTTATCTATCATAATATTGTTTATATAATTGTGATGAATTCTTGATGAAATAATACAGAATGTATTTATAGTATTCAGCTATCTAGGAAAAAAGTCATTCTACTTATGGCAGAAAACATTGATAATCTTTGGCTATTGTAAATGTAATCAATAGTGTGCATCTAGTACTACACAAAATATCTATTTTTCGGTCATCTTTTTTTTGATTTGAGAATTTTAAATTAATTTATTTTATTTTCTAATTTTTTCTTTTAATTAATTACAGTTTATTCACTTTATATCCCCCCTGTAGCTCCTTCACTCCTCCCCTCCCAATCCCACGCTCCCTCCTTCTTCCCCACCTGGGCCCCTCCTGCAGTCCACTGATAGGGGAGGTCCTCCTCCCCTTCCCTCTGATCCTAGTCTATCAGGTCTCATCAGGACTGGCAGCACTGTCTTCTTCTATGGTCTGGTAAGGCTGATCACCCCTCAAGGGTTAGATAATCAAAGAGCAAGCCAATCAGTTCATGTCAGAGACAGTCTCTGTTCCCATTACTATGGAACCCACTTGGACACTGAACTGCCATAGGCTACATCTGTGCAGGGGTTCCAGGCCATCTCCATGAGTGATCCTTGCCTTGAGTATCAGTTTCAGAAAAGACCCCTGTGCCCAGACTTTTTGGATCTGTTGCTGTCCTTATGAAGCTCCTGTCCTCTCCAGGTCTTACTCTCTCCCACTTCTTTCATAAGATTACTTGCACTCTGACCAAAGTTTGGCTATGAGTCTAAGCATCTGCCTTGATACCCTGCAGGGTAAAGCCTTTCAGAGGCCCTCTGTGGTAGGCTCCTGTCCTGTTCTCTGTTTTCTCCCTCCTCCAATGTGCATCCTCTTTGCCTTTCTGAGTAGAGATTGAACATCTTAGCCAGAGTCCTCCTTCTTGATTAGCTTCCTTAGATGTACAGATTTAAGAATGTTTATCTTATATCATATGTCTAATATCCACTTAAAAGTGGATATACCCTGTGTGTCTTTCTGCTTCTGGAATACCTCACTCAGGATGATCTTTTCCAGTTCCCATCATTTGCCTGCAAATTTCATTATTTCCTTGTGTTTTATTGCTGAGTAATATTCCATTGTGTAGATGTACCACAATTTCTGTATCCATTCTTCAACTGAGGGACATCTGGGTTGTTTCCAGCTTCTGGCTATTACAAATAAAGCTGCTATGAACATGGTTGAGCAGATGCCCTTGTTGTATACTTGAGTGTCTTTTGGATATATGCCTGGGAGGGAATAGCCGGATCTTGAGGAAGCACTATTCCTAATTGTCTGGGAAACACCAGATTGATTTCCAAAGTGGTTGTACAAGTGTACATTCCCGCTAGCAGTGGAGGCAGATTCCCCTTTCTCCACATCCTCTCCAGCATGTGTTGTCACTTGAGTTTTTTATCTTAGCCATTCTGATGTGTGTAAGGTGAGATCTCAGGGTCATTTTGATTTGCATTTCGTTGATGACTAAGGACATTGAACACTTCTTTAAGTATTTCTCTGCCATTCAATATTCCTCTATCAAGAATTCTCTGTTTCGCTCTGTATCCCAATTTTTAAATGGATTACTTGATTTTTTTGCTATTTAACTTGGAACTCATTGGCACAGGAGACAACTTTCTGAACAGAACACAAACAGCACAGGCTCTAAGAGCAACAGTCAATAAATGGGACCTCATGAAACTGAAAAGCTTCTGAAAAGCAAAGGACACTGTCGTAAAAACAAAATGACAGCCTACAGATTGGAAAAGAATCTTCACCAACACTATATCTGACAGGGGGTTAATATCCTGTATATATAAAGAACTCAAGAACTTAAACAAATTACCTCTTATGCACCAACCAAGGACCATGCATGGAGAAGACCTAGGCTCAGATGTAGCCCATAGGTAGCTCAGTCTCTTTGTGGGTTTTCTAGTAAGGGGAACAGGGACTGTTTCTCTGACATGGACTTTGTTACCTACTCCTTGTTTATTTCCCCTGGAAGGGTGGCCTTGCCAGACCACTGAGGAAGAGGATTCAGGCAGACTGGATGAGATATGATAGGTGGGGTTCAGGTTGTAGGTGATAAGAGCTCCCCATATTTGAGGACTATGGGAGGGAGATAGTAAGGAAGACTAAGGGAAGTGGGACAGGGAGGAGGTAAGTGAGGGGTCTATGATCAGGATATAAAGTGAATAAATTTTAAAGAAATAAATGTTAAAAAGATATTTAAAATAATAGTGTGCATCTTTATCTCTAATAACTAAGACAATAATATAATCTAAATAAGGGTATTATAGATCATTCTGCTCTAAAAAACATCTGTAGAAATATGTATTGAATCATTGAGTTCCATATAAACAGACCTTATGGATTATCAAGGAAGTATCAGAACTGAGTTAAATGATTGACAGCCCTTATGAGATTCTAGAAGGAAGAAGTGTTTAAGCAAATTAAAACTAGCCAGACTTGGTGGAACAAATAAACAAAAACACATATAATCCCAGTCACCGAGGTGGAGGCAGGAAGATTATATAACTCTGAAGTTGTCCTGACCTAATAGCATGATCTCAAAAAACAAGCGAACAACAACAACAACAACAAAACAAATGAAAACCAAACATGAACTAGTGGTAGAGCTAGTGATAGTCTGCCCAGTGTGAGCTTGGCCCCAGGGTCAATGTCCATCACCTTCAAATAACCACTGAAGAAATAAGAGTTGGGGAAAGGGTTGTACATTGTCGAAGTCCTTTGAGGCAGCATCAATGGTATGGAAAGACTTATTTCTTCCCTTATTTGTAATCAGCCTTTGCAATTATAAGAAAATATAACCCTTTTTATTTATCATTCAGCAGCTTTACAGTTGTGGTCTTGATCCCTGTGATTATCATGCCTTAGGGAGAGGTTCTTACTAAAACAAGAGCAGGGCATCCTGAGTTAAAGCAGGCTTTATGAGTTTTGCCTTATCCCTCATGTTATAAAGCACACTTGTGCCTTACAAATGTCAGATAAACAGCCTCTCTGATTCACAGTGTTGTTGCAGATATATTTAAGGTACAAATGTCAGTTTTACAACTGTGGTGCATTCCTAATACTTGTATTTCCCAGACACCCTTATGTACATAGCACATCATTAGCTTGTGGTGATGAGAGCCACGCTTAGGAAAGACTTAACAGAACCCTTTGTACAGAAGTAGGCCTTCAAGTACCACAGAAAGGTTTTAAATGGGGTTTGAAGTTGCCCAATTACAGCCTTTCAAATGAATCAAAGTCAAGATTTCATAGTCTTATTCTGAGGACAGGGTCTGAGGCTCTTTGGTGGGAAAGAGGGAAGAACAAAGACCCACTGTTCTCGACACAGATTATTAAATGAGAAGCCACACTTGTGCATCGCGGCATCCACACAAACAAGCTCATCTCATCTCTTGTCTTGGTGTAGTTCATTTTATTATTTTTTTTCCAAGTCAATCCAGAAAACACACAAAAGGCTTTCATTTCAAGGAAGTTGAAAGAATGCCCTATGCCTTTTGGTTTTTTCTGGCCTTTGTTCAGTGGGCAATCAATGAAAGGCTGACTTTTTTTTTTTTAAGGTTTTGTTGTTGTTGTTCCTGAATGTTAAACCACCTTTCTCTAAATTAACTACTAAAAATTCGAACCTCAGAAATATGTTCAAGATAAACCACTTTTGTTTTTGTGAATTTAATTATAGATCTCAAGTATCTGTTCCAATTGTTAAAAATACAGGCAAGAAATGGGCAGCTTGTTTCTCCTGTCTTCCATGTGCTAACTGGCTCATGAACGAGAGGAAACCCACACAGATTGGTGAGTGTGCTTTTTCAGGCCTTGCTTTTGCAAACACATCTCTCCTTTCCTCCTTCTGAGCTCCCTATGGCCTTGCTTCTCTCCTAGAGAATTTCTCAGACTTACTTGAGTATATGACAAAAAGTTCATTTCCCAGGTTCATGAGAAAGGAGAATAAATATAATGCCTTCATTCATCCAGATTTATTTTCTAAAAGCATACCTCACCTCACTGTGTCTTGTGCTCTTCTTCCTCGATTTCATATTTTAACACAATAATATGACACTTTAATTTTTTTTGAGGGGCATTTGTGTTTTTAATATACTCCTTTGGTAAAGTTACTAAGCTGCAATATCATAATTCAAATATTATAAAGATTCGTTGTAGTGATATTTTATATGTATTCAATGCTCTGTAGTAATCATCCATCTTCAAGTATGTTTCACCTTATAGGGCTAAAACTCTGTATCTATTAAAATTTATCAATCCCTCTCTACCTCCAGCCTTTGGCAATCAAAATTCTCCTTTCTAAGTCTATAATCTTGACTACATTAAGTAGTTTATATATGTGGAAACACAATGTTCTCTTTTGGACACTGGTTTACATAAATTAGTATAGGTCCAATCTTAAAAATCTTAAATATTTCATTTTTAAATTTAACAATGCAAAATGTGTCTACTGTAGAAAACAGTACAGAATTATTTAAAAAAAGAAAAAAAAAGTTAGCATATGAGACAGAAATTTCACTTGATGTAGAATTGAAAGAACTTGAAACAGAGGCTCAATATTTGTATGCCAAACTTTGCTGGTCACAATCTATAAACCATAAAGCAACCCTAGTATGCACAGACAAACAAACAGTTAAGTACAATATAGATTTTAGGAAAAATGGAGTACATTTTTCTCATTATTTTGAATGTTCAATTCTTTATTCTATTCACAGTGAAATCTCAGGTTCATAAAGTTCAATACAGGAGACCATCTACTTATTAGGCATCAGAGCTTGGATAGGTACCTGATGGTATTTTGATATGCACTAAAAATGCCAATCAGAGCCCAGTTCTTTCATTTTACTAAGCTGCAAGCTACATTTTAAATTTTCATATCACAAACACCCATAACAGTATGTCTGGATTCTAGCTATAGAATACAAATGAAGTGAAATAGAAAGATTTACATTCACTAAGTATGAAGAGAAAATAGGATGGCTTACATACATTTATTCTTAAGTAAAATAAATATAAACCTGATAAGGCTGCATTACTCAATTTGATAGAGCTTAAATGAAAATCTTCTTTCACCTAATAACGAATGAAGTCATTTGAAAGGCTATTATCCTTTCTTTGTTCTTGAATGACTCTTGTGCTCTACTTAGGAAAAATGTAACAAGGTACATTCAGTGTAGAGTTTGGATTGTGTATGACATAGGCTGAATGTTACTCTGATATTATCTTTAAGTGACGATTAAAATTATTTTCAAAGATCATATAAAGAGTGAAATAGAAATCAATAATATGTGAATGTATATAGAATAATTTATGACTTAAAATGTAAACATGCTATATAATACAGTTATTACGCATATCAAATATTTGGGTCTCTTAAATTTTTCAATTTTGTAATATCTTTTTCAATAAATATCTTCTATTGCAGTTTAAGATAACATGTTTTAAATACCAGGCTGCTTGTTGCAGTAGAGATCACATAAGTCTTAGTAAGTTAGCATGTTTTAGAAAAACTAGAAATCAATATCATTTTTTAATTTAATTTTATTATGTTATGTGTGTGTATCTGTACATAAGTATGTGAATGTGTGGTCACAGCAAGCCAGAAGAGGTCATCAGAGCCCTGCAGCTGGAGATACAGGCAGATATAAAACACCTGACCTGGAGATTAGGAACTGAGCCTGACATGGTCTTTATTTATTTATAAGATTATAAGATAATTACATCATATCTTTTTTCTCTTCAGCTTCTAAACACTCATATACACCCGTCCTTGCACTCTTTCAAATCCATGGTCTACTCTTCATCACTGGTTGTTACATTCATACATGTATATTCATGTTTACAGCCTGCTCACTGTGTATTATGATGCATTTTTGAATGTTTTCCCAGGCTGTCCAGTTGGTACTGTATAACTAAGTGTATTGTCTGGCAATGGGTACACTCTTTCTTAAAACTGACTATTTCTCCCATTCTCAGAAATCCTTGATTGAATGTAGTCCTCTGTGGAGGCCTAAGACCTCTCTGCTTAAGACCTGCCCAACAAGATAAAAATCATGCCTGGAAGTGAAAATGTTACCAACTATACAGGGTTAGTAAAGTTAGGGATCTTGGAGGAGACCTTCCAAGCATCACTTTATGAGCCAACATAATCACTAGCTACATTCTAAACATTTGTCCTTATATCCACAATCTAAAGATCCACTTCATCAAGGAAATTTCTCTGCAATGGACAGAGACCACTACAGAGAACCACAACTAATAAAAATGCAGAGCTGTAGGGACCAGTATCAATGGATACACAATCCTCTACTAACACAATCCTCACACTAAGGATAAAGTCCAGCAGTACAGGTTCAGTTTTCCAAAATTCTCTTTCAGGGACTGACAATCAAACGTTTGTAGAAGAAAAAAATAACTCCTGGCATGAAAATACAGGCAGCTTTGGAAAGTTAGATATCTGACCTACACTGTACATCTGCTTAGACACACAACTTTATACTAAACTCAATACTAGATCACTGTGTGCTTAGTACAGATTCTCTGCCTTGGTTGAGACACACAAATGGTTTGCATTTCTTTCAATCTTATTCATATTTTTGTTTGTTTTGTTTTGTTTCCCCTGTATTTTCTTAACTGAGCCCTCACATCTCTGAGGATCTGCAAAGCCAGATATTGGTTGGCTAGATATTGCAACCAGGAAAATTCAAGTTTTGAGAGACAATGTGATTTGTTCAAGGTTACACAATCATAAAGTGACAGAAATGGGTCATGTATTTATCATGTTGTCTTCAAATCTAGTCATTTTTTTCTTTCATGCTAGCAAGCAGGAGCCACAGTTCAAGACATTATGAGCTTGTGAAAATACTTCAAGTTTTGTATTGAAAATAATTTTATTCTTGATACCAATGTCCAAGGACCTGTAGAATGGATGCAACACAACAGAACTAATTTCAGTTTTCGTCCTTTCTGCTACTTCCCATCATCCCTTCTCTAGGCAGTTGTGAGTCTTTGCTGTATTGATCATGATGCATTGTGCTGACAAGATGCTGGACCCATCTTTTAACGAGTTTTGAATGTTTCTTCCCTTACTCTATTCTAGGGACAGGATAGATGTTCATTAGAGAGTCGGTGCTGACTGCAGCCGTAGACTGGGCCTGTAGAATTAATTATCACCCATTCGTCTCCTTTCCTTTTCTACTACCTTTCTAGTGACTGCCTTATGAATTTACCTTTATAAATTCACTAACAAAAATTCACTTCAAGTGATGGGTAGCATGAATTAATTTTTCTGTTGATGTAACAAACTCTCAGAAGCTTAAGTACATGATAAAAGTGATTTTTATGTTTCATAGTTCTGGGGGTACAAAAGTATGACATAAACATATGCTTGGCTCCAATGAGGGTCCTCTTGACTCCATTATGTGCCAATGGATGACACTTTAACAGGATTATGTGGGCACTTGGTAGAGAAAGAAAACTAGGAAGCAAAGAGTGGGCAGTATTTGGCAGCCTTGCTCTGTTATAGCAACCTTGTCCAATAAAAAAACTCACTGGGTTTCTATAATAACTACATTAATTGCATGAGAAGGAACAGCTTCGAACTTACCATTTCAGGTTCAACTAATTCTTGCTATGGCCATATTTTGGGCTAAAATTCTAAAACCTGAGAGAATTACTTAGCTCATAGCATTTCCCAAGACATTCACCTTTGTTTCATTAGAGTCTCATTGCCCTTCCCTACATGCTTTACATATAAGAAGTCAAATATTTTTTCTGAACAGATTTATTAATAGAGATAGCATTCTTTAAAAAATTTTTTTTTAAAAAAAGGTCTACATTCCACCCAAAGTTTGGCTATGAGGGGACAGGAACTCCACAAAGAGACCAATAGAGCCAAAAATCCTGGTCCCGTGGGGAGGGGAGGGGCTGCAGAGA
This sequence comes from Pachyuromys duprasi, assembly GCA_028658305.1. Taxonomy (NCBI): domain Eukaryota; kingdom Metazoa; phylum Chordata; class Mammalia; order Rodentia; family Muridae; genus Pachyuromys; species Pachyuromys duprasi. The sequence continues at coordinate 35,732,081 of CM053744.1, forward strand.
CTGATATCCCAACCAAGGATCAAGCATGGAGAGGATCTAGACCTCCTGCTCAGAGGAAACCTATAGGCTGCTCAGTTTCCAAGTGAGTTCCTTAGGAAGAGGAGCAGAGTCTGATCAACTCCTCCTGATGGGTGCAGCCTTGCCAGGCCACAGAGGAAAACAATCCAACCAGTCCTGTTGAGACCTGATAGGTTAGGGTTCCATAGAAGGGAAGGAGGTCCTCCACTATCAGAGGACTAGGGAAAGGGTATTGGCAGAGAAGGGTGAGGGTGGGCGTGACTGGGAGAAATGAGGGAGGTGGCTACAGCCAGGATACAAAGTGAATTAGTTGTAATATATAAACAAAATACTTAATAGGCTCACAGAAAAAAAAATGTTCTGGCAAAGAATAAAGCCAAGAGTTTGAAATAAGGATAGCAAGCCAGGCATGGTGGAGATCACCTTTTTTTTTTTTTAATATTTTTGTTTTTGTATTTTTTTATAATTTTATTTTTTTATGTTAATAAAAAATTACTTACTTTGTATCCCAGCTGTAGCACCCTCCCTCCCTCATCTCCTCCCTGCCCCTTTCCAAGTCCACTGAAAGGGGAGGTTCTCCTCCCCTTCCATCTGACCCTAGCTTATCTGGTATCTTTAGGACTGGCTGCAGTATCCTCTTCTGTGGCCTAGCAAGGCTGCTCCCCCCTCAGGCAGGGGTGGGGTGGGAGGTCAAAGAGACAGCCAATCAGTAATAGTCCCTGTTCTCCTTACTATGGAACCCACTTGGATACTGAGCTAGCATGGGCCACATCTGAGCAGGGGTTCCAGCTATACCACTCAAAAGCATATATCCAGAAGACATTCAAGTACACAACAAGGACATTTGCTCAACCATGTTTGTAGCAGCTTTATTCGTAATAGCCAGAACCTGAAAACAACCCATATGACCATCAACTGAGGAATGGATACAGAAATTGTGGTACTTTTACCCAATGGAATACTGCTCAGCAATTAAAAACAAGGAAATCATGAAATTTTTATTTTTTACGTTAATTACAGTTTATTTTCTTTGTATCCCAGCCGTAGCCCCCTCCCTCACTCCCTCCCAATCCTACCCTCCCTCCCTCAACTCCTTCCTGTCCCTTTCCAAGTCCACTAATAGGGGAGGTCTTCCTCCCCTTCCATCTGACCCTAGCTTTTCAGGTATCTTCAGGACTGGCTGCAATGTCCTCCTCTCTGGCCTAGTAAGGCTGCTCCTTCTTCGGGGGAAGGGGAGGAGGTCAAAGAGACAGCCACTGAGTTCATATTAGAGACAGTCGCTGTTCCCCTTACTAGGCAACCCACTTGGATATTGAGCTATTTGGAGATCACCTTCTAACCCATGATTCTGACTCTGGAGGCAGAGAGATAGGTGGATCTCTATGAGTTCAAAGGCAGCCTTATCTACAAAGCCAGTCTAGGACAGCAAGGGCTACTTCACAAAGAAAACCTGTCTGAAACAAACAAACAAAAAACAAAATGAAAAGGATAGCAATTGATAATGACGTTGTTTTATATATTAGAGAATGCTAACAATCAGATACAAAAAGACTATTATTTAGAGATAAATTATTATTATTATTTTGCAATTTATTCACTTTGTATACCAGTTGTAGCCCTTCCCTCATTTCCTCTCAGTCCGACCCACCCTTTCCTCTTTCTCCCCTATTCCTCTCCCCTAGTCCACTGATAGGGGAAGTCCTGCTCACCTGCTGTCTGACCCTAGTCTATCAGATCCCATCAAGACTGCTTGGATCCTCTTCCTCTGTGGGCTGTATAGGTTACCCCACCAGGAAGAAGTGATCAAGATAAAGTTACTACTGTGGCATGTTTCAATTCCTAATTTTGTGTAATAAACACTTATTATAAGATTTAACTACTTTGGTATTTTGATCCTAGCATATTAGCTTGAGCATCTCTTTGTCAAGGACGAGGGTACACATTTCCTTCACAGAGACTGGCACCTTCATTTTCACTTCAGAGGACGTTAAACCTACATACAAGTCTTACATTCACACTGTAATGTTGCAAGGAAAATAAACACAAGATTTATGTGCCAATTTAATTTAGAATAAATTGTAAGCATTTACCCAACAGAATTTTTTTTTAAGAAGTGAGAAATTAACCATAGCATATTGCCTTAAAATTCAGAACAAAACAAATTTTCAGTCCTCAAGCCTTTTGGAAGTTCTTCAGCCCAATATCACAAAGAGGATATTGCCTTTCTCACAGATATGGAATTAAAGTGGGCAAGGAGGAGGGGATGGAAAGAAGACTGGCAGTGATGAGTTGAAATACAGAGATCTAGAATATTGAGTTTCAACTCCTGTTTTAATGAGCATGAAGAAGTTTTAGGCAGAACACAAACAGATCCAAAATACGGTAGCAAGTGAACCTCTTCTCTGTACCTAAAAGGATCTATTTTTATATGTAATTGATGGAGTTCTTCAAATAGTTGGCATTGTATTGACAATTATGATCATTACTATAAAGACAGCATTAAAACTTTTGGAAGATTTGTAGTATATTATAGTATTTTTACTATCTTGAAATAAATCACCCATGTTAAATTTAGTATTGACCAAGAGAATAGCTGTTGATTTATTACAAAAAAAAATTCAGCATTTAAGAAGAGACTCTTACTTTGACAATAATGTGCATGTCTTTGAAGAGCTTGGGTAATAATAATGTGAGATAAGCTCTGTTTCCTTGACATCAACAAGAATGGATAAACTTTGTCATGAGCCATCTTGATTCCTCATCCCTGTCAGGCACATTTGAATATACAATTCTCAGGTAACAGTTTGGCTGAGTTACACAGTACCTCTTTCTGAGGCTGTTTTATGTTTCAGGTGAACTGACCCTTGTGCTCCAATTATGGAACCCAGCTATGTGTAAACATCTTCCACAAGCTCTATTTTCCCAGTTGAATATTTTTCTTTGTATCTCCCATACATATTATTATTATTATTATTATTGTGTTTCTTTAAAGAAATGTTTATTTATTAACATTGTAGAGCCTTCCCTTTCTGAAACTCTTAGGTGCACCATTTATAATCTTAATAATTTTATTTTGAGATATTTAATTGTTAATAGACTCCTATAATCCAGTTCTACTTACCCCAAATATTAGTGCAATCAATGCTATATATTTTGTGGGAATATAAACGGACAGTAAACAGGCATCTCTGGTGGCCTAAGACTTTATTGCTGTGGTTGCACTGAATATTTCCCTTACCACCCCCTAAAAAAACCGTTTGTTTCTACCAACACATTTTCCATTTCTACATTCTAGGTCAATTATTTATTGTCACAAAGTGTTTACATGACATTTAATTAAAGCATAGAATTAAATGTTATATTTATAAGAACAAAATGGAAAGTAAGAGTGTAATAAAGACTATTGCAATCATGTTCCTACTGTAGTTGAAATTGAAACTATATAAATATGTGAAAGGATTTCCATTGGATGATGCAACTATTGTACAAGTGTTAGGTCTCATCCAATTTTGATTAAAGTGAAATAACGACAGTAGCCTACCACAGAGGGTCTCTGAAAGACCCTACCTAGTAGTATATCAAAGCAGATTCTGAGACTCATTACCAAACCTTTGGCAGAGTGCAGGGAATCATATAAAAGGAGGAGTTAGTATGATCTGGAGAGGATAGGAGCTCCACAAGGACCAAATATATCTGGGCAGAGGGGTCTTTTATGAGACTGTATCTCCAACCAAGGACCATGCATGGATATAACCTAGAACCCCTGCTCAGATGTTCGCCCATGGTAGCTTAGCATCCAAGTGGGTTCCCTAGTAGGCGGAACAGGGACTATTTCTGACATGAACTCAATGGCTGGCTCATTGACCTCCCCACTCCCGAGGGAAGAGCAGCCTTGCTAGGCCACAAAGAGGACATTGCAGGCAGTCCTGAAGAGACCTGATAAGCTAGAGTCAGATGGAAAGAGAGGACCTCCCCTATCAGTGGACTTGGAAAGGGACAGGGAGGAGATGAGGGAGGAAGGGTGGGGTTGGGAGGGAATGAGGAAGTGGGCTACAGCTGGGATACAAAGTTAATAAACTGTAACTAATATTAAAAAATAAAATAAAATAAATATTAAAAAAGAAAATGAATCATACATAATAGCTGCAACTCATAAAGAGACATGAACACAAAGATAGTTTATTTTCTGTGTATTAGAAGACATAAATGTGCATTGGTATATTTAACTTAAATATTTTCATTATATTTTATTATTAACAATACTTTCTGTGTGTTTGTTTGCATGTATTGCTATATACCACTTTTAGGCCAAAGAGAACCACAGAACCACTGGCCCTGCCTGGTGTTACTGTCAATTATGATCTACCACATGGCTGCCAGTATTTGAACCCAGGTCTTCTAGAAGAGCAGACAGTGCTCTTAACTGCAGAGCCATCTCTCTAATTCCTGGAGTACTTATTTTGATCTCAAGCTTGATCATGATTTTTGCGTTCCTAAACATATTGGTCAGGGTTGTTTCTCCCAAGAAGCAAGAGAAACAATATAGAAGTAAACTAATAAACGAAAATTCAATGAAAGGACATCTGCAAAACTATGGATGGATCTTAAAAACACAAAAATGCATAATGAAAAACCTAGCTTTGATGTCAGCAAAATATATAGCTCACCTCTCTGTTTAAAGAGGTAAAAGTTAGTATGGTATAGCAGAAACCAGGCGAAACCTTGAAAACTCTCTCTCTCTCTCTCTCTCTCTCTCTCTCTCTGTCTCTCTCTCTCTCTCTCTCTCTCCTCTTTCTCTCATTTGCTGGTGATAAATCAAAGGGTTTTTTACATGCTAGCAAGCAATCTCCCATAGCGAATGTGGAATTTTGAAGGAAAACCTATTTAACAGGAGCAATGACAAAAGAAACAGGCATACAGTCTTTACCAAATTATAGCAATCTAAGGAGAAATACATTAGTTTTCTTCAGCTTCATTATCTAGGATTATTTGCCTTCATTTGGTCCAAATGCAGCTCCGACCAAAAAGGAATGCTTGCTCAGACAGGTTTCCACCAATCTGTCAATCACTTGTCTTCCCATTGAGGTTGCAAAGGGAACTGTAAAATGACCAGTGTGACCATTTTACATGTTATAGCCAACATTAAGTGGATCCCTTCTGTGATGCTGTTTTTATTGCAGGTGTATTAAGAGCCTAATTCATGGCCTAGATGAAATAGGTCAAAATGAGGCCTGAACTACCTTTTTACTTGTGTGTGTGTTTTTTTTCCCTCTGGAAGTGTTAAGGGCTCAACTCAGGAGTTCATGTTAGGCTATAGCTCTACCACGAAACCATGTTCTTACTCCATCCGATGTTTTATGGGGCCTCTGACGCCATCATCAGAGGGATAGTAAGTGTTTGAGCTGGTGACATGTCCGGTTTAGGAAATTGTATTTTGCTTATTTGTTAGCTTCTGAAGTCACTGCAAGAAAGATCTGCTAGATTGGTTTTGGCGACTCCTAGCCTGGACAACATTAGAACTATGCTTAGACAGAAGAAGCAGTACTGCAGGACCTCGGCTCTGCATCCTTCAGGAGGGTAGTTAAGTTAATTAGTTCTCAAGACAACACTATGTCTTCTGCTGTTCATCACTTCTCTCATTCCCCCTCTGCAATTCCATGCTAATATATTTCTCTGCACTCAGAAAATAGCTGTGAAAGTAAATTATATACTCTTACCATGCTGTAGATTTATAATGCTGTCCTAGAAGAAAACAACTCACGTAAAACTCTGAGAATTAAGCAGTCCTCTGCTATTTCCCTCTATATATTTTATTCTTTTTGTGTAATATCATCTTGTCCATCTGAATATATATGTTCTCAAGCATTAAAAATTACTAACATATTTTTGCGCCTTAGATTTGCAGAGAATTAACAAGTTTGAGAAAATACGTTGAACAAACAGCACAGGATGTGAAAGAGGTTTTAGTGGTCATAGACTGTTGGACCTGAAAGACTTAGAAATTTCTTGTCCACATCCAGTGTTGGAAATTAGGTCTCTGAGCTCCCTAAAGAATTAAAATTGCCTGATGGTAACACAAAATTTTGTATAGAAAAATACATTCTTGCTCTAACAGGTTTCTCTGGCAGGATTTCAAAGTCAAACCTTTCTATTATGGTTTCTCTTCCAGATCCACATTTAAGCATCCTAACTGATAACCAAGGAACTACAATGAGCTTTATTTGCCAATATTTTACTTTCCTGTAATGTAGAGATGTGAAATAAAACCATTTCACTTAATATTATTATAAGCATCTCCTTCTAAATCACATTTTCTTTAGAAGCATTTGTATCTTTGTTTTTAAATATCTACAACAGGCAAGCAGGGTACTGGTAAGAATGGCCAAATATGCTGAAATCTGTTGCAAAAAAATAAAATATAAATGCAAATGTATATGTTCGCACACACACACACACACACACACACACAAATTGCCACCACCATCACCATAAGGAAGCTCAGTTTCTTGCTTCCACCATTTTTCACTACACTGACTGCTTTCTTCAGTGCCTTTCAATGAGTCATATGTTCAAAGAAAATTTCTTAAAATATGAGCTCATTTTATTTATATCACTTTAGACATTACTCAGTGAGGAAAGTTATGATACAGTTAGCTCATAATACCCTAAACCTCAGTCAGATTAGCCCCCTTTGTCCTGTCACAAAATAAAATCATTCAAAATAGTCATGACTGCTTTCCAGTTCTAAAGATTAGGTCAGGGAGCTCTGACTCCCTTTTGTTCCTCCCACATTGTGTTCAGACTAAAGAAACATATGTTTACAAATTGCTCTTTTGTATTTTCCTCTTATCTAAACCCCTTAGATGGGAATTTGAGCAAATGGATTCAGAAAAAAGGAGCTGACTATGAAGCAAGCAAACATCATAAGCATGAATGGGGCTGCTGGTAGTCTTAGAAATCATCAATGTTGGTTCTGGATAGTGTGTGTGTGTGTGTGTGTGTGTGTGTATTCTTGGGGCTTGGGAGACTGAGAAATCATTAATAAAGTACATTATCACCCTTCTCACTTATGGTGTAAGGTTCTGTCTCATGCTATCTGGGATGCTCATGTCACTTTAGTTATAATTGTTCATTTTTAAAACCAAAGAACACTTGTACACATGCACAGATATATAGGTAATTAGATTTCAGACAAGGATGACAACAGGCTTTATCTCGATCAGTGGAAGAACATCATTGTTGAAGCATAATGTACAGGCATCTTGAATAAAATGTTATGAATACCCACATGGAATATAGGGGATCTGCATACAAACACAGTTACACACACCAACATGAACACAACGTCCTTAGTCATCCAAGAAATGAACCTGCAAATAAAAATGAACGTGAGATTCCACCTCACACCCATCAGAATAGCTAAGATAAAAAAAAGTCAAGGGATGACACATGCTGTAAAGGTTGTGGAGAAAAGGAAACCCTTCTCCATTGCAGATGAGACTGTAACCTTGTACAACCACTTTGGAAATCAATCTGGAATGTTCTCAGATAATTAGGAATGGTGCTTCCTCAAGATCCAATTATACCACTCCTAGGCATAGCAAACCAGGACATTTGCTCAACCATGTTTGTAGCAGGTTTATTCATAATAGCCAGAACCTGGAAACAACCCAGATATCCCTCAATGGAGAAATGAATACAGAAACCGTGGTACAATTACACAATGGAATACTACTCAGTAATTAAAAAGAAGGAAATGAAATTTACAGGCAAATGGTGGGAACTGGAAAAGAACATCCTGTGTGAGGTATCCCAGAAGCAGAAAGACACGGTATATACTCACTTATAAGTGGATATTAGACCTATAAGATATGATAAACGTACTATAATCTATACACCTAAAGAAGCTAAAAGAGAAGGAGGTTCTGGAGTAAGTTGATCAATCCTCACTTAGAAAGACAAATGGAATGGACATTGGAAATAGGAGAAAACAAGAAACAGGACAGGAGCCTACCATAGAGGGTCTCTGAAAGACTCTATCTAGCAGTGTATCAAACCAGGTGCTGATACTCATAACCAAACCTTCGGCAGACTGCAGGGAATCATATGAAAGAAGGGGGAGTTAGTAAGACCTGGAGAGGACAGGCACACCACAAGGACCAAATATATCTAGGCTCAGGGGTCTTCTCTGAGGCTGATTCTCTAATGGAGGACCATGCATGGATATAACCAAAACCCTTGCTCAGACATAACCCATGGCAGCTCAGCATCCAAGTGGGTACCCTAATAATGGAAACAGGGACTGTCTCTGATATAAACTCAAAGGCTAACTCTTTGACCTCCTCCACCCCTGAAGGAGGATGAGTCTTGCTAGGCCACAGAGGAGGACATTGCAGGCAGTACTGTTGAGACCTGATAAACTAGGGTCAGATGGAAGGGGAGGAGGACCTCCCCCTATCAGTGGACTTAGAGAGAGGCAGGGAGAAGATGAGGGAGGGTGGGATTGGGAGGGAATGAGGGAGGGGCTGCAGCTAGGGTACAAAGTAAAGAACCTGTAATTAATATAAAAAAATAAAAATTACAAAAAGAAAGAAAGAAAGAAAGAAAGAAAGAAAGAAAGAAAGAAAGAAAGAAAGAAAGAAAGAAAGAAAGAAAGAAAAGAAACAGTGCTACCTCAAGATCCAGCTATACTACTCAAGGACTTAAATCTAAAAGATGCTAAACCATACATCAAGGACATTGCTCAACTATGTTCATAGAAGGATTATTCATAATAGCCAGAATCTGGAAACCACCTACATGTCCCTCAACTGAAGAATAGATGCAGGAATTGTGGTGCATTTACACAATGGAATACTACTCAGCAATTAAAAACAAGGAAATCATGAAATTTGCAGGCAAATGGTAGGGACTAGAAAAGATCATCCTGAATGAAGTAACCCAGAAGCAGAAAGATTCATATGGTATATACTCAGATATGGTATATTAGACATATAATATAGGATAGACATAGTAAAATCTACTGTCCTAAAGAAGCTAAACAACAAAGAGGATCCTAGGCAAGATGTTCAATCTTAATTCAGAAGGACAAAATGGATAGACATCAGAAGTAAGAGAAGACAAGGAACAGGACAAGACCCTTTTACAGGGGACCTCTGAACAAATCCACCCATTAGGTTATAGAAGCAGATGCTGAGACTCATAGCCAAACTTTAGGAAGAGTGCAGGAAACCTTATGGATGAAGAGGGAGATAGAAAGACCTAGTGGGGACAGGAACTTCACAAAGAAACCAACAAAGCCAAAAAACCTGGGCCCACAGGGTTCTGCAGAGAGCAATACTCCAACCAAGGACCACACATGGAGAGGACCTTGACCCCTGCTCAGTTTACAAGTGGGTACTCTAGTAAGGGAGTCAAGGGCTGCCTCTGACATAAACTTAGAGGCCAGCTCTTTGATCACCTTCCCCTGGGGGTTGGGGGAATTCAGCCTTGCCAGGCCACAGAGGAAGATGATGCAGCCATCCCTGATGAGACTTGATAGGCTAGGGTCAGATAGAAGGGGAGGTGTCCTCCCCTATCAGGGGATTAGGGAAAGGATATAGGGGGAGAAGAGGGAGGGTGGGTGGGACTGGGAGGAGATGAAGCCAAAGCCAAAGCCAGAATAAAAAGTGAATAAGCTTTAACAAATAAATAAATAAAAATTTAAATAAATCCTAGCTAGTGAAAGAATCAGACTAACTTTGTAACCTATGTTTCTCTTAGTTGCCTTACGGCTTATATTTTTGTAAGGATGGAAAATTTTTAACTTGGCCCTAACAAAAGGAACTAACCATGGGAACCAACCATGGAAACTAAAGCTTGTGAACTGTAATAATTATCGAACCCGGATCTGATACAAAATGTTTCTAAAGAGACAGCCTTCTGTAGTTATGGATAAGAAAGCCTAAACAATTTCTAACCATTCTCTCCCAGCTGCACCTGGTGAAAGGTCTTTTACCCCTAGACCCCCTCCTGTTTCCTGGTGATAACTGTCCTGTGAGAAAGGTCTTTTACCCCTAGATCCTCTCCTGTTTCCTGGTGATAACTACCCTGTGAGAAAGGTATTTTACCCCTAGACCCCCTCCTGTTTTGTGGTTTTTGCCTTTATAAACTCTGTAATTTCGTTGCTGGGCACTCTGCACTGTTCCTTCAACAGGAGCAGGTAGCAGGTTCCCAGAGTGCTCTGGTATCTGAATAAAAACCTCTTGCTTGTGCATCGAGTTCAAATTTACCGATCATTTGGGATTCTGCCTCAGAGGTCCAACACTAGCATGTTCTTGGAATTTATGTTCTGTTTCATATAGGCTTTAGATATATCCTTTATAACATGTTTCTGGTGTGGTTTTAAACACTTTATACATATGAATTTATGAAATCTCACAAAAACTGTAAGAAAAATGTTTGTTAGCATTTTAGAAATGAGGGAGTGGAAACACCTAAAGCTTATTGTAGAAAAGTAACAAAATAGATGTGAAATCTCTGGTATTTGGCTCCAGATCTTGAACTCTCTTTTTTCCTCCACTTTTGAAAAATATTTATTTGTTGTACTGTGTGCATTTGCATGAAGGTGCACTGATAACATAATATGCATTTGGAGGTCAGAGGACAACATTCAGGCATCTGTTTCCACCTTCCACCATGTGATTAGCATGAATTGAGCTAATGTTAGCAGTCTCCTGAGCAGTTGCCTTTACCCACTATGTCAACTCTCCAGGTCTTGCATTATTGAGTTGTCTTCTCTGTGGAATAATCCAATGTTAAAAAGTTCTCATTGAGAAGGGGCACTGGACCAGATTCTATTCTTGAAACTAGAATAGCAGTAATAGAAAAACAAACAAACAACCACAACAAAACAAAACTCCTTATTCTTAATTGCATTCATTTGCAGAGAATAAATAAGTGACCTAAACCAAGAAATGGCTTCAGGCAAAATATCAGACAAAGCCAATGGAACAATGATAGAAGAGAATCATCACATGAAAGGCTTTGCTGAAGTGGTTTAGGAGTGGAAATTTAAATGACAAGTGGGAACTAACCTTGGAAGGTATTTCAGCCTCACACTAGCCTGGGGGCACCAACAAACTTCTCCTAATTCAGGAACAAAGTCTAAGTTTGTGGTTTTGGAAAGCCTGAGGGAAGAACATCAGGAGCTGGTGTGGAGAAAGTTTTCAGAGAACAGTTTATACATGATCTGGTGGGTGATAATACAGGACTCCATGATCACATGGGACAACTACTTGTGACTCAACTGTATTCAAGTTTCTGTTGGAATGTTCACTTTTGATCATCTCAGAGATGAAACTTCACTTTCAGAATTTTGAAATATGTATTTATGGTTCTGGCTGTATTTATATAGTTACTAGGTTTTGTTTTTTGGCTGTGTTAGTATGTTGGCTGACTGAATATTTTTAGATGTACTAGGTACATGTATGTTTCCATCTCAATAGTAATGACCAATCCAATTTCTAAATGCCAAAGACATAAACTCTGAATTTCTTTTTTACATTTTCTTTAAAATTTTCTTTTATTGATTGATTATTTATTACACTTTATTCATTCATGTATCCTGGCTGTAGCCCACTCCCTAATCTCCTTCCAGCTCCCTCTTCTCCTGCTATCTCATCTCCTCCCCTAGTCCACTGATAAGGAAGGTCCTTTTCCTACTATCTGAAACAAGTCTATCAGGTCTCATCAGTACTGGTTGCTTTGGCTTCCTCTGTGGCCTGGCAAGACTGCACACCCCAGGGAGAAGTGAACAAAGAGCTGACCACTGAGTTCATGTCAGAGACAGCCCCTGCTCCACTTAAGAGGGAACCCACTTGTAGACTGAGCTGCCATGGAATATATCTGTTTTTAGATTATTAAGTAAAATGAAGATAGTATCAATTATTTTAAAGCTTCTGTTTTAAAATTTTTATTTATTTTTTATTAATTACAGTTTATTCACTTTGTATCCCCCTGTAGCTCCCTCCCTTGTCCCTTCATAATCCCACCCTCATCTCCTCCCATACCCCTCCCCAGTACACTGATAGGAAAGGTTATCCTCCCCTTTCCTCTGACCCTAGTCTATCAGGTCTCATCAGGACTGGGTGCATTGTCTCCCTCTGTGGCATGGTAAGGCTGCTCCCCACTCAGGGAGAGTTGATCAAAGAGCAGCCATCGAGTTCATGTCAGACACAGTTTCTGTTCCCATTATTAGAGTACCCAACTTGGACAGTGAGCTGCCTTGGGAGTGCAGGAGTTCTAGGTTATCTCCATGAATGGTCCTTGGATGGAGTATCAGTCTCAGAAAAGACCCTTGTGTCTAGATTTTTGGGTTCTGTTGCTCTCCTTGTGGAGTTCCTATGCTCTCCAGGTCTTACTAACTCCCGCTTCTTTCAGAAGATTCCCTGCACTCTGCCCAAGGTTTGACTATGAATCTCAGCATCTGCTTTGATACCTGGCTGGGCAGAGTTTTTTCAGAGGCCTCTCTGTGGTTGGTTCCTGTTCTGTTCTGTTTTCTCCCTCTTCCTATATCTGTTCCT
>CM053744.1:35744761-35756308 GCA_028658305.1 Pachyuromys duprasi
TTATTAATTACATTTTATTAACTCTGTATCCCAGACAAATCCCACACCCTCATTCCGTCTCAATCCCACCCTTCCTCATCTACATCCTGCCCCTTTCCAGATCCACTGATAGGGGAGGACCTCCTCCCCTTTCATCTGGCCCTGGTTTATCAGGTCTCTTCAGGACTGGCTGCAAAGTACTCTGTGGCCTAGGAGGGCAGCTCCTCCCTTGCTGGGTGGGGAGGTCAAAGAGTCCGCCATTGAGTTCATGTCAGGAATAGTCCCTATTTCCCTTACTAGGGTACCCACTTGGGTACTGAGCTACCATTTGGCTACAGGCAAAGCAAAGGTTCTAGGTTATATCCACTCAAGGTCCTTGGTTGGAGAAATAGTCTCATATAGCACCCCTGTGCCCAGGTATATTTGGTCCTTGTGGAGCTCCTATCCTCTCCAGATCATATTAACTCCCCCTTCTTTCATATGATTCCCTGCCATCTGCCAAAGGTTTGGTTATGAGTCTCAGTTTCTGTTTTGATACATAGCTAGGTAGAGTCTTTCAGGGGCCCTCTGTGGTAGGACCCTGTCCTGTTACTTGTTTTCTCCTACATCCCATTTGTCTTTCTAAGTAAGGATTGTAGGATGATCTTTTCTAGATCCCACCATTTGCTTGCAAATTTCGTGATTTCCTTGTTTTTAATTGCTGAGTAATATTCCATTGTGTAAATTTACCACAATTTCTGTATTTATTCCTCAGTTGAGGGATATCTGGATTGGTTTCAGGTTCTGGCTATTACAAATGAAGCTGTTACAAGCTTGTTTGAGCAAATGTCCTTGTTATATACTTGAGCATATTTTTGATACGTGCCTAGGTGTGGTATAGCTGGATCTTGAATTAGCACTATTCCTAATTGTCTGAGAAAGTGCCAGATTGATTTCCAAAAGTGGGTGTTATAAAAACTAAGAATTGCTTTTCTTTTGCCTTCTTTTGGGACTCTTTTCCTACTGTATTTTCTTGTCTAGGTTAGATGTAAGGCCTTTTGTCTTGTCTTATTTTATTTATTTTGTCAATTTTGGTTGCTGTCACTTGTCTGTTTCTAAGAGAGAAGGTAGATGGTGGGGAGCTGGAAGGAGTCCATACAATGTAAACTATGGTAGGGATGTGTTCTTTAAGAGAAATATACTCTTCAAATTTCATTAATGATTTAATTTCCTAAAAAGCAAAATAAAATTCTGCCTATACATTTGGTAGAAATTTTCCACTTATTTAAAGTATATTGAATTATTCATAGCAAAATACATAGTTCATAATACTGTTCAAGAATTATTTTGGATAATGTTAAGAGCTTTACAAGGCTTAATTGGGTTTAGATGGTTACTCAAAACTTAAAGACCTTACAATGACCTATCTACATTTTCTCCTTTCATTAATCATAGTAACATTGTGAGGAATATTCTTCTTATATTTAGATTTTTTTCTGATAATTTGATATTCCAAATTTTAAGAGAAACATATATTCTTTATATCTTATAAAACTTAAGAAAAAGAATATTTTTTAAATAGGGAAAGGAAAATGGTAAGAACTGAATAATAGCTGTATAAGATAATTGTGTTTTAGGAATTTTTTGCACAGTCATGTATTAATTATGTTTGTCAACAGAGTACCTCCTATTTCCACATTAACCCATAGGTATTTTCTCAAATTTCAATATCACCTACATACTCTTTCCATATCTTCTTCAGCTTCTAGTACACACTAATCTATTTATGTGTTGACTATTCTACATATAAGAGAATTGGAAAAATTCTTGTCATACTTAGCTTGACTTATTTCATTTCATATCCTCCGGTTTAATTCTTAATAGTGCACACTGGTTTCAGTGACTAGGTATAGAAAACCATGTATTTTTCTATCAGTGAGTTGAAATCTGGGCTCAGAGTATTAAACTACACACAATAAGATCATTTCACAGTTATGTTAGTCAGCATTTTCTAGAGGAAAAGAGACAATAGAATAAAGAATATGGGGGTAGGGTGGCGGCATCCTTAACAGGCCACAGAGGAAGACAATGCAGCTTGTCCCGGTGAGACCTGATGGGCTAGGGTCAAATGGAAGGCAAGATGGACCTCCCCTATCAGTGGACTTGGGGTGGGGCATGGAAGGAGATGAGGTAGGGAGGGTGGTGTTGGGAGGGAATGAAGGACAGGACTACATCTGGGATACAACATGAATAAACTGTAATTAATAAAAAAAACAAAAAAGGAATATTGAAAGAGCCAGGAACAAAGTGATCTTTGGGATAGACAGCTTCACCTTATGCCAATAGATCTGATTTTGACCCTTACTATTATTTTTAATGAGAATAGTTGCCATGAGAGAGGCTGTTATTGAGCTTCAAAGTATCTATGCATTTTAGGCCATTGGGGTTTCGTTTCTAGAAAACAGGATCAGTAGATGATAAAAGACCGATAAAATATTTCCACATTTTTTTTATTATTTAGTTTAATTCATTAATTTATTATTATCATTATTGTTGTTGTTGTTATTTTACTTGTTTTTTGTTTTGTTTTGCTTTTCATATTTATTTAATTTAGGTATGATCTTTTTTTGTAGCCATGGTTTGGCCTGGCCTGTTGGTACCATAACTGTTTGCCTGTTTCTTTTTATAGTCCATCAAAAATGAACTTTAGAAATTCTTATTTAGAGATTTACTTCTTCTTAAATCTTGAATGATTAAACTACTCAAGCTCTCAATGCTTCAAATGCCACTTCCTCTTCTAATAAAGTATATTTGAAAATCCTTCCAAAAGAAATCTAAAAAAACCCAACACTGCATGTGAATTGGATATTTTTGTTTGTTAGTTGTGGATTGGGACTCAATGCTGATATTAGAAAGCCTATCACAGTAGTTCACAAAGGGTTCACACTTGTTTATCCACTGATAAACTAAACATCATTTTATAATGCAAAAAACTGAGCTTTTAGATAGGCTAAAAGTATATTCTCTCATTTTTTTCACTCACTAAATATCTCCTTCATGTGAAGAAACTGACTTATCATTTTATAGGTAGTGTTGTTTGAAATGAGTATGACAAAAAAATGTGTGTTGGAATTTTTTTAATGTAGTTCCAAGAAGCCGCACCATGATTGGATACTAAAACAACTATTTAGTAATAAGGAACCATATGCGGCAAGCTTCTTAGTAGCGAACAGTAGTATCATTGGACTTTATGAAGACTTAACTTCAAAGTGTGACTACAAAGCATCATTCAGTATTCCACACAAGTAGGTAGCTAGCCAGTGAGGAAGGCAAACAGATGGTAAGAAAACTCTGTCTTTTCAAGTATATCTCTTTTCCCCAGAGCTCAGACCTAGAAGAATTGCAAAAATTAACTTGGAGAAATCATTGAGCATTTTCAAGATAGAATGTGTTTATAGTCTTGGACACAAACTTGACGATGGTTTGGAAACTAATGTATAGATCTTGACATCTTCTTAGGGGCTATATAGAAATGCATTTCCATTTGTGCTCCTAGAGAGTAAGATGATAAAAATAAAATGAAAACATTCTTAGTGATGCATTCTGTATTGTTGGACAGCTGGAATCATCACAACCAGATACTTAACAAATGTATTGCTCTTTAAAATTATATTTAGTGAAATATACTTATGGTGAAATGGAAGGTCATCCACCACTATCCTGGCCCAAATTGTCCTATATCACAAGGAATTCTTATAGATTTCTTTGTGAGCATGCTTTAACCCCAATTTATATAGAGACTACAGCAGTGCTTGATTCAGGATTTCAAGTAAGACTTAATTAATTCTTTAAAAACTTCAAGTATTGATTTTTAAATTTTTTAATTTGTAATTTGTCTCCTTTTTTATACTCTCTGTATCATGTTAAGTTCCCAGTCTTTGCATTAATTTTAGAGGCAAATTTCCTTACCAAATTATTTATTTTATTTGATAAATTTATATATGTTTAAAATTAATTTAAATAAAATACACCCCTTTGCTTTTCTTCATTTTTTTCTTATGATCTCCATTTGAAACATGTGCTTACACTTGATGTACATGCTTCTAGAGTATGTTTTTTCCTAAACTAAGTTTCATTTTATACCTCACTGTTTTGCTTTTCATATGCTTTTGAATACTAGTTTAAAATAAGAGGGAAGCTTCCATGTTCCAGTAGATGGTCCCCTACACAGGCAACATTGTATGCAATGCATATAAGGCCGTAAAAGTATACTCAATGCGTTTTCTAAATAGTACCCAAAATTAGGAAGGAAAAGTGGAGGAGGAGAAATAACAGAGAAATTGGATGATAGGGAATGGGAAGTAGCTTTGACTAACCAAATTATATGTATATAATTACATATGCATATATATGCATTTATATGTATATATATAACATTCTTAAATTGTTTTTAAAAATAAAAATAATGATAATGATAATAAAAATAAATGTAAAAAAAATAAGGTTCTTACCTACTCATTAAAGTTTGATATAGTTGCTGTCAATGATTAGCATATATGAGATACGAATGGAGAAATAGGGTAGTGGTATATGATGGAAGGCATGGGGCCAACATTGTCTTTGTTCTCTTCCTGGTTCTGGGGAAACAAGTCTGGTTTATTTCTCTAAGAACTAGTGGTCTAGGAGTGGACAGGCGAGAAATTATTAGATCTGTCTGCTCTTTTATATTATTATTGTCATGGTTTGGACACACCATCATGAGAGTTTTGACATAATAACCTCTCCTTGCTATAGAAGATAGGGTCTGCCATAGGAGAAATGCACAGGGCAGTTGTACTCCAAGGATATATTATGCTCAACACAAGTACAGGAAAAGAAATATAACTGGTGTATAAATACTGGGTGTGAATGGCACATACAGATCTATAAGGGAACAAGTAATTGAATTTCATTTGGAAGGTGATGAATTTTGAGGAGGAAAAATGGCAGTTTAGACTGTTGATTTGATGCAGCTCGAGGAGATATTTGTCAAGCAGGATGCTACAGAATATTGAAGCAATGATTTGTTGTAAAGACAGATTTGGATAATATTAATACAACATTTTCATATAAACTTGAAAATATGGCATGTTGCTTGACCCTCTGTAGGTTTTCACAATTTACAGATGGTATAAAAGAAATGAGGCAGACTAACAAGGCAGTTGAGAATATTCTGGCTAAGCAAGAAGGGACAAGGCAGCAGGAAGGAAACTCACACATTCAGGATATAGTAGTGTTATGGAGATAATATTACAAAGACATTTAAAGGACAAAGTGGAAGTCATTGGCCTTTAAGTTACTACGTTACTTCTACATACACTGGTAAGTAGATAGCGGGCAGTGACTACTGAAACACAAATATCTTGAAATTTCTGTATGATGTTGGAAAAAATAATTTTTTTCTTTCTAAATTATTTTTTTAATTTCCAATTTATTCACTTGGTATCCCAGTTTTAGCTCTCTCCCTCATCTTCTCCTGGTCCCAGCCTTGCTGCCTCTTCCTCCCTTATCCCTCTCTCCTAGTCCACTGATAGAGGAAGTCCTCCTTCCTTACTGTCTGACTCTAGCCTATCAGGTCCCATCAGGGACCCATCTTCTTCTGTGGGCTGGCTAGGTCACCCCAACCAGAGAGAATTATCAAGGAGCAGGCAACAGAGTTCATGTCAGGAAGTGTCTCTTCTCTTACTAGGAAACCTACATGTAGTCTGAGCTTTCTATGGGTAACATCTGAGCAGGGGTCTATGTCATCTCTATGTATGCTCTTTGGTTGATGCATCAAGTTTCTGCAGTACACCTTGGGCCCTGCTTTATCGTTGTTGCTATTATTGTTTTAATTTTGTTTTGTGTGGCTCCGGTTCCCTCCGAGTCCTTTTATAATTTTATACTTTTATACCCTCCTTCTTCCATAAGATTCCCTGCACTCTGTCCAAAGTTTGGCTGTTAATCTCTGCATCTGCTTTGACCTCTGCTGGTTCGAGTCATTTAAAGGACATTTGTGGTAAGCTCCAGTCCTGTTTCCTCACTTCTACCTCTTCTCTATCCTGTTTTTCCTTCTGAATGAGTCTTAAACATCTTCCAGAAGGGCCTCCTTGTTGTTTAGCTTCTTTAGGCCCATAGATTTTAGTAGGTTTATCCTATATAATACGGCTAATATCTACTTATAAGTAATAATATACCATGCATATCTTTCTGCTTCTGGGATACCTCACTCAGGATGATCATTTCTAATTCCATCCATTTGCCTGAAAATGTCATGATTTCCTTTTTTTTTTTTTTTTTTTTTTTTTTTTGGTAATAGCTGGGTAGTATTCCCATCCCAGGCATGCAGGGGTGGTTCAATATACTGAAATCCATTAATATAATCCACAACATAAAGAAACTGAAAGAACAAAAAGAACACATGATCATCTACTAAGATGCAGAAAAAGCATTTGACAAAATCCAACACCTATTCATGTTTAAAGTTTTGGAGATATCAGGAATACAAGGCACATACCTAAGCATAATAAAGGCAATATGCAGCAAAATGACAGAGAATATCAAACTAAACAAAGAGAAACTTAAATCAACCCCACTGAAATCAGGAACAAGGCAAGGCTGCCTACTCTTTCCATTTCTCTTCACCATAGTACTTGAAGTCCTAGCTAGAGCAATAAGACAACTAAAGGAAGTCAAGATGATACAAATCAGAGAGAAGAAATATGAGTTTTTTATAATTGGTTTAATTTTACTGATGAGATTGTTTCCATGGAGATAATTCTCAGTTATGTAAATTAATGGGGTTATTTGGACATACACACATATACATTTACACACAAATTCACACACATATACACATACATGTACATACAGACAACATGATGTGTGTATGTGTATACAGTCCCATAAAGACATCATTTCAGATTTGAAGGAGTGTAATGCACATGAGTATACATATTTTTGTGTATGTGTTGGGGATGAACTCAGAAGACCATTTTTTTTCTTTCTTACAGATATTACTCCTTGACTAGTATAAGACTTGAAATTTATTGTCTTGTAAAATTACATAAACAGTTACAAAAGATTATAAGATCTTGAAGACTTTGGACTGGTCTCAAAACAAGGGAAAGATACTTGGACAAGGATCCTATAGATAAAATGAAAATAAAGGGTTGCCATCTCATAAACCATAAAATATAGTTGAATTTTCTCCCCATGTTAGGATACCTTCAAGAACCTGGAGTTTAATTGCTATGGAAATATTTTTTTTAATGTAAAAAAAGATTTCAGACCATAGTCCAGTCCTTCTATCATTCTAACCCATGAAAGCTCAGCAAACACTTTTTTCTTTTTTTATTTCTTATTTTTTTAAATATTAGTTACAATTTATTAACTTTGTATCCCTGTTGTATCCTGCTCCCTCATTCCCTCCTAATCCCACCTTCCCTCCCTCATCTCCTCCCTGTCCCTTTCCAAGTCCACTGATAGGGGAGGTCCTCCTCCACTTTTATCAGGTATCTTCAGGACTGGATGTAAAGTCCTCCTCTGTGGCCTGGCAGGGCTGCTCCTCCCTCAGGGGGTGGGGGGTGGAGGTCAAAGAGCCTGCCTTTGGTTCATGTCAGAAATAGTCCCTGTTCCCCTTAATAGGGTACTCACTTGGATACTGAGTTACCATAGGCTACATCCCAGCAGAGGTTCTAGGTTATATCCATACATGGTCCTTGGTTGGAGGAACAGTCTCGTAAAAGAATCTGGAGAGGACAGCAAACACTTTTAACTGAAAGTAAAAATAGTCCCCTAAGATAATTCCAATTATATTTTTATTTCATATGCATGAGTATTGCACTTGAATTGTTTGCATGCTTAATACTGGGGAAGGCTAGGCCAGGAGGTGGTTTCAGTTACCCTAGGACTGCACTTATGGATTTTCATGAGATGCCTTGTGGGTACTGACATTTGAACCTACTTCTTCTCCTAGAGCCAGCATCAGTTTTAATTGCTGAGTCATCTCTTCTGTTTCATAGTATTAAATAATTACAACAGAAAGGATAAAAATAAAACATAAAAGAAAACAAAACTTTTAAGTTTCTTATTCTTTATTATGGGAAAATAAATGCAAGTCACAAAGCCAAACTGCTGTGGATATAAACATGTTTTTGTTTTGATCCAGGTGTAGGATACGGGACTGATTCAGACTGTCCACAGCAACAAATTATTTGCCTACTGCAGGCTCTGAGAGGTGTCTTTTGCCATCTGCAGATTGTTTAAATCTGAGGTCTCTGGAGATGAAATAAATGCCTTGGCCCCGAGAGAGAAGGTTGCTGGTATTCCTTTCTTCGGTTCCTGATTGCTCTTGTTGCAGTAAGATAAGAAGTTGGCAATCTCCCAAAATTCCAGAAGTCAGATTGGACTGGTTTCAAGGAACTAGGGGACCCTACTCAGCAGGGAGTAGCTAAAGAGAACTCAGTCCCTTCTCCCTACTAAAGTTCTTAGTTCCTACTCTCCTACCTTGTGCTGGGGTGTTGCCAAGGACTGGGGTTGAGTAGGAAGAAAAAGGTTGGAAACCCAAATTAAACAGTTTAAACAGGGCACAACACCAAACCAAAATCATAAATCTCAAAAACAAAAACAATAACCCTGAGACATGACAAATGAATTGACATGGGATAGGAGAGATAAGAGAGGTTAGAAAAGAACAATTGTATACAGGAATGGACTTTTTAAAGTACAGTTTTGTTTTTTTTACAAAGTACCTAGAACTAAATTCTGTATCTATTATTAATAATGTAAGCATTTACAAGGAGCCTTGAAACTTTCCTTTCTATTCTTAATAGTAAACACATGATGAGGAGAGAAGGAGGGAAGAAAAGGAGGGAAGAAAAACAGCAGGAAAAGTGAGCAAGAAATAGATGAAGGAGAAAAGCTGGAAGTCAGAGTGATGAGTTCTGCCAGAAGTTAGATAGCCCACAGAACTGTGAGAGAATTAAAGAACTTGAGGTTTTCTTTTGACAGTCTTGCTGTTGGTCATGCATTTTCATCATTGTTTCTTAGAAGAATCATTAGCCCATTAGCAACACAAAAACCAAAGATTTTTGAATGATTTTTTAAAATTGATTTCATTATTATTTTTTTGGAAATTGCATTTTTTCTTTTTTAAATTATTTTTATTTTTATTAATTACAGTTTATTCACTTTGTATCCCCCCCATACTTCCGTCCCTCCTCCCCCCATCTCACCCTCCCTCCCTCTTCCCCACCTGTATCCCTCCCCCAGTCTACTGATAAGGGAGATCCTCCTTCCCTTCCCTCTGATCCTATTCTATCAGGTCTCATCAGGACTGGCTGTATTGTCTTCCTCTGTGGCCTGGTAAGGCTGCTCCCCCCTCAGGGGGTAGTGCTCAAAGAGCAAGCCAATCAGTTTATGTCAGAGACAGTGCCTGTCCCATTACTATGGAGATCATTTGGACACTGAACTGTCATGGGCTACCTCTGTGCAGAGGTTTCAGGCCATCTCCATGAGTGATCCTTGGCTGGAGTATCAGTTTCAGAAAAGACCCCTGTGCCCAGACTTTTTGGATCTGTTGCTGTCCTTGTGGAGCTCCTGGCCTCTCCAGGTCTTACTATCTACCACTTCTTTCATACAATTCACTGCACTCTGCCCAAAGTTTGGCTATGAGTCTCAGCTTGTGCCTCGATACCCTGCAGGGTAGAGCCTTTCAGAGGCCCTCTGTGGTAGGCTCCTGTCCTGTTCTCTGTTTTCTTCCTCCTCCAATGTCCATTCTCTTTGCCTTTCTGAATGGGGATTGGTCATCTTAGACAGAGTCCTCCTTCCTGATTGGCTTCCGTAGGTGTACAGATTTTAGTATGTTTATTCTATATTATATGTCTAATATTCACTTACCAGTGAGTATATATCCTGTGTGTCTTTCTGCTTCTGGGATACCTCACTTAGGATGATCTTTCCAGTTCCCACCATTTGCCTGCAAATTTCGTGATTTACTTGTTTTTAATAGCTGAGTAGTATTTCATTGTATAGAGATAACACAATTTCTGTATACATTCCTCTGCTGAGGAACACCTATGTTGTTTCCAGATTCTGGCTATTACAAATAGAGCTGCTCTGAACATGATTGTGCAAATGTCCTTGTTGCTGTTATTTCTTTATTTATAATTCCTATAAATTTGAAACCCAATTTAAATTTTAAATCTTAAGAAAAGAAGGTTTGTAAATTGATGCATTAAGAGAGATTTTAAAGAAGGAAATTAGTTATGGTTGTAAACCTAGCCTTTAACTACTGAGTCATCTCTCCAGCCCAAAACTTGACTTCACACAGACCCCAGCAAGATATGAACTCATGATCCCTGGTTTACAAGATGAGTGCTGTAACCCCAGAGCTATAGGGCCATTCGTGGAGATAACCCTTGTACTGATGTAGCCCAGGCTGCTCAGTTTCCAATTGGATTCTCTAGTAATGGGAAAAGAGACTACCTCTGACATGAACTCAGAGGCTGGCTCTTTGATCACCTCCCCTTGAGGGGCTAGCAGTCTTATCAGGCCACAGAGGAAGACAGTGTAGTCAGTCCTGATGAGACCTGATAGACTAGGATCAGACAGAAGGGGAGGAGGACCTCCCCTATTGGTGGACTAGGGTAGGAAAATGGGAGAAGATGAGGGAGGAAGGGTAGGATTGGGAGGCAAAGAGGGAGGAGGCTACAACTGGTATACAAAATGAATAAATTGTAACTAATAAAAATAATTTTAATCCTCTACAGTCAGTTCTCTTTTTAGCTCCATACCCCATTTTTTAATTGGATTACTTGATTTCTTGCTTTTTAACTTCTTGAGTTCTTTATATATACTGGATATTAGCCCTCTGTCAGAAGTAGGATTGGTAATGATCCTTTCCCAGTCTGTAGGCTGTCATTTTGTTTTGATGACAGTGTCTTTTGCTTTCTGCTTTTCAGTTTCATGAGGTCCCATTTATTGATTGTTGATCTTAGAGCCTGTGCTGTTGGTGTTCTATTCAGGAAGTCATCTCCTGTGCCAATGAGTTGTAGGGTCTTCCCCACTTTTTCTTCTAACTGGTTTAGTGTGTCTGGTTTTATGTTGAGGTCTTTGTTCCACTTGGAGTCTAGCTTTGTGCAAGGTGATAAATATGGATCTATTTTCATTTTTCTGCATACAGTTGAACCAGCACCATTTGTTGAAGATGCTGTCATTTTTCCATTGAATGGTTTTGGCTTCTTTGTCAAAAATCAAATTTCCATAGGTGTGTGGGTTCATTTCTGGGTCTTCTATTCAGTTCCATTTATCCACTATTCTGTTTCTATGCCAATACCATGCAGTGTTTATTACTATTGCTCCGTAATACAGCTTGAGGTCAGGGATGGAGATACCTCCAGATGATCTGCTGTTGTAGAGGATTGTTTTGGAGATTCTTGGTTTTTTGTTTCTCCATATGAAGTTGAGTATTTTTCTTTCAAGGTCTGTGAAGAATTGAGAAGGTATTTTGATGGGAATTGCATTGAATCTGTAGATTGCTTTTGGCAATATGGTCATTTTCACTATGTT
>CM053744.1:35756808-35782055 GCA_028658305.1 Pachyuromys duprasi
GCTACCATGGGCCACATCTGAGCGGGGGTTCTAGGCCATATCCATACATGATTCTTGGTTAGAGAAACTGTCTCGTAAAAGACCCCTGTGCCCTGCTCAGTTTGGTCTTTGTGGAACTCTTGTTCTCCCCAAGTCTTACTAATTTCCCCTATTTTCATTATTATTCCCAGCCCTCTGCCGAAGGCTTGGTTGTCTCTCATTCTTTCTTAAGGCCCCACTCTGTGTCATTAAATTGAAATTGTTCATTATACTCAACTTAATCTTCACTCCTCAATGGTCACTCACAGAGGAAAAATTTAGTAGGTATTTGCAATACATATACATTTATCTATTTATTCCCTTAAATGTCTCTGTTCATTTTACCAAGTAGATTACCATATTTCTGTGTATGGGCACATCCTGTTCCATACCTTCTCCTGAGCTTCTTTCTAGGCTTTTGCATTCATTCTCTCTCTCTCTCTCTCTCTCTGCTCTGCTCTCTTGTCTTCTCTTTACTTGAGCCGTTTATTAGCACAGTGCCTGGATATCCATTATACTCTTACCTATTATGTCCTTTCACTAATTGACTACCTTGAACAAACTGCTAATACCGAGAATACTACCTCCAGGATAAAACTTTCTTTTTTTTCTGTTTCTAGACTTGTCTTTTATTCATCTCTTCTATATTAACACTGGAAGTAAACAGAGGTTGCTTTCCAAAAAAATCAATAATCAAAGTAACTATTAATCCCAGTAATCTAATGTGTCTTGTTCCACTAGCAATCTCTCTACTTCATTTCATATTAAATTGCTCTTTTCCAAGCCTAAGTTACATCAGTCCTCTTCTATTTAGCTTTCAAATTAGTTGACTAATTTTCCTGCTGGGAGGCATACTATCCCACGTTACAGCCTCTGATTCTTGTTTCTGTCCTGACCTGGTTAACTTTTTCTTCTCCTTTAAATGTTAGTTTAAATGGCATTTTTATACTTCAGAATTTCCTGGCTATCTTAATGAAGTAAGCTTTTCTTATTATTTCCTCTTACAGGTCTTCAAAATATTTCTTCATACCACTTCAGGGATCTCTATTTATTATACGCTCTATGTCTGTTTTTGTTTTGTTTTGTTTTGTTTTTTGTTTTTGTTTTTGGAAATAAGTCCTCCTGCTGGTGATACCTTTAAAAAGATATCTTCTATGTGTGTGAGCTAATACAGCACTGCTCCATGCCATCACACATGGGTGTTCGATAGGCAGGTTAGTTCTCAGCCTTCACTTGAACCCTCTTTGTCTGAGGACCTTGTGAAAAACGCATTCATATTGCCTTTGATTCTGACCAAGACACATTCTTCAACAAGCAATTTGAGGTAATTTTTGCATGCTTAGTTAGACTACTATTGGCTTCCATTCCTCTGTTAAATTTGAGAAGGCAAGAGGTATGTCATTTTAATTTCCAAATGTATACCCAGAACTCAGTATAATCTCCAGCAGATGGGAGTACCCAATACACAGGGCTGAGTAAATATATACCAGGTGTATTTTGAAAGACTGAGATTTTTCCTTTTGGACTTTGTATGGTAGGCAGGTATAGGAAGGTTTTCAACTCCAGGTGGCAAGGAAGAGAATAATTTCCCAGGCCTCTTGGCTGAAATTTTCTCCCATGAATGAGAATTTAATGGACTGTTATCTCCTAGTATCTTCGACAGAGGCAAACACCTCTTTCTTCTTGCCAGGTGTGTTAAGAAAAGCCTATTTCTTCCCAATAGTTAAACGGAAACAGACTCACGGATAAGCCCAGGGTCACAGTCAGTTTTCACCCATGTTGCAGGTATAAGAGACACTGAATCATTACCAAATGATTTTAGATTGAATTTTGGAGTTACAAAGAATTTCTTTAAATGTCTGTACAATATGAAAGGTAAGCAGGATCACATTAGAAATCATGTTTTCAAGTAAAGCTAACTTTATACATAGCTCTGTACATAATAGAAGCCAAACAAAAATGCTATGATTTTTCAACTTGTTCACAGGTAATAGACAAAAACCTGTTTTTTCTGAATGTTTGCAAAAAGCAATTAAGATATCTATGAGTCCAAAAGTATATTTCAGTACTGTTTAGAAATGAAAATGTAAGTAAATGACATGATACATATATTCTTGGAATCATACAGAAACAATACTGAATAATAGCAAGGGCCATAGCTAGGAGTGGTGGTGGACACCTTTAATCCCATCACTCAGGAAGGCAGATGCAGGCAGAACGCTGTAGCCTGCTCTACAAAGTGAGTCCAGGACAACCAAGGTTACACAGAGAAACAAACAAAAAGTCCATCATATTTTTCACTCTATCAATTTTAACTGACAACAACTCACCCACTGGTTATATTTTTGAACTTCCCACTTAGGTGAATATGGAAGTTTTACATAATCACCTCCTATTTTGAGTATTGGTTTCTTAATCCATGCAGTTATTAAAGTAGGATGTGTTTATTTACATGTGAAAAAAAAACATATGAGAATACTACTCCATAATACCAAACCTGGCCACAGTTCACCAGTTTGCTGTAATTCCTTTGATACTGCTGGCTTCTTTCTAAATAGCTATACTGTCACTGGATAGTTGATGGGAGTGAATAAAATCCCATTTCTTTACTACAGCCCTGCATTTCTTACTGAAAACAAGTTTTTTAGATTTTTTTTTTCCTTTGTCTCATTCTCTAGTCAGGAATAAGAATATTTGAGCTTTGTTCTGGTGTTGCATTGGAAATACCTAAACTCAAACATTCACTTGTGTTCCTTATTTGAGATACGATATCTTTCTTTTCACAATTTCATTGTCCCACACCCCCTGTATCTTTATTTAAGCCGCAACAGCAGTGGATTGGTGGTCCGTTACTCAGTTATGCAATATAGAAATGCCCATCAGCAGAAACTGCAATGTAGACATCTCAGTTACCCAGACAGCAAATATTCAGAGACAAAAGACTGTATTTTTATATCCATGGAGTTATAAGAAGAGAAGTCAGTGATTTCATTTGAAAGGTTGGGGTGTATAGATTTGAAATAGAAGGAAAAATCAAATGGGAATCTAATATCAAAGCATATAATGAGATAACATGGAATTTCATAATCTACCAGACAAGGAGGGTCATGAAGGACATAATCAGAAAGTGTGGATCCGAAGTGTTACACTGGGGATGGACTAAGTCGACAATGACATGTATTAGGTTCTATGGAGGCTAGGAGAAGACACAACTTCTGTAAGCACAGCAATTCTGTAAACATCTATGGCCACATGAGAAGAGGCACAACCTCTTCTGGATCATTTAACTTTATATTGTTTATGGTATTTTCCCTTTAATTGAGTAGAGGAATTTACAAAGTTTGATACTAGTGCTAGGAGCTAGGAGGGTGATTAATTCAGTTATCTTACTTACATATTCTGTCCAAAAGAATACAATTAACTTCACTCACCAAAATTCTCAAAGATTTCTTCATCATTTCGCACAAATGTGTTTGATTGTAACTTGTCAGTGAGAAACTTCATGCTGACTGCATGACTGCCACACTCTCAGCATACATAAGAGGACTCGAATCATTTTTTCGAGTGTGATTACCAAACCATCATCACAATGGAAGGCTGGTGCAATCGTGCTCTGCCTTCATCAAGACCTGGATGGTTTCACGTATTAATGTAGAAATGGACTTAGCCTTAGCATGAGAGCACTTGACTGTGAAAAGGCTGGCAGTCCATCCTTTCAAACACTAACATTAAAGGGACACCCCTAAAAGCAGATAATACAATAACATGGAAACACAACTTTCTGTCACACACACACAAACAGACACATACACAGAGACATACACATACAAACAAACATGTACATATTCAGACACACATACAAGCAAACACGTATACATATAAACACACACACACAAACAAAAACGCGCATACACAAACACATGATAAAATTGATGAAGACTTCCTTAAGGTTCTCAGTACGGTATAATACCTTGTAGAACAACCTACAAAATACTTGCATTCCTATTCATGTTTTGATATACTGGAGAGAACGATACAGAGCAAAATTTCAGTTTTATTGGTGGGGCAATAATTATTTTGGCATTTCCATTATCCAGTCTGAAAATCATCTGCTTTTGTGGGTTTGTCAGAGTCCTTGACTAATATTTTAAAATCCTGTTTTTCTTTTTTTTTTCAAGCCACTTCAAATCTTTTTCTCCTCCAACATTTGATCCTTCTATGACTAATTCCTTTAATTATAAACGTGTCAGTCTGTGTTATGCAAGTTTTACCAGAACTGTTGCTTAAATCCCAGTGGTTTGTATGTGGTCTTTATGATCTACATGGTTATATCATCTGACATCAGTGCCTTTTGATACTGTCATGGTTTATTATCTGTAAAGGTTGTATATCTCTCCAATCATTACATTGTAAGCCATTTGTGGTATATTTCACTGTTATTCCTACATATCATGGAAATATGAACAATGTAGATGTTAAATAAATATATTAAATAAATAAAAATATTATCTTATGATCCTCTTCATGAGGCAAAAAGTAAATTTGATATTTTATGTTCCTCCATTTCTTAAAAACTCAGTCTCCTGATCTAACAGTTACTGGTGTCTCAATGTTGTTACACAGAATGCTCCCAACTAAAATGTAACTGGTTACTCAGCATAAAATAGTCATAATTCAAGTGTAATGAATCCTGAAATAATCCAAATAAAAGTATTTGTATTTCAGTGACATCTTTATTATTTCAATATGATTGCTACCTTTATGCAGGCCTGGGACAGAAAAATATTGGAAACCACAAATCTTTGTTTCAGGACACTTCTCTAAATATTAAGGGTTCCTAGTTATTCGCTCAGTGCAAGTCCATAGCCTACTGTGTTCTTTCAACATAGTCCAAGTTCTGTCGCTAATGCATTAGCACATAGATGACACACATTTACTTCATGCTCCCTCTTGTCCAACAAATTCATGTCCAAGGAATGTGGCATCCAAATTTCGGTTTGTGCTCATTTATGTTTTAGACCTCAAGGAAAATAATTAGCTCATATTTTATTGTTAGGAAGCAAAAATAAGTGTTCTGAGTTATGAACCCCAAGGAAAGGTATATTTGCTTAGATATATTTTCATTAATTTGTCTAATTTCTTAATTATTTAGTAATAATTTAGTTGATTAAAGTAATGACATTATTAAAATATATTAATGCAACATTTTGTGTAGTCCACACTGATTTATTAATTATCTTATAATTTTATTAAAATTTAAAAGAGGATTATAATTTAATTTCTTATTTTAATTATTTGAACTTAGAATATTTTAATAGATGCACATTTGCTTTTATGCATTTATGTTATTTCTGCTTAATAATATTAAACTGACATAATGAAATAAGACTCCTTTAGTAAGAACAGTGAGTGTCTTCCATACCTCACAATGAAAGCAAGCATAATAGATAATACAGGTCATGTTTCCTCATGAACCCGTCGTATCATTGCTCTGTGATAAGAGAAACAGTGCATGAAGATTTTCACTTTTAATGTTGTCACAAAAGTTGACTGTACTCACATTTTTACATATGTCTCATAGATTTAATAGAGATGAGTAATCTTTTACAATTTTGCATAGGATAACTCAAACTGAGTTAAATTCAACTCATGAACTGAAGGTGGCTTCACAGTCTGCAACAGGAATTCTGTAGGTTCATTTTGTTGTTTGTTGGTTTCCTAGATTTAAAGTTTCCTACTTATTAGTAATCATTTGGTTTCATAAAAGAGAACACCTAAAGCACCACCACCCCAGCTTATTCTGTGCTGCTTTTACAAAACATGACAAATCAAAACTTTCCCAGTGAAATCTACTTCAAATGTTTAGACTCTTATCCATTTTCTCGTGTTTACAATATCTTTCTATTGTTTTTTATTTTGTGTATTTCCTTCCCCCCCCACCATTACTTTTGTCTGAGTTAGAGACTTATTTTATCAGAATTGTTTAGAGCACTGCAATATTCTCTCAGCACATGCTGTTCTCTAAATAAGGAGCTGAAAATTTTATCACATTAAGATTTTTACATAGTATGAACTTCATTTTGATTGCTATTGACACAACATCCATTTTCAAGTCTCCAGAACCAGGCTCTATTCTGAGACATGACCATTTGCAGAGTCTAAGACTTGGCTGGGCAGTGGTGCTGCACACCTTTAATTCCAGCACTAGAGAGGCAGAAGCAGGGAGATCTCTGAGTTTGAGGTGGGCCTGTTTTAAAGAGTGAGTTCTAGGATGGTCAAGACTCATCTCAAAACAGTTTAGGGCAGTGCACTGTGCATGAATTGGCAGGTTGTGATATTCTTTCTCTCTGTTTTCTGATCTCTCCTAGTTTCTCAACAGTAAAGACAAGTCTGATGTTCCATCATTTATTGAGTTCTGTACTAATTTATCTAATAATAGCCCATTTCTTTGTGAAGCAATGGAAATATGTTAAACACCTCTGGTTTTTCCTGTCACAGACACTGTATCTTGAACAACTTTTGTAGAAAAGACGTCTCTTGTTAGGAAGGAATTTTACAAGTTTATTTGAACAATCATTGTTGATAGGCTGACAATGAACACAGACCATGTAGTTACACACTGAAGAGTCAAACCTGACAAATAAGTCACACCTCTCAAACTTTAGACATCAAATTGAAGAAAACCTTTTAAAAAAAGTGTCCAAGAGTCATATTCAAGGGGAAGCATATTAGAGAAACAGGGAGTTATCCCAGTCAGTGAGTCATAATTGCTGAGTTCAATCTTACACAGTAACTGTTAAAATATTGCTCATATCCACGTGGGCCCAGAGACCTTTGAATAGACACAGGAGAATGAAAGAACTAGCATATGCCTTTAGTGACCTCTTCTTTCCTTTTGAAGTCCTGTCTGCTTTGTTCATTGAAGTCACTGTTGTCCACAGTCCTTTTCTTCAGGCAGTATTCTCTGGTATTCCTCTTAGCAAGCCTCTTCTGTAATCTGTGAATAATAATAGAGAAATCTATTACCTAGTTGTAGAGCTAAGTGGAGATTAAACCTGTATTCAAGGTGTAAATCAGATTGTGTCAGGTTAACCCAGGTTGGAATGAGAGTCCCACAGGTACCCACGCCACCAAGAAATTTCTTCCTTTTATGATTAAGAAGAGAGCATACATAACAAGCTGACAACTTCTCTATCCTAGAAACAACCCAGAAGACTAGAGTTCATCTGTCTCTCTCGCTCATCATATCTGTAAATTAGTGTTGGTAAACCCTTTCGTAAATTCCTGAAAATCCTTTTTTTTTTAATTTTGCTCACAGCACATGCCATAATTTAGGCAACCACAAGGTGTTTTCTGAACATTTGACATGTATTCATCATACCGTGTTCAAATGTGTCACTGATACTTTTATGTGTTTTTATGTAAGTTATCCTCTGATTTTATGGAAAATCCGTGGCTTCTCATTGGTTAAATTCCTTCTTTAAAAGCAAAACTCTCATAAAGTTTTCTTGTTTTGCCATTTTCAGTTCCTTCCTTTTGTAGAACAATAGGTAACTTACTTTCTCTTTTTTACCATTTGAGCTTCATAATATACTTAGGGTAGGACTACTTAAGGTGATTTAGGAACTCTGTTGAGACAGCTTCATGTAAACCCAGATTTAGGCACTATTTAATGACAAAGAATGATCCAGCAATTAGTTTAAATTTGCTTAATTGGCCTTACTTTACATAGGGAAGTTTGAAAATACCATTATATTTCTTTCCTTTTTTTCCCCATAACTCCTGCATGGCTTAATTCAAACTCTGGTAGGTGTTCAATAGAAAACACATTTCTTGTAGAAGCAGTGGAATTTTTTAAATTCATGTGCTCTGTAATTTTGGAAGTACATCCAAAACAATGGTGCTGCATATTGTGAATATTAAGGACATATTCTGATCAATAACTGTGTGGCAACTACACAGAGAATGATAAAAAATAAATATCTTCTTTAATGATAGACAATGAAGACATCATAATTATCATAAACAAAAACAGCAATGATAGTAAACAGTTTATTCACTTTTTGGCCATCTGAGCAACAATGCAAAGGACTTTGTTTAGCGAAGAAAACTGTATTGGAATCAAAGGAACGTAAACATAGAGAAAATTATTTCCTACAAAATATATTCTACAATTATTATCTTCACAAAAATACAATGATACAAAAGCATCCAAATTCAGCCTCTTGGTAAGATGCATTTAATTCTAATCCCAGGCTTTATGAAACGTTATTATGTTCATAAATGAAAACTCACATTTAAAACCCTTTACCCCTAGAGAGATTGCTTTCAACTTCAAGGTTAGAGTAAAAAAAAAATACAAAGAACCATCATTTCAATTTTTTTGTATTGTGTAAGACTGTGAAATGAAACCTTATTATTATTGAAATGAGAACATGTTAGTATAAATTATCCCAAGTAACTTAAGTCTGTATGCATGTGTATGTGTGTTTGTGTACATGTATGTCAATGTGCACATACCTGTATATATGGACATCCATATGAATGTGTATGCATTTTTTTCTGTGTTGATGTTCATGTTTAAATTGTGCATTCATGCAGCTTTTATAGTTATGCCCACTGTTACCTTATCTCTTTGACTGACAGTGATGGGATTTCAGGCACGCTCAACCTTTCCAACAGTGCTAGTGATGGGATTTTTTGAAATCTTATTACTGGTTGCACTGCCTTGATCTCAGATGGAACTTTCAATCAAAAAGGCAATCAGAAGGTTATACATTCGTGAGATTCCCTGCAAAGCCAACGATCGCATAATACAACATGTTGCAAAGGACTACTTGCCTCCAGTCCTTATGTGGCTATAAAAAGTAATTGGCTACTTAGCTCTCAGCACCCATTTTCCTTCTCCAAAATACAGATAGCTCAGCCCTCTGTGGAGTCTCAGTGTGGAGTCAGCTGCTCCTAGAAGATTTCTAAGTCTCATGCAGAGACTTGTCTTACTTTAAGCATATGATTAAGCAAACTCTCAAAAGACACTTTGTCTCTTTTTTGAGGATTCTCACCTCACTGGGGATACTGATGAATTCAAGTTTACTTTTATGTTATATACACACATACATACTCACCAATTTTTATTTTTTTCATATAAAACATTTTTACTGTAAAGTTTGTGTCATAGACAGCACAATTTGGTGTGGAGGAAGGTAACAGATGAGTATAATTTATAATATACTTCAACCATCTTATCATAAACCAGTTTAAATGTGTTGGCTGCACTAATAGTGAGAATTTCATAAAGAAAGGCTTACTAATATTTGATAATATGTCCGTGTGGAGATTAATTTGATACTGTTTGATCAAATAGTACAGACAGCAGAAGCTGGGTTGATCTGGACACTTGGGGTTACATCAGTCCTTCAGTCAAAATTCTTACAGGAAAATATGCAGAGGAAGGCTAACTTTGTTTCACCTATCACTTGGCCAAACATTAAAAGGACTGGTTCTTGGGAAACCTAAAGACCATGGAAACAATAATGACTACAGAATGAGGCAAAATTAAATTTGATAAATAACCACGCGTCTATGTGGAAAGATTCATTTGATGTGTCAGTATTGTTAGAACCAAATAAATGCACAAATATAAAATTATATAAAGTTACAATGCATTGTTTGAAAATTTGAGAGGAGAGTCCTTAAATCTCAGTAAAACACATTGGATTGGCATTGCCTATTTTGAAGGGGGGAAGTCTAGTAAGTTTATTGCTAAAGTAATTGTGATATTCTGACTATATGTATATTGTGTTCTTGAATATTACTTAATTACATGGACTCTAAAAGCATATTTCACACAGAAATTTGATATCCATACATATTCATACATAACACTACTTTATCCATCATATCAAAACTTTAGATTGACTTTGACATACTAAATGCTCAGATGGTAGTGGAAAGAAATGTTATTATGGAGCTCATATTTTCATGATGTCTTTCTGGACAAGGTAAAAATTGAGGGTAGATTTGGAAAACTGTATCTAAATACATTGCCTTCTGCCCATAAGCACTATCATATGAATGTTATTCTACTAATTGTCAACACTGACAATGTTGACTTTTTATTCCTATGAAAGAACAGTGTGATATATCTGTTACATATGTCTCTGTACAGCACTTTTATACGAAGTAAAGAGATAAGATTGAAGAGAAAGTAGACAATTAAACAGTAAGTCCACATTAGTTTTGTGTGCAAGAGAGGATTTGGATTTTTACTGTTACTATAACTAATATTGACAGTATTTAATGATGCTCGCTAAACTGCTGTTGACTCTCCCTTTGACTTGTTGAAAAGTGCTCAGTTGCCACTGAGATAAGCATAAAAAGGAAGACTGTGATCATACAGCAGAGAACAATGAGGATATGGTACTTCTGGATGTGTATTAAATTTGAATTTGAATATTTAATAACTTTAGTTATGCCATGGAGGAGACAGCTTCCAGAAACTGTTGCCTCCCTTCTCCCAGCCAAATCCATGTTTTCCTTATGTAGCCCCAAGCCAGGGGCTGAAGTAGCAAGTTACAAGGGCCCACAGATCTTGTTCTAATGTGTCCTCTTAGGATCTAGAAAAGAACAGTTTTCACATGCAGGACAATCGAGGATTTTTCTCCACATACTGTTCTTCAATACCTTTATTTTGCCCAGTTTGGACAGTGCTCTCACCTGTAGGATTTTTCTACCCAGAATTGCCTTTTTTTTCCCCTAATTCTGCTCCACCCTCTGCATTCAGGAGCCCCAAAGACAACAATTGACTGTCTTTTAGGTATGGCAGTTATTTTTATGTATCTGATGTTTTCTTGCTATGGGATGAATATCAATCCATTTCTCTCTTCCATGGTTCTTTATTGTAATAAAGACTCTTAAAACTAAAAGTAGCCCACAGTATGATTTGATTGCACAGTCTAGAATTTCAGTTAGTATTAATAGTTTTGCTAAGAAAACTTCATGTAGCTGAAAAAAATGATGACAACAAAGGTATTTATAAAAATATATTTCACAAAGTAGGAAACAGTACAGGAGTTTCTCTGAATACAACACATGGAGTAAATAAACAATATTGCATTAAAGCAAAGTAGAAAAGTAAAATGATCTGCATGTAATACTTGAGTTTTATCATACATTTTCTAATCCTACATGGCAGCTTTGCATTACAAATTAAATATGCTCACATCTTCTAGATCTGTTCTTCTGTATTCTAAGACGTTCTGTGCATCACCATGACCAGGGACAGAAGTGTCAAAAACATAAGCAGTAAAATTATATACAAATCAGTTTCTGCTCTAAATTAGTTGGGAGAGGGCAACTTGAAGCATGTTTATTGAGTGGGGCATTATGTAGGTATCTAAAAGTCTAGATTTTAAATATTCACAGGAATTAATATACTCTCAGATGTTTGTGCTTGTTGTAAAAACACCAAATACTAGGATTATGAAGAAAATAGAAAACAGTCCAAAAGTTTCTCTGGGAAATGCTGTTCCTGTAATCACCAGTCACAATAACACTTTCTATTCTAAAGAGACTATTCCCTCTCCCCTTGATAATATTGCCTGCCATACTTATCTCATCAAAATGTACATGTATTAAACATTCATTATATAGATATTAATATAAAACAATCTAAAGGATTATTAATGGATATAATTTAGTTTCCCCCCATATAATCCCTTAATCTATAGGTTACCAACCTTAATAAATAAAAGCATTATTGGACATCAATAAAATATTTATTTTGAGGATTAAACAAATAAATTCACACACTATCAATAAAACCATCTGTCTCTGATGTGGTCCACTGCGGAATACAGTTTATCTCTGTGTCCTTGTGGAAGAAGATGAAGTGGAGGGAACCAGGAATCCTGCTTCTAGACACAGCCTGTTTGAATGGCATCTCTCTCCTCCCACCTTTGAGTTGGCACTCCCCACCCTGGAATGGATTACGAACATGTGAATATTTTAAGGCTCGACACAATATTTAAGGATGCTATTCAGTCTCTGGTAAGTGGGGCCAACGATTATGTACAATGTGTGGTCACCGTACCATATTATCTAGGAGGCCTCCCCAAACTCCAAAAAGTCATAACGTACAGCAGACCAAAGTATTGCTTTATCATTTGTGACGGGATCCTTATTGGTGAAGGGGGAAAAAACCATTTGCTCTCATAAAAATCCTTGCAGAAGACACATATCAGCAGCAGAATCCTTGCAGGTCCATTTTTTTTCTAATAAAGCACCTTTTAATTTTGTTTTTGTTTTTTCCTCTTAAACAATTCTCTAAGGATTAGCTAGGATCCCAATCTGACTGTGGCCGTCAGGTAAATGTCAAATATCCAAAGACTTCTAGACACTCCACATACTTAATTCACACTCCACAAGATTTATCACCTCCTAACATATACTTTTTATTTTTATTTTTTGGTTCAACATTAAAATGTGGTTGAGTTTATAGATGATTGGTGCTAAACTTGCCTCTAAAACAAATAGCCACATTTGTTGTATCTAAGGGGAGTGACCCTAGAATATTACAGAATGCTCAGTTCCATTGATCATTTATATAATCCACTGTCAAGTTTCTTTGTCACTTTCACCAACAGAGTAGAGTTCGCCCAGTCTCTTAAAGCGGGGACCCCAGTCACTGAGGTAGTCAAAATTCTGGTCTGAGTCTGATGTGGTGGACTCCAAGGAGCTGAGGGAGCCAGCCACAGACCCTCGGCCTTCATAGCCGTAAATCTGAATGGAGTCATATGGTGGGGCCGTGGGGTCATTATCTGCCTCATGCAGCCTTACATTTATAAATTCATCGACATCAACACCATTTGGAACTGGAGCAAGCCCTTGCCTTGGCATAAACTGCAAATCTGGTTTAATATCCTTACGGGGTAAAAATCCATTAATTCCATCTGGGTTTTGCAAAGTTGCGATGTCAAAAGCCTCTGTGTCCTCCTCCCCGCCTCCTTCGTCATCGTAGCGAATGATGTTTTCTCGAACGTCTTCGTCATCTTTGATAATTAAAGGCTCATTTTTGTGCCGCCTCAAGGTAACAAACAGAACCACAATGACTGAAAGAAAAACATCAGATCAGGATTAGTCAACAAGCATATCCTGCCACAATCAAAGCCAAAAAATTAAAAAAAAAAAGGTGATAGAGGAGAGAAGAATTTTAAGAACTATACACTTATACTTGGAATCTTGCACCTTGAGCGTAGTGCTTTAGAGCGGTGATTCTCAACCTTCCTAACACTGCAGCTCTTTAATACTGAAGGGGCTACATCTGTGCAGGTGTTCTAGGTTATCTCCACGCATGGTCCTTGGTTGCAATATCAATCTCAGAAAAGACCCCTGAGCTTTTGGTTCTCTTGCTCTCCTTGTGGAGCTTCTGCAGTTCAGTGTCCAAGTGGGTTCCCTAATAAGGGGAACAGGGACAGTTTCTGACATGAACTCAGTGGCTGGTTCTTTGATCACCTCTTCCTGAGTAGAGAGCAGCCTTGACAGGCCACAGAGGAAGACAATGCAGACAGTCCTGATGAGACCTGATAGGCTAGGGTTAGATGGAAGAGGAGGAGGACCTCCTGTATCAGTGGACTTGGAGAGGGGCATGGGAGGAGATGAGGGAGGGAGGACGGAATTGGGAGGGAATGAGGGAGGTGCTACATCTGGGATGCGAAGTGAAAAAAATTGTAATTAATATAAAAATTAAAAAGAAAAAAAAGAGGCCAAGGAGTTGAAGAAGATCAGGAGGTGTCAGAAGGAGAAAAAAAAATGAAGGGAGAAAGGTGGTAATTAAATAATCACCACAAAATTTACACACACACACATACACACACACACACACACACACACCACACAAATACCATTGGATCAGAAAAAAAAAATACTGAAGAGGCTCCAAAAGGCATGGCAGACATTGCCTGCTGGTTTTGCTCTTTTACCCCTTTCTCTCTTCCAGGCTAAAAACCTTTACAATCCTAATGCTGTACGCCAACATTTATTCCCTTATTTGGCCACTGACTCATTCTTGAGACAAAACGTCGAAATCTAACAAATAAAATTATTTGGCAACCGTGTCCAATCAGGATTTACCTACTCATCCTAGCACATATTAATTTTTTTTTTCCTTAAAATCCACAGCTATAGGAACACCATCTGGCACTTTCTTGCTTGCACTTGCTCTAGGCTGCCATCGCCTTTGCAGCCCACTGCCTTGGACCTCTCACCTTTGTGCTAAAAACTTGGTGTCTGGGCATGTCCTGGGAATGTACCGATTCCAGAGCGGTTAACCTTCCTTCAGTAAGACAGTTCCCTTTGTGGTGGCAAACTCCCAACCATACATTTAGTTTTGCTGCTGCTCCTCAACTGTAATTTTGGTACTGTAATGAATCTTGATGTACATATCTGTGTGTTACAGTAGTCTGAGAGCCTTTACAAGGGTTGTTCATCCCCCTAAAAGGGTTGTGCACAGGGGTTGAGAACCATCCCTTTAGAGTGCTGGCCATGCTGACACCCAGACTTTCAAATAATTTAATAGCAAATTCGGCTAAATGCTTATCTGAATGCTAAACACTATTTTTTTTTACATATCTCTCTAAACAGCATTTGTTTAATGAAGACTTAGTTGCTGTGATATAAAATG
Organism: Pachyuromys duprasi; assembly: GCA_028658305.1. Lineage (NCBI taxonomy): Eukaryota > Metazoa > Chordata > Mammalia > Rodentia > Muridae > Pachyuromys > Pachyuromys duprasi. The sequence continues at coordinate 35,771,507 of CM053744.1, forward strand.
CATATAAACTGAAGTCAGCACTAATGTGAGGCCTAAAAATTTGAAAGTAGCATCCACAGTAGGGTTAATACATTAAGTATATTGTGGGAATTATCCAATATCCTTGATTTCTATCTGGGTTTCTTCCATCTAGCATGTATGGTATTTGAAGAATTCCCTTTATGCTGCCTTGGGCATTCTGAATGTTTTTAAGCACACAGTCACTACACTATGGTCACAGTACACGTTACAATACTTAAGATACTCTCCAATTAAATGCCTTCATACAATGTAAAAATCATTATGCAAGGAAAACCTTACACTGAATGGTGAGTGGCATTCCTCTACCTATAAATGTTGCCCCAATGTAGGTCAAGAGAAAGGACTATTACCCACAAAGTTTACAATCCAAATGAATCATGAACTGAGATAATCAGAAAGCCGCTTCATTTTTCAAGGTAAAGATAACACACAAATACTCTTTGCTATTGTTTTAGAAATAAAATTGCTTCTTATGTGCTTTTGGGTCACATGGTCTGGAACCCCAGATTCTTCTCTTTCTCCAAATGTTGAACTACAGGGATGCCTTCACTGTGTTCAGACTTATTCTTCTTTTCAAAAGAGAATTTTTAATGGAAAAGAAATGAAATTTACCTCTTAATTTGCATTTTTATTGCAATTTTACCTTAGTATCAACTAAGATATCTATAAAATAAAATGTTTTTTTAAGGAGAGAATATTTTTTATCTGCTTACTTATTTTCTTTATATATCATTAATCTGTAATGTCTGAAGATGTGATCAACTGGTCCATGTATTATTTATATTCAATGGTAATGTAGATACAAACGAATTACCTCTTGTAGTAAATTTGTTTGCAGTATGTGATTTGGAGGCCCTGTTTGACAAGTGTTGGGATGAGTGTAGATAGGCTCTCTACCAACCCCAATTCCATTTTCCTCTTCACATTTTTGCTTTTTGTATTCTCTCTGGTGATGGTTTGAAAAAGGCACCCCAATCCTCTCAACATGGACAGGGTTTTCACTACCCTTTCTCACTTTATCTTTTTTTTAGTAACTTCTGACTCTGAGAGTTCTTCTTTCTTCGAAGAATGTTGATTACATTCCAGCATAGAGTTTGCTATCCTATTCATAGTAATGTATGCTAGTAGGCTATGATGGTGATACTCACCTAGCAGTAAAATGATGCATGCTAAAATGGCAATTAAGGCGCCCATACTGAGTCCAATAGGAAGGACATAAGCTTCAACATTGCATGACTGGACCACACCATCATTGCTACAGCCACAGACTCGGATGGTCAGGGTACTGGTACTGCTCAAAGGGGGGTTCCCACTGTCACTGATCACTATAGGTAGAAGGTAGACTTCTTGCTTCTGCCGGTTGAATCCGTTATGTTTTGCAAGAATGCTCAGGGAATTATCTAAAAAAATGGAAAGGTCAGTTATTTTCATCATTTCAAAATGTATACCCAAATAATACCTGTTATTGTAGTCCACAGGTCTTTGTAAACCTTAAGCTACTTCTAACTACAAAGGGCTAATCACAGCTCCTTCTCCAATTCCTCTTCCAAATGTATCAATTAATTTGAACCAGTATATCCACAGCAAAAATGGGTTTATATGAATGGAAGCCAGCAGTGAAATTCTGAGAGTCTGTATTTCCTCGTAAATGCAAACTGGATTTTATAGAAATTATCTTCAAGGGTCATTTTAAAAAGGCACATGTTATACCATCTCCCAAAAATCATGTGTAAGTTTATGATGTAATTATAGAAGTTAACTACATAGAGTATTACCATATTGAAAAGGTCTATTTGAGAAGCTCTGCGTTGAGAGACAGACTGGAGAAATATATGGGCATGCAAAGCTAAATTTATTGACTACTATGTTACCTAAAGAGCAATCAGAATTCCCTGAAGTATTTATCTCAAGATAACAGAAGTCTTATTGCTATCAACTGGAGGAGATAGATCATAAATTTTAAATTTACATTAGAGTCCGTTATATATAGTTGTTATATAGGAAAGAAGATATGATATAGAAGCAGGAATTGCATTTTGCATTAGTTGTACAGAAATTAGAATTTGTTACTCAAAGCCAATCATTTGAATAATATGTGATGCTGTGATTTCAGTGTGACGTGAAATCTGTCCATGATAAGTGTCTGGTTCCACATTGGTCCCATAGTCCTTATTATTTCACCCTACTAAGAATACTTTAGTCATTCACCATCCCCAGGAGAATGACAGTCATATTATGTATATTTAAATGTCTTTCATTTTAACTAATAAAACATATTAATATTCAAAATATTTAAAAAGTGGTTACTGTGTTGATATTATTTGAAAAAAAAACCTTTCAGTTGGGAAAATTTCAATATTAACACGCTTGCAGACATCAGAATACTGGGCTAGATCATTATAGTCATCCGTGATTCCAAAGCTGTCCAATTTCTGGTCATCAGTGTCCTACTGATTTCCAAACATTCAAATAAATGGACAAATATTCTATTCAAATGACTTCATTATGTTCAATCCTGCCATATAATAACCTCCATTTTGTAAAAAAAATTGGAAATCATTTTTCAAAGTAGATGCATAATTATATGTAATTTTACTTTGTTTAAGATATAAGCAGGCCAATGATGTTTTACTAGTAAGTAGTCAAACAGAAAAGGCACTCTGAGTTAATTTTTTTTTTCTAAATTCCTTTGGTTGTGCCTCATTATATAGCAATTTGCACGGCAAAAGAAGGTTTCCTAATAGACTTAAGCAGTGATATACCAAATGATCCAGTAATCATTTTTCCATGACCTAGAAGGAAATACCAGTCAGCTAAATCCAGGGCAACATTATCTCAACATAGAGGCAGACTTCATGGTTCTGTTATAACTTTAGAAAGTGCATGACTAGTCTGAGTATAGTCAATTAGCGCAGAGAATATTTGCTGGATGACTTCATGTTCTTTAGCTCAAACATACGATATGAATGTTTTTTTTTACATGATACAAAAGTAATAAAATTGTAATGAGGGTTTTTTCTCTTTGGTGGTTGACATTATTTACATGAGAAAGTTTTGCTGTGTTTTCTCTCTCTTCCTCCCCACCTTCCCTCCTGGAGACAGGGCTTCTCTGTGTAGCCTTGGCTGTCCTGGAGCTCCCTCTATATACCAGGCTGGCCTTGAACTCAGAGAAATCTGCCTGCCTCTGCATTCAAGGCTTGTACCACCGCCCTCAGGTATGTTTTCCCTCTCTTTCTTTAATTATAGTATTTCATTTTAATTTTTATTAATTATACTTTATTCCCTTTGTATCCCACTTGTAGCTCCCTTCCTCTTCCCCTCCTAATCCTACCCTCCTTCCATCTTCTCCACCCATTCCCCTACCCCATCCACTGATAGGGAAGGTCCTTTTCCCCTTCCTTCTGATCCTACTCTATAAGGTCTCATCATGAGTGGCTGCATTGTCTTCCTCTGTGGCCTGGTAAGGCTGCACCCCACTGAGGGTAAGGTGATTAAAGAGCCAGACAATCAGTTTATGTCAGAGACAGTCCCTATTCCTATTACTAGGGTACCCACTTGGACACTGAGCTGCCATGGGTTACATCTGTGCAGGGGTTATCTCCATGCATGGACCTTGGTTGGAGTATCAGTCTCAGAAAACATCCCTGTGTCCAGACTTTTTGGTTCTGTTGGTCTCCTTGTGGAGCTCCTGCCCCCTCTAGGTCTTTCTATCTCCCCCTTCTTTCATAAGATTCCCTGCACTCTGTCCAAGTTTGGCTATGAGTCTTAAAATCTGCTTTGATAATTCTGCAGGGTAGAGTCTTTCAGAGGCTCTGTGTCATAGGCTCCTGTCCTGTTCCTTGTTTTCTTCCTCTTCTAATGTCTGTCCTCTTTGCATTTCTAAATGAAGATTGAGCATCTTACCGAGAATCCTTCTTGATTGAATTCTTTAGGTTATTAGCTTCTTTTGGTGTGCAGATTTTAGTATGTTTATCCTATATTATATGTCTAATGTCCACTTATGAGTGAGTATATACCCTGTGTGTCTTTCTGCTTCAGGGATACCTTACTCAGGATGATGTTTCTAGTTCCCACCATTTGCCTGCAAACATCATGATTTCCTAGTTTTTAATTGCTGAGTAATATTCCATTGTGTACATGTACTATAATTTCTGTATCCATTCCTCTGCTGAGGGATATCTGGGTTGTTTCCAGATTCTGGCTATTACAAATAAAGCTTCTACAAACATGGTTGTACAAATGTCCTTGTTGTATACTTGAGCATCTTTTAGATATATGCCTAGTAGTGGTATAGTTGCATCTTGCCTAAGAATGTGTTTTCTCTTTAAGTAGTCTACAGTGATAATTTAGAAGTTGCAGAAGGAACGTTACCTGTTGCAGAAAAAAGCCATGATTCTGTAAAGCTTTGGAGAGCATAATATTACACTCCTATTTGCATTTCTGTAATAATTTTAAAATTTGCATTTGTGTTGTTCTTTCTATATGCATGAAATTCTTATATAAAAGAAGTACATGAGTCATTCTCCTTGGGTCTTACCTGCCAGCCCCAGGCAAAATTTAGTCACTCTTTTATGAAAACACATTTTTATTTGTGTTAAAAAGTTTTATTAGGTCTCACCAAGACTAGCTGCAATGTCCTCCTCTGTGGCCTAGTGTCAGATGGAAGGTGAGGAAGACCTCCCCTATCAGTAGACACCCTAGAGAAGGGCACAGTGGAAATGAGGGAGGGAGGGTGTGATTGGGCGAGAATGAGGGAGGGTCTACAGCTGGGATACAAAGTAAATAAACTGTAATTAATTTAAAAAATAAAAATAGGAGGGAAAAAGGGAGGGGGCCAGGGCTGTGATACAAGTGAATGACCTGTGATTAAAATAAAAATAAATAAATAAATTTTAAAAAGAAAAAAGTTTTATTGCTTTACTTAAGTTTATTTTTTAGTTAACTAAATAAATCATTATTACAGAATCTATTAGAACTATAAAGTTTTCAAGTGAGTTTCCTAACAGCTGGAGCAGGGGCTGTCTCTGGCTCTTTCCTGCCTGTGGATACCTTTGCCCTAACTGGCTGCTGGGGCTACCCTCAATAATAAAAGACATACTCAGGCCATCTGCAACATGATTTGCCAAGGCAGATTGTTATTCATGGGAGGCTTCTCCTTTTCTGAGGAGAAAAGGGTGGCATTGGGGGAGGGAGGGAGAGGTGAGAGGGAGGGACCCATCTAGGATCAAGGTGTAAAGTAAATTAATTAAGTAAGTAATTAAGTATAAAAGAATAGTTTCATGCACTTAGAGCTAATGTACCTGTCCTTGAAGAGTTTATATTTAAAAGTAAACATTTCAAAATGTTCTTGTATTTTTTTCTTATAAATATGTGTGTTGAGTTTTTATTTGCATTAAAATTGTAATGATTGGTTTTTTACACATACATATGTTTTTAAACTAAAGGTTATACTGGGCAGGGTTATCCTTCTAGCTTACGTTATCATACTAAGTTGACTTTTCCCACACTGATAATTGATTTCCCCCAGGTTAATTATATTCTAAGTTCTTCTTTGCTCAATGATACTGAATAGTCTTTCCCAAAATAAGTACACTGGGCTCATATCCCTTCAGGGATCTGTATTTTATTTCAACATTCTTATTTTTTCAATCTTTCATTACTGGCATCCTTTCTACACATGAAAATAATGCAAAAGCCTGGATATTTCTCTGAACTTTTTATTCTACCATGTGTTTCTGTATGAAACTATGCTATTATTGTCCGTTTGTTGTTCTCTGACAAATATATATGCAAATTGCCAGTCTTAATGAGAATTATTTAATAACTTAAAATTTATGAAAACTGCAATATATTTTATAGAATATAGAGGAATTTAGCAAGCCTTGATAACTTTACTGTAATTTGTTTTTATAAAATCTTAATTTATTTTTATTATTATAAGTGAATGAACTAATTTAGATTCAAATAACATAGAATCTTTTGTTTTATTATTTCTATTGTCTACATATTGTTGCTAAACTAAACATTTATAAATTTATTTACGTTGTAAAATCATATTGTCAATAATCTTGCTGTTAAATAAAATGTAACTATCTTGTCAACAGCTTTTAATGTCATTAATCTTAAACACTTTCTTTTTAGCCTTAAAAAAATATTCATTTCACCAGAGAATTCTATTTGTATGGCAGCAGGAAGAGCTCCTGGCAATGGTCATGAAATTTATAAAAGTATACAACATTGGAAGCTTTAGGGGATGGTTCTGGAAAAAATTAGTAAATGAAGAAATATGTAATCTGATCTAACAAAATAAATAAACATAAGAGTCAAAACTCTAAAAAAATGAGAAAATCTTGAAATCAATGGAACCCATAACACATGTAAACAGAGGGCTAGACAACTGAGTGGAATGTAATACAAATAATGAACTAGGAAACCTGTAAACCAGCAATTATATCCAGTAATCCAATAATGCTAGCTACAAAATCTGATGTGTGCCCATGTGTGAGCATGCATGAGTGTGTGTGTATGTCAGGGAGAGACAGAGCGACAGAGACTGGGCTATTACCACATACAACAAAACTGAATTTATATCAGTATTTACTGAAAAAAAATTTCTACATACTAAAAGCAAACAATTGCAAATGGCAATTCACCTGTATGTTAAAGACAAAGAATATCTGTGAAGATTATGCAATTTTAAAAGACAATATAAGTGTATAATTTGTCCTTTTATGTTTTAAGTGTTTTGAAAGCAGTTATATCAAACAACATAAACTTAATGTGTTGTTGAATATATAACTTGAAAATGTACAAAAATATAGTAGAATACTCTAATATTTCAATTTCAGTATTATATAAAGCAAAGTAGAAAACCTGCACAATGGTAAAATATCAAACCTTTCACACCAGAGGCCCACAGATCTTCCACTTAAAAACTGAAAAATAAATATTTTACTACAGTGCACTGGAATCTTTCGGCATGGAAAATTGTATAAAACACAAACTAAATGTGAGATGATAGAAATGATACAGCAAATGTTCTTTAACACTTCAAAGTATGTTCTTCAGAAAATTAAATCAGAAATCAATAGGAGAAAGCAATTAGGATATAAATAATATGTTGAAGTAATATAGTACAAACCTCAATATCCAGTTGGTCAAGGAAAATGTATTAAATATTTAGAAAGTATTATGAGACAGCAATATATACATGCATATAATTATGTATGTATTTATAGTGAATGTTTAACAAAGAAAATTGATTAGGGTACAACATAAAGGATGGAGGTAAAATCCAAACACAATTTGATCATACCAAGAAATCATAAACATGTCAAAGTTACCATAATTTTTCTTTCTGTGACATCAAGAAAAGAGCACACTAACCCTAGTGTGATAAGAAGAATGGAAAATAGAGAGTAAGTTAGCGATATTGACACTAGAACACCAAATCTGGTCATGTTTTACCAATTTCTGCCTAGTCTTATGAACTCTAAAGGTCAAGATTTCATTTATTTTCAAGTATTATTCCATCAAATTAAATTTTATTTATCTTATATTAGCCAGTTTCTTGAGAATATTATGAGTACAAGAGGTAACAGCTGGCCCCTGTACCTGGTTTTAAATGAAAAGACTTCTGATTTGAAGTACACAGGAAAATGGCTGATGACATTTATTGGAAGATAGATTTGTTGTTATGTATTTTCAATTTTAGTTCTCTTTAGTTTCTCTTGCAGTGTCTTTCATTTTTCTAATTATTTAAGGGTGATGGCATAAAAGAATACCTATTCACTGTAAAGTTAGCTCTAAGTTTACTATAGAATTGTTTAAAAATTGGTTCTTTACTTTGGATTTCTTGCATTTTATTACGGAATAATTTTGTGTTTTTTTTGGTCTTAGCCTGTCATCCTGATTTGACTTCTGCTACTTCTTACTATAATTTTTGGGCATTTATCTAGTCTTTTTGAGCAGGGCAAATGTTAGAATATATTGTGGTACTGATGTTCTAGGAATCAGAAATGTGTTATAGACTAGAAAATACAGGACAGAAGGTAGAAAACCTGAAATAAATATGTTTGAACCACATGAAATTGAATATGTGTCAACAGCATTATTCAAAAGATATTATTTTGGAAGCATCTACTTAGGATATGGCATTTTCTTTCTTTTTAATTAATCAATTGATTACTTATTTAATTATAATTTATGCACTTTTACTTTTTCTGTAGCACTCTCCCTTATCTCCTCCCAGTTCCACCCACCCTCACTATTCTCCCCCTATGACCTTTCCCTAGTCTCCTCCCTTTCTCTTCTACCCTAGCCTATCAGATCTCAACAGGGCTGTATACCTCATCTTCCTCTTTGGCCTGGCAAGGCTGTATCCCCCAGGGGGAGGTGATCAAAGAGCTAGCCATTGAGTTCATGTCAGAAGCAGATCCTGTTGCGCTTACTAGGGAACCCACTTTGAAACTGAGCATCCTATGGACTTCCTCTGAGCAAGGGCCTTTCCATTCCTGGTCCTTGGTTGGAGTGTCTGACTTTGTAGGCCACCCTGGGTCCAAGCTTTTTGGTTCTGCTGTTCTCCTTGTGGAGCTCCTGTCCCCTACAAGTCTTTCCATCCCTCCTTCTTCCATATGGTTCCTTGCAATATGTCGTTTTCTATAAGGAGCTAATGTCCAACTGGAGAGGACATTCTGTTAGCTAATGCACGTGGTCTGTGCACTACCTGGTCATCTGATACTCTCAGTTAGTGAAGTAGTCAATATTTACATTGCACATCATTTTTCCCAATAGTGGATTTTTAGTTATCTTATCCTCTTTCAGTCCCTTATTTATAAACATTGCACAAAGGAGGGAAAATTTACTTTTAATCTTTCTTCTATTATGTTTCTTTCTTCTATTTCTTGTATTATATTTATTTATGATTAATGAAGGAACTAGTCTAAAAGACAGTTAACATGGTCAACACCATCAATCATGTTTCAAATAACATTAATACTAAAATAGTAGAAGTATTCAGTTCCTCCTACGTTAGCCGAGAAAGAAGGAAGTATATCATAAAGAAATAAGGACAAGGAAAACAATAGTTTTCACATTTATAGACTTTCTTGACTTTGGACAGCATGTCCCAGTAAAGTCTTTGTATAAATATTCTTGCAAATTCTGGCAATAAATCAAGAAAATTATTTTTAATCTCAGTAGTCATAACTTTCTATTCCATGATTTCTCATAATATTAATCATATTAGTTAACACATTTTATTTGCAATGACTTTAGTTTCAACCAACTGAACATCTGTCTCATTACCTGAGATATATTTTTAATAGTAAAGAAATAAATATCTTGTAGGAATATCAGTTAGTCTATCTATCAAATAATTTCTGCTACTTAATACAAATAAAACCAGTAACCATATGGTTCTGGAGATATCATATTAATGAAAATGGATGTTGCTGTCTCTTAAAATATATGGAGGTGTATATTTAGATATGCATGTATATATGTTAGTGTAAACAGGAATATAGAGCTGTACACATATGAACATTTACATATATTCTTGTCTAAATATAGAGCTATAAATATATAAACAATATATCTCTCTTGGTGTATACATATCTTGATATAACTATAGGTATAGATCAAAGGAAACTGAACGTTTAGGATTCTCCTTCTATTACAGGTTAGAAATTTCTTTTTCTGTACATTGAGTGTAGGGCCTAAGGCTTGCCTAGTCACTATTTCTCTCTCCCACGTGTGACCCTCCTCTTTCTACACTTCAGCTATCCTTATATGTTTTGATACAAGTTTCCTTCTTTATCAGAAATTTTATGACGCTATTTTGACATATATTTTTTCTATCTCTCCTAATAAATTGTTTAAATTGTGAATAATATGTTTTATCTTTTGTCTACACTTAAATGTTATTTATTTTAGAATGATTTCCCCCAAATGTCTCTAGAAAATTTAGTTTCTGGATGTTAAAAAAGAGGTTTGCATTTTCATCAGAATACTATTATTAAAAATGATACAGTAATGGGGATTTGATAGACGCTGGAGATATGAAAATAAACTGAAACTTCCAAGCAACAAATAACCAATTTAAATGCATAATGAGTGTTCAGCAAATATTTGTTAGATAAATAAATGACTAAGTAATCATAAGTTATATTCAAATTCATTTTTCCTCATACAGCTTGAAAATGGAAGATATATGTGGCTCAAAATAAATCAAAGACAGAGTTCAATTTCAAACTAGAGGAAAGCATATAAAGCCTATGGTTGTATATGGAAATTTAAGAGACTGATAGCTTCCCAATTTTGGGGGGGGGGAATGCTTCAAATCATAGAAAGTGAGGAATAAATTGAGAATGTACAGGTGCAAGCAGGAAGACACAGTAAAGAAACAGCACAGTTACGGGAAAACCCATCAGGTAAAATATGTATGCTGCAGAATTCCCTTTTTTTTCTTTGTAAAAGTAGATACTTTGGTTCTATATTCAATGAGTAATCTAATCTTGGACCAGATTAA
>CM053744.1:35782555-35822561 GCA_028658305.1 Pachyuromys duprasi
AAAACAGTCCAATTAACATGAAAGTCAGTAGAAAAAAGTTTTGAAACTCAAAATAAAACTATCACATAATTGAGCTCTGCTACTTCAAAAAATATGGCTAACAGTATCTAATTAGGCATGTTACATTTCAACCGTATCTATGTACCCAAGATTATCGTAGCACTTTTTAGAGTCTCTATATCATGGAATAAACCCCAACATTTGACTCATGAGTGTCTAGGTAACATGGGAATATATGTACACAACAGAATTTTATTTAGCAGTAAAATATGAAAATGTGGATCACCATATGTATATGTACACATATGTATAGTCTTGACTATGTTGTCAATTTTTCAATCATAAAGTTATACACTCAAAGAAATTATCCTGTAAAATCATCCCCATAATTGTAACTGAAAAACACATCAAGAAAATACTAGCCATAAACATTTTAGGTTGGTTATATTCATGCCAAAACAGAAATATTCATTTTAGAAAAGTGGATATTATCAATAACAAAGAAGCTGGTCTCATAAAAATGAAAAGGCCAATTGAGTAAGAAGACAAGATAAAATTCTATTAACAATTCCTAGTGGTGTTTCTGCAAGAAATACAACTTGATTTTTATTTTAGTACCTAGATAAATGAGAAGTAACAAATTACATTATTATGTCAATAGAAGAATTTTATATAAATCAACAACAGTAATTTGTATTAAAATTGTAGCAAAATCTGAATAGGTTTCTTTTAATGAGATGAACTTCAACTGTAAAAACATCTTTTGGTTCATAATATCTTTGTTGAAACATTGACTTTTACTCAAATACCAACATCTAGGAAGTTGGGTTTTACTCATTAGCTATACTCTACTGCAGATACTACTCAGAGTAATTAGACACTAATAAGAGCTCCAGGTTAGACATGATGGTGCTCAATGTCTTACTCCCATAGGATGACACTGCACAATGAAGGACTCTTATAAAGAAATACAAAATTAACAGCACATCATAGAATTTCTCACAATCTGCTGCCATGTATACTCAGGTGATCCTTTAAGAAATGGATGATGGCTCTGTTGTTCTTGTGGAGCTCCTGTCACCTCCACGTCTTTCTATCTCCCTCTTCTTCCATAAGGTTTCCTGTACACTGCCAAAAGTTTAGCTATGAGTCTCAGTATCTCCTTCTATACTCTGGTGGGTAGTCTTTCAGAGGTCCTCTGTGGAAGGCTTCTGTCCTGTTCCTTGTCTTCTCCTACTTCCGATGTCTATACTGTTTGCCCTTCTGAATGAGGATTGAGCATCTTCCCTAGGGTCATCCTTGTTGTTTAGCTTCTTTAGGACTATAGATTTAATATGTTTATACTATATTGTATGGCTAATATCCACTAATAAGTGAATATATACCATATGTGTCTTTCTGCTTCTGGGTTACCTCACTCAGGATTATCTTTTCTAGTTCCTACCATTTGACTGCCCAGGGGCCCTGCAGAGACCAATATTCCAACCAAAGAATATGCATGGAGAGGATCTAGGCCCTCTGTTCAAAGAAAGCCCATAGACAGTTCTGTCTCCAAGTGGGTTTCCTACTAAGGGAAGCAGGGGATGTCTATGGCATGACCTTAGTGACAGGCTTTCTGATCACCTGCCTCTGGGGGGGGGTGTACAGCCCTGCCTAGCCACAGAGGAAGTCAATGCAGCCAGTCCTGATGAGATCTGATAGGCTAGATAGAAGATAGAAGGGGAGGAAATCCTTCCCTATCAGGGGACTAGGAAGCAGCATAGGAAGAGAAGAAGGAGGGTGGGTGAAACTAGGAAGACACAAGGGAGGGGGTTGCAGAGGGGACACAAAGCAAATAAATTGTAATAAATAAATTAAATTAAATTTAAAAATGGATGATGTATAATCATTAGTTGATGAAACATTGAATACTGTGCTTAAGATATGGGTAGCATGAGTTCACTCATTTATCAAACTTTTGGGAAAATGCAACTGAAATGTATTTTTATATTAGGTTACCTATAGGGCAATAATGATCAGATTAGAGACATAGAGATGGTTCAGGACCTAAAAGTACTTGTTGCAAAATAGAATGACCAAATTTGATTTGATTTCCAGAACTCACAATATGGAGAGAAGTCAATTCCCCAATTTATTATCTGGCCTCCACACGCACTGACACACACACACACACACACACACACACATACACACACACCAAAATAATGGTTGTAAAACTAATGGCAAAATGTAATTTTAAATAGAATTGTGAAATGTCATTTTAAACATCTCCCAAATCACTTAAATGAAAGCATCTGCCTTTGCCAAGTTTGACAAATAAGGACACATATATGTTTTCTCTATGAATTCCACTATTTCCATTTCAGTAAGTCTCTTCTGAACATGCATCTGATCTTCTCATGATCTGGGATGAAGAGCATGGCATAATCCTACATTGCTGACAGCTATCATATGTCCTTGTCTCTTATGTGTAACTACTGTTTCTATCAGGATTTTTCATTTTTTCTTCAAAGGTCTCTCTCATGCACTGGCAATCTCAAACTTTAATTCACTCAATGTAAGGGGTGTTTATCTAAAAAGTCTTTTTCATTTATTTTATTAATTACAGTTTATTCACTTTATATCCCAGCTGTAGACCCCTCCTCTACCTCCTCCCAATCCCACCATGCCTTCCTCTTCTTCTCCTATACCCTTCCCCCAGTCCAATGATAGGGGAGGATTCCCTTCCCTTCCATCTGACTGTAGTCTATCAGGTCTCATCAGGACTGGCTTCTTGTCTTCCTCTGTAGACTGGTAAGTGTGTTCCCCCCTCAGGTGGAGGTGATCCAAGAGCCAGCCCATGAGTTCATGTCAGAGATGATCCCTGTTTCTATTGTTGGGGAACCGTCTTGGATACTGAGCTGCCTTGGGCTACTTCAGTGAAGGGGTTCTAAGTAATCTCCATGCATCGTCCTTGTTTGGAGTATCAGTCTCACATATTTATGGACATCTGATTTTTGACAAAGATGCCAAACCATACAATGGAATAAAAGATAGCATCTTCAACAAATGATGCTGGACCAACTGGATGTCTACATGTAGAAAAATGTAAACAGATCCATACTTCTCACCCTGCACAAAACTAAAATCCAAGTGGGTCAAAGAACTCAATATAAAAATGGATACACTAAACCTGTTAGAAGAAAAATTGGGGAAGAACCTTGAACTAATTGGCACAGGAGACAACTTCCTGAACAGAACACCAACAGTACAGGCTCTAAGATCAACAATCATGAAACTGAAAATCAAAGGACACTGTCATCAGAACAAAACAATAGCCTACACCAACCCTATATCTGACAGATGGCTAATATCCAGAATCTATAAAGAATTTAAGGAGGTAAACAGCATCAAATCAAGACACCCAATTTAAAAATGGGGTACAGAGCTAAGCAGAGAACTCTCAATAGAGGAACCTCGATCGAATGGCAGAGAAACAAAGAAATGTTCAACATCCTTAAGCCTCAGGGAAATGCAAATAAAAATGACCCTAAGATTTCACCTTACACCCATCAGAATGGCTAAGATCAAAAACTCAAGTGACAACACATGCTGGAGAGGATGTGGAGAAAGAGGAATCCTATTCCGTTGCTGTTGGGAATGTAAACTGTACAACCACTTTGGAAATCAATCTGGCCCTTCCTCAGACAATTAGGGATAGTGCTACCTCAAGTCCCAGCTAAGAAGTCTTAAACTCAGAATTTAGCCATATACTATATGTGTGCCTCCACCATAATGGAACTTCTTTTGACTGCCATTCTGTTTTCAGTGGATTTCTATTAGTCTAATGAGCATAGTTCTTCCTATATGAGGCAAGGGATATATTCCCCCCCAGGCTTTATATTAAGGACATTAATCTCTCCTTTTGCCTAACACGATAAATAATTTAGGCTGACAGTACCCGTTATAAAGTAGGAGAATAATCATTGGTAATTTTGAATACTTCCTTCTTTTAGTTCCTTTTCTCATTGCTTTGAACAAATGTGCTAGAAGCAACTTAAGGAAAAAGATTTTATTTTGACTCCTGGCTTAAGAGAGGGTATGTCCATTGTTTTGGGATAGCAATGGAAGCAGGAGCATGAAGCAGTTGGTCACATTGTTTCTGGAGTCAGATTTTATTCCTGGTTCTGCAAAGCCAGCCAAACCTCCATTACTGGGGAGAGCCTAATTCTGGGAAGACATCTTTGTGTTTTCCTAAATGGCCATGGTCTCAAACTCCCTTGTAAATATGTATGCTCCTTTTTTTTTTAAATGTAATTTATTTATTTTTATATTAATCACAGGTTAGGTACTTTGCATCCTAGGCGTAGCCCCTCCCTCATTCCCTCCCACTCTCCTCATCCCTCCCTCATCTCCTCCCTGCCCCCTCCAAGTCCACCGACTGGGGAGGACCTCCTCCCCTTCCATCCGAAGCCAGTTCATCTTGTCTCCTCAGGGCTGGCTGCAATGTCCTCCCTTGGGATCTAACCAGGCTATTACTCCCTGGCGTGTATGGGGGAGGGTCAACGAGCCAGCCATGGAGTTCATGACAGAAACAGTCCCTGTTCCCCTTACTAGGGTCTTCAGTTGGACACCGAGCTACCATGCGCCACATCTGAGCAGGAGTTCTAGGCCATATCCATACCTGGTCCTTGGTTGGAGAAACTGTCTCGTAAAACACCCCTGTGTCCTGCTCAATTTGGTCTTTGTGGAGCTCTTGTTCTCCCCAAGTCTTACTAACTTCCCCTATTTTCATTATTATTTCCCGCCCTCTGCCGAATGCTTGGTTGTGAGTCTTAATATCTGCTTTGATACATTGCTATATCGATTCTTTCAAAGGCCCTCTTTGGTATGCTCCTGTCCTGTTGCTTGTTTTCTCCTCCACTCAATGTCCATCCCATTTGTTCATCCAAACGAGCATTGATCATACCAACCTGGGTCCTCCTTCCTGTACATCCTCCCTAGGTGTGTAGACTTCAGCATGACCTTCCTATCCTATAGGTCTATATAAGTGAGCTCCTTTCTTAAATTTAGTGTTAATTATATATTTATTTATTACAATTTATTCATTATATATTCCTGCTACTGCCCCCTCCAGTCCAGTGCACTCTTCAGCAAAGATTTGGGTTGTACTCAACTTGGTTCAAAAGGCACCTTTTTTTTTTTTTTTTTTTTTTTTTTTTTGGTGGTTAGTGTTTTATGTGGATCCTTGTAAGTAGTCAATGTGCTGAGAAGAAATAATTGTAAGTGCTCAGTTATGGATGAATTATCTATATCAACCATGTCCCATCCAAGGCTAGAAGAAGGGACTTAGAGAACATAAGAGATGGAAGACAGAATAAAACTGAACTGGCAACTTCTGGCACGACATGGGTGTCCCATACATTGGCTTACAGCAAGTATGATAACATTCCTGGCAAAAAAGAAAAAAAGAAAAAAAGCAGCAAATACTCAATCTACACAAAATTTTAGCACAGACTGAGGAAGGGTGCCTTGAAAGCCCACCTATATGTAGGCCTGGATTCATAGCTGATTGCTATTGAGGAATGGAGTCTTCTTTAGGGATTTGGCTGCTTGTAGGTTGCGCATGCCTCAGTATTTGACCCTATATTCATGCACATATGGACATTACTAATTGGACTTGGGCAGATATTAACAACAAAATAAAAGAACAACTACAAAAACATGGTAACATGAAATCTGGGGGGAGATATAGGAGCCATAGGAAGTTGGACAGAAATAGTGGTAGAAGGGTATAGTCAAAATACAGTGTATAAATATAGTAGCCTCAGAGAAAAAATAAAGTAATAATTAAAAGTCCTCATTGAATTTCTGGAGAAAGAATCCCTTCAAGCTCCAGAAAACTCTATACACACACATACCCTTCAACAGAGTAAAGGGCTTTTAATCTTTCTTCTTTGTCAACATCAAAGCGGCCAATCTTTTGAGAAGTGTGGCAGCATGTGACTCTTACAAGAAGTCATTTAGATGTATGATAATTTCTGGTACTATTTTAGTGATGAGATGCCATGAGAATTTGTTTAATTAGGGGAAAGTTTAATTAGGGGAAAGTTTATTTTTAATTTGAAAAGAAAAAAAGATTTTAAAAGTATAAGAAAATAGATATGACATTCATAAATAAGACATTCATCAAAATGAATGATATTCAGGACATGCATGTGGGATTTTGGGGGTAAATATTCTTATTCAATTTTTAAGCATCTATTTATAAAAATATCAATATTATCAGCCGTGTGGATTCACAAATTATTCCTATGTTTTTCTGTTACTATGTCATACAGTTAAATGCTATTCTGGTTTTAAAATTATGATCATTTTCTATTTGAGTATCTGAAATTATATTTTCCCGTCTATTCCTCTCATTTTGTTTCCTAGCTTTGATTTGATATTTTTTTTCCTAAAACCCACACTTAGACCTGAATAACGTTCTTCTTTCTTTAGGTCTCCTTTCCTGTTTTGCTTCTCAGTATCTTCATCATTTTTGTAACCTTGACCACATTTCCTGTTTCACCCACCCAGCATGGCTTCTGTTGGCTTGGTATGTTCTTGCTGTACTCAATGTTTTAAAGTGAGAAGAGAAAGCCATCAGAGACAGCAGCTTTCTCCTCACTAAAGATAACTATATAAAATTGAGCATCATGTCTTGGCCTTTCATTTGGACAGGAAGAGCACAGTCCATGCAATTAGCAAAAAGATATCAATGAAGATAGAGACCTCTATTCAAAATGAAAGCCAGTTTGGATACTGAGAGAAGAGAAAATCATGCACAATGAATGCCTGACTCTGAACTTGGAGTTGAAGCAGAGGAATGAGTCCTTTGGTCATGAGGTAGAAGTGTATGTTGCTATGTGAAAGAACACATTTAGTGATCCTGAGATGGGGGATGCTTCAGATGGAGTTTTCAAGATTAAAGAGAAGCAAAGAGAAGAACATTGTCTGTTTTTGCTTTTTGTTAGTTAGTTTGTTTGACTGACTGATTGTTTTTCTTTGTTCTCCCATGAAAGTACCAACTATGATTGTTTCTGCTTAATTTCTGAATAGGGACTAGTTAGGGTATATTCAGTTTGCTACATCTATACACAAGTAGTGTTTAGTGTCTGTAAGAACTTTTGGAAGCTTGAATATTTAGTTTCCTTTCACATGAAATGAGAATAATTTTGTCACCAATCCTGCAGGAGGAGGATGAGGATGGCATGCTTCTAAATCAAAGCACAACTTGATTTCTCCCCTCATAATGGAACTTTCCAAATTATTTACCACTGTGCTCTTTGGTATTAGAAAGAAACAAAGACAACTTGAGTGCATAGACAATTATTTAAGTAACGAACATCATTAATTCAGGATGTTTTCCTTCACTTCACTCCATTTTCATGATAGCAACATTTTATTTTTTTGTCCCGATAATTCACTTTTTATATCAGCCATGTACTCTGACCACAGCATTGTTCCTCTTATTGATCACCTCAACAACTTTTTTTTAAATTTTTGCCTGTGCAAACAGGCCCAAAAGGAAATTGCAAATTACCTCCTCACTGGAAAGTTCTTATTTGAAA
The DNA here is from genome assembly GCA_028658305.1 of Pachyuromys duprasi. Classification (NCBI taxonomy): domain Eukaryota; kingdom Metazoa; phylum Chordata; class Mammalia; order Rodentia; family Muridae; genus Pachyuromys; species Pachyuromys duprasi. The sequence goes on from CM053744.1 coordinate 35,790,148, forward strand.
AGCTGCAGTCAGTTTGCATTCAAGTGTTACTCTTTAAGCCACCCTCATCTGGTTCTTTTAATTCTGGTATACACTCTTTACTGAGTTCAGATAATTAGCTCTTCCTGCTGTGCAACCGTCTACCTGCCCACCTCAGGTCTGCCACTGTCTTCTATAGGCTCTTAAGCTCTCTGCAGAAAGATCCGATTATTAATGATACTAAAGATGTTTCAGTAAGATTGCTTTCTATGCTGGAAATGCAACTTGGGTAGAGAAAAGAGAGAGATTTTGTCCCTTGCTACCACAACAGGGCTGGAGTTTATGCCTCTTTGTATTTAGTGCAATGAATGAATTTTAGGTTAAGTTGCGTTGAAATTAGAGGGACATAGCTGCATGTTACACATGCCTTTCTGACATATAAATGCTATAAATCTGCTGAACCAAAAAGGCTTTTGACAGTATGGAGTAAAATTTTCTTAACAATGACCAGGCATTTTTTGATTACGGCAGTAACTATGGTTGGTGGGTTTTCTAAAAGGTGCTATATACTTATTCCTTTCTTTATGCAAATTACATAACTTCCTCTTCCTCAGGACTAAAAGCTTAAACTGAATTGAAATAACGTTTCTTTAATATTTTATTGCTTTAGTATCTACCTATTCATTTATTTTTCTTTGCTAGTTTTTGGTATTTGTTAGAGGCAGGGTTTTTTTGGGGGGGGGGTCTGGGGGAGCTGGGATGGGTAGTCCTATGTGCCAAGACACTAGTGTGGAGGTCAGAGGAGAACTTACAGGACCTCTGTTTGCCTTCACCAGGTTGTTTTCAGAGATCAACCTGAAGTCATCAGGCTTGGCCTTGATCATTTTTACCATCTCTCCAGCACAAAAAACAAGTTTCTTTTCTAGTATATAATATTCATTTATTGAACATGTATGTGTATGTTTGTGGGTTTTTCTGTGTCCACTAATGCATGTAGACATTCACTATGGAGAACATGAGATCATCAGAGGATAACAATAGTTGGTTCTTTCTGTCTCAGGATTGCATTTAGCTTGGCAAGCTCCTTCACAAATGTACTTGCCAGCTAAGCCATCTCCCAGGGCTTAGAAATCAACTTTCTTTCTTTTTTATTTAAATTTCTACCTCTCTTCCTCCTCTAATTTCTCTGTGTACCTTCTTACAACCTCCCAAGTTCATGATCCTTCTTAGTAACTTTTGTTGCTTAGTCCATTTAGCAGTGCTTTCATTTATGTGTTTACGGCTGACCAAGTTTCTTAAAGGCAGGTGATCAGGTAAACTATTGAACAGTACCCTCAGATTTTATTACATTATTTTTAGTCTTACTTATCTTTGCTCTTCCTTTAATTATATAAAAAAGAAGTAATAAAATTATAAAATGTGATCACAGTGCTAGCAAGATATGTAAGAGTGAAGGCGCTTGCCAGCGATCTTGACATTCTGAGTCAATTCACAATAACCACATGGAAGGAGGGAAACTACTCTTGAAGTCGTCCTCTGCCTTTCACATGTATGCTGTTGTTGGAAATGTTTCATCCTTATTCTTGAGTCAAATCGTCATGAAATTTAGAGAAGGTCAAATCCTATTGAATATATACTGCACTTCAACAGATTTTATGAAATAGTCTCTAGTGCCGTATAATAACCATATATTCACTTCATAGACTGAGACTATAAAGTTCAGAGATTTTACATCATTTTATGTCATTCTATTCTTCAGTGGCAGCACTTAGAATCTGGGATTCTTGATGTTACACTCTAAAGAACGTAAAGAATAATATGTGGGATTTGATGGCTGTCTTTTAGTTACTGTTGGTTTAAATGCCTTCTGAGCAGATCACATACCTGTAATTTCAATAGTCCTTATATAAGCCATCATGTCAGTGGTACTCTGTTATCATACTGTAAAAAGCACTTGACAACACAAAGTTTTTCATTGCACATTCTGAAATCAGACTAATCAGATTTGAACCTGGCTCACCAAATATCAACTACATGGCAAGTCACTTAACCTCTATTTGTATTACATTATGCTCTTCAAACTACAGAAAATACCAATCCAAGCCTGAGTAAATTCTAATGATTTTTTTATTGAATGTGTGAATCTATAATTGAGGAACTGAATTCAGCCATTTCAAAGCTTTATCTCTTTTAACTATTGTATTAATTTATGACATGCACTGTGCACTATTTATTTTCATTCCTACTACTCAGTGATGAGGAAGTCATCAGTCATGAGGGTCCTTAGAGTGATAACACTGAAATCACTGATCTCTAAACTAGGATAGAATCCTTAAGTCCAAGACTCTGTTTCTTAATTTTGTGTTCTACACACTGATATTTCTTTCCTAAAGTAAATTCTAGAGCTGAATGGAATTGTATCCCTGAAGTCCCTTAGCTCATGCATAGTTTAGACTTATGCATGGAACTATTGGCTTTCAAAGGACTTTCAGAAAAGGAAAAGTTTTTTCGTCGTTGTTGTTGTACCAAGTAACATGTTCAATAATAGGATTGTGTATTAACTTTGAGATTAACATTCAACCTAATAAACTTCTAAGTTAGGATAAACATATCTATATAGTTAGTAATTGAGAAATATGAGATTCATAATAGTAATAGTTTATATGTGGGTATACCTCACCTTTCTGAGTTTAAGTAATTTTAAAGACTTCCTCCTTCTTTCCATACATTGCAGTCTAAGCACTGATTTTACTCAGGGTTTTGGTTCCTTGATAAATGTTACTTTTTTTATAGATATAGATGCACTACTGAGGAATTGGAGGAAGGGAATTACACTTACTGCCTGTGTGGGGGCGTGGAGGATATGCCCCAACCTGCTCTTTCAGGTCTGTACATAACCATTAGTAGTTCCATATGGTTCAAACTTCTGCAGAGATATTCCTCAGAAATGACAGAAGGAATGTGGAGATTGAAAGGCATGAATTTCCTTTCACTTCTCCATTGGGGTAAAGTCTCTTCTGAAAAACTTCCTGTGGTTTTGCAAAGAAAGTGCAACTCATTTAAATAATGCTTTTTGTCTTTATGTGTTTGAAGATTAGGTCTCTCTCTCTCAGCCTTTTCATCATATATTATTATAACAACCAAAGTAAAGATTTTTAATTAATTTTTTAATTTTTTAATATTAGTTACAGTTTATTTACTTTGTATCCCCCCTGTAGCCCCTTCCCTCATTCCCTCCCAATCACACCCTCCCTACCTCATCTCCTTCCTGCCCCTCTCTAAGTCCACTGATAGGGGAGGTCCTCCTCCCCTTCCATCCGACCCTAGCTTATCAGTTCTCATCAGGAATTACTGCAATGTCCTCCTCTGTGGCCTAGTAAGGCTGCTCCTCCAGTGGAGGAGGGAGGTCAAGAAGCCAGCCACTGAGTTCATGTCAAAAACAGTCATACTCCCCTTACTAGGGAACCCACTTGAATATTACTCAGCAATTAAAAACAAGGAAATCATGAAATTTTCAGGCAAATGGTGGGATCTAAAAATGATCATCCTGAGTGAGGTATCCCAGAAGCAGAAAGACAAAGAGAAGATTTTTAAAAAGAAGTAGAGATTCTGGTGGGGTTGGCAGTAGAGAATTGCCTCATGATTGTCCTTCAATTTATTTTCAACTGTTGCTCACTTTTTTCACATGTAAGTCACAACCTGAAACTGTAGTCTGTGAAAATTTGAAGCACTGACTCAAAAGATGAAACAAAAACAAAAACAAAATCCAAACACTTAAGGAGAGACAGGGAAGGATACCAGTACTGACACCTAGACTTCCAGATTATTACAATAGTGTTGATGTATGGATCCTTATTTAGTTTTTTTGAAGGCATATAAGAAGCTGCTATCCTTTCTGTGACACAAGATAAACTTCTTTCATAAAATACCAAGAATTTTAGAAGTAATATGAATGGAATTTTAATGATGGCTCTTATAAAATAACGATCTCCCTTACAATATTGCCATTAGGTAGAGATGATATGTTAATAAGATATGTTTAGGACCCATATAGGGTACACTAATTTAGTATTACCTAAACTTTGTTCTGACACTCATTTTACCCTCACACTCCCTCACTTATTTTCACTTTAATTTCGTCTTTCACCCTTACTAGTTTACTATTGAGTAGTAGCTACCAATTGCCTAATCATACTTACAGAGATTTCAGCAATAATGACTTTCAAGGGTCTTCACAGGAAAAGTAGTGATGCAAGGCAGTGAAATATAGGCTTGTAAAACAAGTTGGGATAGATGATACACACCTTTAATCCCAGCACTTGGGAAGCAAAGCCTGGAATATCTTGGTGAGTTTAAAGCCAGCTTGGTATACAAAGTGAGTTCTGACTAATTAAGGGTACATATTGTGACACTCAGTAAATAATGTGTGCTTTCAAAAGATTTCATAAGCTAAGAAGCAAAGTCTACAATGACTTCAGTATCTCTTTTCGTTGTTGTTGTATTGTTTGTTTGTTTGCTTTTGATTTTGTTTGAGACAGGGTTTCTTGTTGTAGCCATGGTTGTCTTGGCACTTATTCTGTAGACCAGGCTGGCCTTGAATTCAGAGATTCGCCTGCCTCTGCATTCCTAACGCTGAGATTAAAGGCATGTGCCACCACTGTTCAGTGAGAATCATTTTTCAATGATGATAAAAATAAGATATTTGGTGTAACAAATATTTATTGAATCTTCTTGAAATATTTTGGCAAGATATTATGAACATGATAGATTACTGTGCATATTTTCAGCTAAGGACTGAGTTTTGTGAGCTGAATAAACTCATCCAATGTTGTTTCTAAAGAAGTTATATCTGAATTCAACCCTCTTTTCGCACTCTGGAAGTCACTACATTTGACTGCTTCCTGTTTCTACGTCACATTTGTGAACCAATCTCATTAAGAATGTCTGTGTTTATGCATTACACTCTTCCATAATAGCTGGTGCAATTCAAATGCATAGGAGCAAGGGCAAGTACTACCAATATGCTGAGCAGTTAGCCCCTGGAGATTTGCATTAATATTTTGGAAATACAACTTCCTTATTTTGAATATAATCAAGTTTCCAAATTTGAGAGCATCTTTGAGGAAACATTGTGGCACTTTGGAGCACAGTCATTAAATAATGCCTTTCTCATCTCGAATTTTACATGTTTGTATTGATCTCTGTTTCAATTTTTGTTGTCCCCTCCTTTTAAAGATATACTTATTTATTATGTATACAGTGTTCTGCCTGCACTCCAGAAAAGGACACCAGATCTCATTATAGATGTTTATGAGTCACCATGTGGTTGCTGGGAATTGAACTCAGGGCTTCTGGAAGAAGAAAGAACAGCCGATGCTTTTAGTCTCTGAGCCATCTCTCCAGCTTATTCCAATTTTTTAAATCCTAAAATTTAATTGTTGGTTGGTTGGTTGGTAACTATGGGCCAGTTGTAAACTCTCCTGCTAAGTTTGTTGTCTTGCACATGGACAATCTCATAATGATCGTCCAGTTCTAGAAACTCTTTTCACAGGAGAATAAGGTTTCAAAGAAGACCATTTTCATTAATGTTATAAATAGGCAATTTTTTCCGAATTTGGTTAGTATTTGCAGAGATAGGAACTGTAAAATATTTATGCTCTTCAATAAATGTACACAGCTTCTATCGATCAATCATTTTAGCTGAATCTCTGAGGCCTTCTGGTCTTTCCACTTAGGTTTTAAATATTTTTTTCTTACTGCCAAGTAACATGTTCATTAATATAACTATGTTTTAACTCTGAGATTAATGTCTAATGTAATAAACCTCTGAGTTAGGACAAACATCTCCATAGCTAGTAATTGGAGAGTCTGGGATTTCATAATAGAAATAGTTTATTTGATGTGCATATAGTTCCTGTTTGTAGGCTTATTATTGTATTCAAGTCATTTTAAAGACTACCTCCTTCTTTTCATACTATGCATTCTCAGCCCTGAATTTACTCAAAAACTCCCTAGATTGCTTTTGACACATTTTTAGAGAGATATTCCCACTTGCTTCTTACTTTACAATCTGGTAATAATAGGATTTCTTATGTACCTGGCATTCTGGTGAAGCAATTCCCCATCCTTTGTTGGATCAGGCCCATTTCCTTTCAATTGGGAATCACAAACACCTTCGTTATGCACACTCTCCTTGCAAAAGGTTTCTTCAGATTTTTTTTCAGAGTTGAGTCCCTGTGCTTTCCATCTGTGTTATGCTCCCAAACTGTTCTTGAGTTGCTCATTACTTAAGATATTCCTTTTCTATTTCGAAAGTCCAAGCCTCCTTTACAAAAGCCAGAACCATTGCTGAACTGAGCCTTTCCATATTACCAGTTGCTACTCATGACATCGAAATGAATTTTACAAATACAACTTCATAATTTTCTTTTCTTCCGCAGTTTGGCTGTCCTGAACTGGAGGGGGCGTCGTGACTTTAAATCAAAATTTCTATGAACCATAGCTTAGGAATCACCTCTTAGAAATTGAACAGGCCACACCTGCTAGAAGACCTGGCAGCCTGCTTGCAGTCCTTCTATGCATGTTCTTTCTGTTCCTCCTGGGACAGACCCATAAGCTTTTCTCTATCTCTGCAATAGAACACCAGCATGAGGCTCCTTTTCTCTCTGCCCACATTTCTTGCGGACATCACAGACCATCCTCTCCTAAACTCACTCCCCCAGCTTGTAGCTATAGCAAAGCCTGCAATACTAGCAGGCTTTCCCTGTGAACACATCAGTCCTGTAGGCTAGTAAAACAGGACTTTATAAAAAATACAGGCCACACAACTCTCACCCTCTGAAAATACAGAGAGAAAACAAAAACCAAGGGATGAAATACCCACCAGAAACAAGACTTTTAGTCACCTGAAACCCAGATGTCTAGACACGAGCATAAGAACACAATCAATAATAGCCATCATAATATGTCTCCACTAGAGTCCAGAAAACCTGCCAGAGAAAGCCGTGAATATTCTAACACAGCTGCAGCACAAGAAAAATGCCTAAAAGCCAACTATATTAATGTGCTAAATGTCCTTAAATAGACATTAAATAAATCCCTGAAAGATCAGGAAAACACAAACAATTAGAGAAAATGAATAAATTCCTAAAAGAAAGCCAGGAAAACACCGAACAAACAGTTGAAGAAAATGAATAGCTCCCTTTGAGAAAGGTAAGTAAAAATAAACAGTTAAAGGAAATGAATAAAAACTTTTCAAAACCTGAACAGAAATTGAAGTAATACAGAAAACCCAATCTGAGGGAATTCTGGAAGTAAAAAATTCAAACAGAAACTACAGAGGAAACTTTCAACAACAAAATACAGCAGATGTCTACATATAGAGGAATGCTAATAGATACATTCTTATCACCCTGTACACAACTGAAGTTCAAGTTTATCAAAGACTTCAACATAAAACCAGAAATATTGGACATGATCTAAGGGGAAAGGGGAATGATCTTGAATTCATTGTCACAGGAGACAACCATATAAACAGAACACGGAAAGAACAAGCAGTTTAGATCAACAATTAATAAATGGGACCTACTGAAACTGAAAAGCTTCTGGAAGGCAAAGGACACAATTAATCAAAAGAACTGGCAACTTAAAGAATAAGGGAAAAATTTAACCAACTCCACATCAGATAGAGTACTAATATCTAAAACATATGATTAACTTAATAAACTAGATATCAAAACAAAGCAAATAATTAAACATTAAAATAGGGCATATATGTAAAAGGAATTCTCAATAGATGGATCTAAAATAGCTGAGAAACATTTAAATAAATGGTGAATATTTTTATCCATATGGAAATGAAAATCAAAACTACTTTGAGATTCCATCTTACACCTGTCAGAATGGCTAAGGTCAATAACACAAATGAGAGCTCATGCTGTCAGGGATGAGTGAGGAGAAAACTCCTCCATTGTGGTGGAAATGAAAACATGCACAACCACCATAGAAATCAATATGGTGGTTCCTAAGAAAATAGGGAATCGATCTATTTCAAGACCCAGCTATATGACTCATGTATATATTCAAAAGACACTCCCCTATGACAAAGACACTTATTTACCTATGTTCCTTCTGGATTTATTCATAATAACCAGAAATTGGAAACAACATAAATGATCCTGAACTGAAGAATAGATAAACAAAATGTGGTATATTTACACAATGGATTACTACTCCGCTGTTAAAAAAAAATGACATCATGAAACTGCAAGTCAGTGGACAGAACTAGAGAAAAAATATCCTGAGTGAGGTTGCAGCAGATATGGTAGTGTTCTTGTGGGATTCCTAAATGAGTGGGTATATTTCTAAATGAGCAGTTCCTAAATGAGTGGATATATTTTTTCTGCTCTTGGGACTCTTTTGCTCTTGTTGTGTTGTCTTGGCAGGCCGTAGTGTGAGGGCTTTTATCTTGTGTTTTTGTACATTGCTTTATTGCATTTGGTTGTTGTCTTTTGGAGACCTGCTGTTTTTTAATGGGCGATGGAGAGGAGTGGATTCAGTTGGAGAGAAGCTGTGTGTGGTGGTGGTGGTGGTGGATGTGTTAGAAAGAATAGAAGGAAGACAAATTGCTTGAGAGAAGAATCAATTTGCAATAAAATTAAACTATTCGCGTTGTTTCTCTTGATTACCATAGATGTATTAAAATCCTCAATGTCCTTAGCCATCAGAAAGATGCAAATCAAAACGACCCTGAGATTTCACCTTACACCCATCAGAATGGCTAAGATGAATAACTCAAGTGACAACACATGCTGGAGAGGATGTGGAGAAAGGGGAACCTTCCTCCATTGCTGGTGGGAATGTCAACTGCTACAACCACTTTGGAAATCAATCTGGCGCTTTCTCAGACAATTATGAATAGTGATTCCTCAAGATCCAGCTATACCATTCCTATACTATCCAAAAGATGCTCAAGTACACAAAAAGGACATTTGCTCAACCATGTTTGTAGCAGCTTTATTTGTAATAGCCAGAACCTGGAAACAACCCAGACGTCCATCAACAGAGGAACGGATACAGAAATTGTGGTACTTTTACACAATGGAATACTACTCAGCAATTAAAAACAAATCATGAAATTTGCAGGCAAATGGTGAGATATAGAAAAGATCATTCTGAGTGAGGTATCCCAGAAGGAGAAAGATACACATGATGTATACTCACTTATAGAGACCTATAAGATATGATAAACATACTGAAATCTATACACCTAAAGAAGATAAACAAGAAAGAGGACCCTGGATAAGATGATCAACCCGCACTTAGAAAAACAAATGGGATGGTCACTAGATGTAAGAGAAAACAAGTTACATGACAGGAGCCTACCACAGAGGGCCTCTGAAAGACTCTACCTAGCAGTGTACCAAAGCAGATAAGAAACCTTCGGCAGAGTGCAGGGAATCATATGAAAGAAGGGGAAGTTTAGTATGACCTGGAGAGCTCTGCAAGAACCAAATATATCAGAACACAGGGGTCTTTTATGAGACTGTCTCTCCAACCAAGGACCATGTATGGTTATAACCTAGAACCCCTGTTTGTATGTAGCAAATGGTAGCTCAATTCCCAAGTGGGTATACTAGTAAGGGGAACAGAAACTATTTTGGACATGAACTCTGTGGCTGGCTCTTTAACCTCCCTGTCCCCTGAGGGAGAGGCAGCCTTGCTAGGCCACAGAAGAGGACATTGCAGCCATTCCCGAAGAGACCTGATAAGCTAGAGTTAGATGGAAGAGGAGGAGGTCCTCCCCTATCAGTGGACTTGGAAAGGGGCAGGGAGGAGATGAGGGAGGGGAGGGGGGATAGGAAAGGAAAGCGGGAGGGGGCTACGGCTGGGATACAAAGTACATAACCTCTGTTTAATATAAAATAAAAATGAAAAAAAATTGAAATGAGAAAAAAAAGAAGGGGGATTTAGTAAGACCTGGAGAGGACAGGAGCTCCACAAGGACCAAATATATCTGGGCACAGGGGTCTTTTATGAGACTGTTTCTCCAACCAAGGACTATCTATGGATATAACCTAGAACTCCTGCTCGGATGTAGCCCATGATAGCTCAGTATCCAGGTGGGTATCCTATTAAGGGAACAGGGACCATTTCTGACATGAACTCAATGGTGGGCTCTTTGACCTCCCCATACCTCAAGGGAGAAGCAGCCCTGCTAGGCCACAGAGGAGGACTTTGCAGCCAGTCCTGAAGATACCTGATAAACCAAAGTTAGATAAAAAGGGAGGAGGTCCTCCCCTATCAGTGGACTTGGGAAGGGGCAGGGAGGAGATGAGGGAGCAAAAGTGGGATAGGGAGAGAATGAGGGAGTGGGATACAGCTGGGATACGAAGTTAATAAACTTTAACTAATGTTAATTTTTTTAAAAAATCCATTTGATCTGTGAGCTTATGTGCATTCTGTAAACTCTAGGATTAGACCAGAAAACTAATAGCTACAGGGTAGAGTAGAACTCTCAGTATGATTCTTGAGGGAAGTAGATCATGACATTAATCTTCATCTTCTACATTCACTAGAGTACCTCTCCTGAATAGCCGCATAAAAGGCATGCAGTCATATTGTGTTAAATGTTCATGAATGGGTGAATGAAATAAATAGGAACTTTAAAAAGACAGTGTTTGTAAGGTGTGAGTATAAGGCTCTAAATCATTGATAGCACTAAGAAACATCAATTTATACACACTGATTCAATCATCAGTTTTAGAGCAACTTTATTAACATTTTGATTCCTGTACTACACAACTGCTACAATAATATGTACTAGAAAATCACTAATAAGTAGGAAAATAAGGAACATCTTAAATAAAGAAATGGTATCCAGAGTTTTAGTTATCTATAATTATGGCCAAAATTATCTGATACTTTTGATAGTAATGCCTTACTGTGAGTATCTATAAGATCTGAAGAATTAGCATAAATCTGAATTGGCCCAGGCAATGTTTGACTGATTGTCATTCTACTGTTAGGAATTTCAATGTTCTAACGTAAGTATGATGGCTACTTCATAGGCTCATCACCATCATTCCATCGTATATTCATTTCTAAGTGTCTGTGCTTCTTTTGAAGCTGAGAGTTGCCTGTTTCACATAAACACTTCCTACTACTGTGCATAATAGGCACAATTAGATTGATTCATCCCTGTGGACTTCTCTATATAAAAGAAAGAGCTCTTTTTATTTTGTCTTCTACATTTCTCTCTTCAGCAAGTATGGAATGAAAATTATGTTCTTGCTTAAGCCTGCTTGAATTTTCTTACCACCCCCACACATAAATACACATGTGCATGTGTGTGTACATTAGACTATATATAGATGTTACTGGTTAAGAGCGCTTTCTTTCATTCTTTCGTTCTTTCTTTCTCTCTTTCTTTCTTTCTCTTTTTCTTTTTTGATTGAAGGGGTTTTAGGTTCTCTCCATGCATGTTCCTTGGTTGGGGCATCAGTCTCTTCATGTCTTCCTCTGGAGAAAATTGTTGCTCAATAATGAACATTTTTATATACGCTCTGATATAAAAAGTACTCATAAGGGATCTCTCTACAACTATGCTTCAGAACAATATACCCCTATCCTGAGTTTGCAATTAATGATCATTATAGCAGAGAATTCCTGGGTTTCCCTTTTCCATATACTCAGCTGTGTTGCATAATCTTGTGAACATGCATCTATTACCTTTCCAGAGGTAGTACTACCTTTCAGATGCATATAGGGAAATCACCCCTTCTGCCCAAATAATATTAAACCATTCATAATATATGTGAGGAGGCCAGTTTCTACTTTTTTTTCTAGCCAGAAGCAGAAAGACACACATGGTATATACTCACTTATAACTGGATATTAGATATATAATAGAGGATAAACATATTAGAATATGTATGCCTAAAGAAGCTAAGCAAGAAAGAGGACCCCAGGGAAGATGCTCAGTCTTCATTTAGAAAGGCAAATGGGATAGACATTGGAAGCAGGAGAAAACAGGGAACAGGACATGAACTCTACCCAGCTGTTCAGACTCATAGCCAAACTTTGGGCAGAGTGCAGGGAATCTTATGAAAGAATGAGGAGACAGAAAGACCTGGAGGGGACAGGCGCTCCATAAGGAAAGCAACAGAATCAAAAATTTCTGAGTCCAGGGTCTTTGCAGAGACTAACACTCCAAACAAGGACCATGAATGGAGATAACCTAGAACCCTTGCACAGATGTAGCCCATGGCAGCTCAGTCTCCAAATGCTTTCTCCAGTAAGGGGAACAGAGGCTGTCTCTGACAATAACTCAGTGGCTGGTTCTTCGATCACCTCCCCCTGGAAGGTGCAGCCTTACCAGGCCACAAAGACAATGAAGATACTCCTGATGAGACCTGATAGGCTAGGGAGGACCTCTCCTATCAGTGGACTAGTGGAGGGGCATATAGGGAGAAGAAGGAGGGAGGGTGGAACTGGGAGGAGATGAGGGAGGAGCCTACAACTAGGATACAAAATGAATAAGTGGTAAAAAAAAAAAGTAAACAAGTTAACAGAATAAGAAGACACAATGAATTAATTGATTATCCACCAGAACTGCATGGTAAGCCCCTGATGCTGATGAACCTACAGTTTGTATATGGGACACCAAGACTTTCACATAAAATGGAACTAAAAGTTTCCTTACTGGTAGGAAATATATCAATACCAGGAGGTACTGATATATATATATATATATATATATATATATATATATATATATATATATACAGGCTGTTAGTAGAGAAAAATCATCAATAGTTTTACCAAGCTGTAGACATAGCAAAGTACAATAATGCTCTTCCAGGGGGAGAGGGCACAAAATATGCCCAGTTGTGCAATGATGTTTTGCGGTGGAGAGGGATAACCCACATATTTCTAATTAGTTTAGAGACCTGCTCCACAGAAAAGGATATGTACATAACACCATAAAATGGGTCAAATGCCCATGGCTGGGAGAACACATTCTTTGGGGCATTTCTTCCTAATGATCTGCTAAGTAAATATATAGCCAAAATGCCATCTAAATTTTCATGCTTATATCAATAAAGTAAGACTGCTCCCAAACTGGACAGGGAAACTTTGTATTTCTTTTATGTTGCAAATAAGTAATTATTGAATTTTCAGTCCTAAACAGGGTTATCTGTATTACTCTCTTCAAACCCAAGAGACTATAACCAAAGAAGGGGCAGAAAGAATGTTAGAGCCAAAAGCTAAGAAAAGTGCTATAAAACACTGACTTCTGTATATTGCATAGCCATTGAAATCACGAACACAGAGCAGCTGTGCATACCATGTATACAGCATTCATAATATGGATCCTTCAGTATTTAAGCATGGATGTGAATGGTGAGGTTGGTGATGTTCATGAGCCCCCACCCATATTGGAAGATCTAGTGCCAATTAATGGTTTTTGAAGAAGGATGTATCACTTATTTCACTCTTGTAGGTACTAAACTGCACACACTTCAGTAAATAGACCACTGCAAACAGCCATAAAACCAGTGGGGTTGGGGGAAAGCTTGAAATCAGTAAAGGAAGTGATAGGAAAGAAGAGAGCTAGTACGAGTGGTCAGGGGATAAAGGAGGTAATTAGGAGTGAAGATAATCACGACAAATTGTTTACACGTATACAGAAGTCATAAAAAATAATGTTAATGTTTCAATTAGAAAAATAAAATTAAATATAAAAATGGAACAATCATAGAATTATCTGCTTGAGCAAATAAAAACATGTCTTTGGCCTACTTAATTTTGGACAGTTTTCTACGTATTTAATTTTAAGAGAGTTTCTTTTACAGAATGACCAACTAATAAAGACATCAGCACTTTAAGATGGAACATAATGTTAGGAACCTAAGTGATATAATGTTTCCTTTTAAGTGGAGAAGATGCTAAAAAGAAAATCAGAGAACTTAGCACAACTGTCAACTGTTGGAAGATGAGGAATCCTTTTTGGAACAGGAAATGAAGGGGATGAACAATATTGTAAACAGGTATTGTAAACCAACTTATAGAACAGCAAAACCATAACAAAAAACATCCGTGGTGACAGGAACAGTTTCCTCAAGTCTTGCCTGTTTTATTTCGGAGCTTTGTTTGTTCATATTGATTGTAAAAATTCATAGGTTTCTTTATGACATTGTGTCATATAAAGTATTTGATCATAAACATTGCATCTGTTTTTTTCTTCATCTACCTACTAAAGAAAAGTACTTTTCACAAAATAATTATTGCTGTGAATGTGATCAAAGTGTATTACATACATCTATTAAGTCCAGTATATACACAATGGAACCCATTCTTTTGAACACATACATGCACTTATAAAAATGTTATTATGAATTTTTGGACCTTGACAGAATATTTTGTAGACAAAAATACTAAAAGTGTCACTCGGTTAATTTTAACAAGAAAGACATGCTGAAACACAATGACAAAAAGAATTATTCATTTAAAAAAATCTAGTTTAATGAAATTTAGTATTTATGGTTTCCTGGGTAGAAAATACAATTGCTTACTCATTGTTCCTGCCTTTCACTGAAGGACATGATTCTCACAGTATAAGCTGTCTAGAACAGAGGTCCACAGACTCATGGACAAAGTGTAGAGGGTCACCAGTTTGCATAGGTACAGTTGTATGAAATGACATAGTGTTCATTAGATGCCATATTACTAGAGTCAGATTCAGTAGATATAACACAGAAAATGGAGTTCACAATGACTTTTCTAAACCCATGTAAGAAAAAAAAATGTGTCTTTTGCCAAGATGTCTAAAACATTTTAACAATATACTTTTAGGTGCTCCTTAAATGAGTTATGTGTGAAATAAGACTTGTTGAGGACAAAGGTGTGTGTGAGGTGCTACAACTGTTGTAAAAAAAAGATAAAGATAAATAATGTCTAATATATCGGTTTACAAACACATCTAAGTATTCTGAAATCTAGAGAAATAATAACCGCAGATATATAATGAAGAAAGAGCACATTCTACTTGCCAGTCACCTCACATACATTATCACTAACTTTGACAACTGGAATATTGAGCAATGAATAAATACTAGCTATGACTGCACATCAAACGCCATGGCAACTGCTTAATCTTATTATCACACTTAATTCGTAAAGCATCAACACACATTCAAAAATAAGGCAACCAACCCAAATATCATTTAAAAAAATGAACCCAGTGTGTTTCCATATTTTTTCTTTCCTTCATTTATTTATAGCCTGACCTCAGTCCCTGCCTCCTCTGTCATTATGTAACACCTAAGGTTTTGTTCCAATTTATAAGTTTGTTTATTTGTTTGTTTACTTACTTATTTATCTATTACCAGTGTCATCTAGCCCTGGAAGAGAGAAATGTCAGAGCCTCATCCTCCCTTGGCAGGGCCACATGGACAGTGACTATGGCTTATTCTATGTTGGTGTCAGACACAGTGCCTTTTTGAAAACACAGTGAGGGTGTTGAGAAGCAGCTCTATTCTGTATACTGTGTTCAAGTGTGAACAAAATTGAGTGTAAGGTAACTTTTTCTGGAATGGATTATAGGCATAAGTAAATTGATCAAGTTATCTGAATCATTAGCACTATGCCCTGTTTTAAGGACTAGATAATAGAAAATATCCATTCCTTTGGGCAGACTTCAGCTGAGACTGTGACTGTAATCATGTTAATTGATAACAATCTCTAAGATCAGAAGATCAGTATATCCCTGCAAACTTGTCCCAATTGTGACATAATGATACATTATCGGTGCATTCTGTATTATAAAATCACCTCTAGGTATAATTCATTGCTGTAAAACAGACAATAAATAATTTAAAATCATCATTTATTAATAATAGCCCCAAAATAAACTTACGCTCTAAAACAATATTGCCATAATTTAAAGAAGAAAAATGTCAAGTTTGAGTAAAGACCCATTCAGCTTTCAAAGTATTCTTAAACTGATTTATTATTGCTGAGATGCGTAGACACTGAAGTATCTGTGGATGCTTCAAAATGACCTGCTTTTCATGAGCATCAGACTTTTGATCTGTCTGCAGGGAAAAAATGGATTGATAGCTGCTACTAAATTTGATAGCAGATTCTGAATACAAAAAAAAGTTTTCTTGCTGAAAAAATTTAGCAATCTGTCACTTACATTATATTATGTCACCACGCACAATGACATATTGCAATGTAATGCAATGTAAATCATGTACTAGATAACTGCAGTTCATAACTTTCTGAACAGTTGACTCATTCCTTATCAAAAAGCCTTGCAAGGGAAGTGAAGGAATCTCTTTCCTGAGTTTACCCACAGCACTGATGTCACCAACCTATTCATGCTGCCTACCTGACTCTCTATTTACTGAACTAAACTCCTTGCTCCTCCTCTTCTTCTTCTCCTCTTCCTCCTCCTCCTTCCTCCTCTTCCTCCTCCTCCTCCTCCTTTTCCTTTTTCTTCTTCTGGTGAAACTGTCAATCAAGGCATTCCAGTGGACAGGCAGGACTTAACAGCATAGGGCTGCTGTTAGCCTAACAGATCAGTGTGAACTGAAAGGTAGATCCACCTTTTGAAGTCTACAGACTTATAGGCTTAAAAGATTGAAATGAGATGATGCCCCTCTGAAACTAAGATAAGGGCACTTTATTGGAACCATAAACTTTCTAGAGAATTATGCTCTGATTTTCAGTATCTGCTTTCCTATGGGCAGGTTACTTACAGAAAACAATTATCACAATGGAATAGCGGATCTGAGAATATTTCAGCACCAAAAATACAGAGAACTGCTCTGTTGGGTCAATTGTCCTTAATCCAGGCCAAACAGAACCATGGTTTGAAGAACTGGTATGGAATATATGATGGAGAGGTCTCCTTATTCTGTAAGTCAAGCCATGAGATGTATGCAGAACTTCTTATTCTGAAAGCTAGCACTTTTACACTCCAGCAAGTAAATGTGTGAGAGAAAATGGAGGGTAAGGGGAAGACCACCCCATGAAACCTCCTTGAGACATATGGCAGTGATCAATAACCAAACCATTTAAACTCTTCACACTTTTGGTTCTTGAGCACATTACTATTTATGGTGCTTTTAATTAAACGTGAAATATACTTGCAAGTTATTTAGTTTTGTAAATCCACTGTTCTCTCTAGTGTTTTCTGAAGGAGGCTCAATTAAGCAAAGCTACATGCTTTCACTTATTTTTCTTCAGTCACAGTGACCAGTAAGGGAGGTGATTAAAAATTGTTTGTTTTGACTTTTAGCAAGCTGTGAAACATCTCTGTCAGTACTCATTATCAGTCTGTAGCCTCTGAATTATATGTACATATATGTATGAATATATGGACATATATATTGACACACAAACACACATACATATTTAGGACCTGGATGATTGTACTGCTTACCTGTTTTATGTCAATTGACATAAACTACAGTCATTGGAGAGAAAGAAACCTCAATTCGGAAAAAGCCTTTATAAGCTAGGGCTAGAGATCCAAGATGGTGGCCCCAGGAGGACACTGTCTGAGGAGCAGTACAGCAGTGTCAGCACAGTGACCAGGAGACTGAACTCTGTGACCTAAAACACCAGTGTTTATGATTACCAGGTGAAAGGAAACCCTACGGTGAGGAAATCAAATGGGAAGGTCCTTGGAATACCCAGTCAATCCCTGGAAAAGGTCCAAGTGACTGATGGGAGCACATCTGCCAGCCTACATCTGAGCACGCAGATACCTGCGACATCCCCAGCCGCTATCCCAGACCAGAACACACAGTCTCCAGTTTGGACTGAGGTGGCCCCAGCTACCATCCCAGACTGGGGTGCATAGCCTCTGGCTCAGAAGGAGGGGCCAAGTCTCTGGACCAGAGTGGAACCCTTATGTACCAGCCCACACCAGAACATAGAGCCTATAGTCCAGAGTCAAGCCCTTAGCTGCAAGCCCAGGTCAGAGTGCAGAGCCTCCAGACCAGAGCAAAGCCTTTAGCTGCAGGCCTTGATCAGAGTACGGAACCTTCAGACTACAGCGGTGCCCCAGGCACCATCTCAAACCGGTACAATCAGCCTCTGGCCCACAGTGAGGTACCAAGTCTCTGGACCAGAATGGCAACCAGCCTGCAGTGCTCACAGCTTCTAGCACAGAGCCCACAACAGAGTCCGTGTCCCGCCAGCATTACCCACATTACCCTCATAGTCCAGCCTGCTGAACCCCCCACATGTTGAACACCACTGGGTATTCAGGAAACCTGCGCAGGCGCTTGGTACTTGCAATTGCACTTGCTAAACGCACTAGCACCCACATTCCCTCCTGTGCTTGCTCCCAAACCCCATAGCCCACGCATCTACACTCTCTAGCATTCCTCTTCAAGACACCTTCCGAGGACACACGTGCACACACACATACACATACTCCCCGCCCCAACCCCCAACAACGATTCTACACCAGCAGCTTTTCCTCCCACAGGTACAACTGAAGCAACAACACACTCTCAAACCACTGCACTTCGCTGATCTTCCTGAAGAATACTCCAGACACCAGAGATTGACAGTTCCAGTCTGAAGATCAGCCTCAAGGAACAAACAGCTCCTTAATTATATATAAACAAATGGCCAAAGGTCGACATAGGAACTCACCCAACAAAACTCAGGACACCATGGTCCCACCAGCAACACCCAAAATCAATGGATATTTTAATTCAGCGGAAACACAGGAAAATAATGTTAAAGCTATGCTTATGCAGTTATTAGAGGAACAAAAAGAGGAAATGAACAGAGCTATCAAAGAAATACAGAAGAATATAACTGCCCTCATAGAGGAACAATTAAAGACATATAGAGAAGAAACAAACAAAAAAATAGGAGCCACATTCAATCAGATGAAGGAAATGGTGCAAAGCATGAACACAGAATTAGAATCTATAAAGAAAACACAAACCAAGAAAAACCTGGAACTGGAGAACTTAGAGAAGAGATCAGGAACCACAAAGGTAAACATCACCAACAGAATACAAGAGGTGGAAGAGAGAATCTCGGGAGCTGAATATACACTTGC
This sequence comes from Pachyuromys duprasi, assembly GCA_028658305.1. Lineage (NCBI taxonomy): Eukaryota > Metazoa > Chordata > Mammalia > Rodentia > Muridae > Pachyuromys > Pachyuromys duprasi. Next base: position 35,809,202 of record CM053744.1, read on the forward strand.
TGAAATTGATTCCTCACACAAAGAAAAAGTAAAATTGGAAAAGTCCCAAAACAAAACATCCAAGAAATCAAGGATGCCATGAAAAGACGAAACCTAAGAATAATAGGAATAGATGAAAAGAAGACTCCAGGCTCCAAGGACCGGAAAATATTTTTTATTGGAAAATATTTTTAAGAAAATCATAGAAGAAAATTTTTCCAACTTAAAGAAAGAGATGTCCATAAACATACAAGAAGCCCACAGAACACCAAATAGACTAGACCAGAAAAGAAATACTTCTCTTCATATCATGGTCAAAACACTAAACCTACAAAACAAAGAAAAACATTAAAGGCAGCAAGAGAAAATGGTCAAGTAACATATGAAGGTAGACTGTTCAGAATCACACCAGACTTCTCATTAGAAACTATGAAAACCAGAGGGGCCTGGGCAGTCTTTAAAGGAACACAGATGCCATCCCAGACTACTATACACAGCAAAGGTTTCAATCAACATAGATGGAGAAAACAAAATATTCCATGACAAAACTAAATTTAAGCAATGTCTACACAGCAACCCAGCCCTAGAGAAGATACTAGAAGGAAAACTTCAATCCCATGAAAACAACTACACAAAAGAAAATATAGGATATAGATAATCCCTCAACAACAACAACAACAACAACAACAAACAATGAAACATAGGAGGACCACCAACGCCTCAAAAAGAAATTAACAGTCATTGGTCACTATTATCTATCAACATCAATGGACAAAACTCTCCAATAAAAAGACACAGAGTAACAGAATTGGTGTGGAAACAGGATCTAACATTCTGCTGCATCCAAGAAACACACCTATGCAAAAAAGAAAAACACTACCTCAGAGTTAAGGGCTGGAAAACTGTTTTTCAAGCAAATGGACCCAGAAAACAAGCTGGGGTAGCAATCCTAGTATCTAATAAAATAGACTTTCAACCAAAATTAATCAAGAAACAAGAGGAGGGGCACTTCCTTCTCACCAAAAGAAAATTCCAACAGGAGGACATCACAATTTTGAACATTTATGCCCCAAATACAAGAGTACCTACATTTGTAAATAAAACATTAAAGCTCAAATCACACATTGATTCCAACACTCTAATAGTGGGAGACTTCAATGCTCCATTCTCACCAAGGGACAGATCATCCAGTCAGAAGCAGAACAGGGAAACAAGGGCATTTACAGAGGCCCTAAATCAAATGGACCTAATAGATGTCTACAGAACTTTTCACCCTAGATCAAGAGTATTCCTTCTTTTTAGCACCTCATGGAACCTTCTCCAAAATAGACCATATAGTTGGTCACAAAGCAATCCTCTGCAGATACAAGAAGATTGAAATAATCCCTTATATCCTATCTGACCATCATGGTCTAAAGATGGACCTCAACAACAACAGAAAGAGCAAAAAGCCTTCACATACATGGAAATCCAAAAACTTGCTACTCAATAACACCTTGGTTAGGGAAGAAATAAAGAAAGAAATTAAAGAGTAACTAGAATTCAATGAAAATGAAAGCACAACATACTAAACATATGGGACACAATAAAGGCAGTGTTAAGAGGAAAGTTCATAGAACTAAGTGCCTTCAAGAAGAAATTCAAAGCATCTCATACAAGCAACTTAATGGCCCAACTGAAAGCCCTAAGGAAAAAAAAGAAGAAGAAGCAAATACACCCAAGAGGAGCAGACAGCTGGAAATAATCAAACTCAGGGATGAAATAAATCAATTAAAACAAATAAAACTATTCAACGAATCAGTGAAACCAAGAGATGGTTCTTTGGGAAAATCAACAATATAGACAAGCCCCTAGCCAAAGTAACAAAAAGGCAGAGAGAAACTATCCAAAACAGCAAAATCAGAAACGAGAAGGGGGACATAACTACAGACACTGAGGAAATCCAAACAATCATTAGGTCTTACTACCAAAGCCTATATGCCACAAAATTTGAAAATCTACAAGAATTGGTTAATTTTCTTGATAGATTTCATCTACCTAAATTAAGTCAAGATCAGTTAGAAAGATTGAATAAATCTATATCCCCCAAGGATATAGAAACAGTTATCAACAGCCTCCCTTCCAAAAAAAAAAAAAAAAAGCCCTGGCCAAGATGGAATCACCGCAGACTTCTACCAGACCTTCAAAGAAGTGCTAATGCCAATTTTTTCTAAACTATTCCACAAAATAGAAATAGAAGGAAAATTCCAAACTCATTCTATGAAGCCACAGTCACCGTGATACTTAAATACACAAAGACCCAACAAAAAGAGATCTTCAGACTTATCTTCCTATGAACATTGATTCAAAAATACTCAATAAAATACTTGTAAACTGAATCCAAGAACACATAAAAGATATCATTCACCATGACCACGTAGGCTTCATCCCAGGCATGCAAGTTTGGTTCAACATACGGAAATCCATCAATGTGATCCACTATATAAACACACTAAAGGAGAAAAACCACATGATCATCTCCCTAAATGCTGAAAAATCACTGGCAAAATCCAACATCCATTCATGTTTAAAGTCTTGGAGAGATCAGGGATACAAGCAACATACGAAAACATAGTAAAGGCAATATACAGCAAGCCTATAGACAACATCAAACTCAATGGAGAGAAACTTAAATCAATTCCTCTGAAATCAGGGACAAGGCAAGGCTGCCTACTGTCTCCATATCTCATGGACATAGTACTTGAAGTCCTAGCAAGTGTAATAAGACAACTAAAGGAGATCAAAGAGATACAAATTGGAAAGGAATAAGTCAAAGTATCACTGTTTGCAGACAACATGATAATATACATGACCCACCCCAAAAATTCAACCAGAGAAATCCTTCAACTGATAAACACCTTCAGCAAAGTGGCTGGATACAAAATCAACTAAAAAGTATCAGAAGTCCTCCTGTATACCAAATTCAAAAGGGCCGAGAATGAAATTAGGGAAACAACACCCTTCACAATACCCAGAATAACATAAAGTACCTTGGGGTAACTCTAACTAAGCAAGGGAAAGACCTGTTTGAAAAGAAAAAAAAACTTCAAATCTCTGAAGAAAGAAATTGAAGAAGATATCACAAGATGGAAAGTTCTCCCATGCTCATGGATTGGTAGGATTAACATAGTCAAAATAGCCATTCTGTCAAAAGCAATCTACAGATTCAATGCAATTTCCATCAAAATACCACCACAATTCTTTACAGACCTTGAAAGAAAAATTCTCAACTTCGTATAGAGAAACAAAAACCCTAGAATTTCCATAATGATCCTATGCAACAGCAAATCATCTGGAGGTTTCTCCATCCCTGACTTCAAATTATACTACAGAGCAATAGTAATAAAACTGCATGGTATTGGCATAGAAACAGAATAGTGGATCAATGGAACCGAATAGAAGACCCAGAAATAAACCCACACACCTATGGAAATTCGATTTTTGACAAAGAAGCCAAAACCATTCAATGGAAAAAAGACAGCATCTTCAACAAATGGTGCTGGTCCAACTGGATATGTATATGCTGAAAAATGAAAATAGGTCCATATTCATCACCCTGCACAAAACTAAAGTCCAAGTGGATCAAAGACCTCAACATAAATAACATCAGACACACTAAATTGGTTAGAAGAAAAAGTGGGGAAGACCCTAGAACTCATCAACACAGGAGACTTCTTCCTGAACAGAAGACCAATAGCACAGGCTCTAAGATCAACAATCAATAAATGGGACCTCATGAAGCTGAAAAGCTTCTGTAAAGCAAAAGATACTGTCATCAACACAAAACGACAGCCTACGGACTGGGAAAAGATCTCCACTAACTCTATAGCTGACAAAGGGTTAATATCCAGGATATATAGAGAACTCAAGGAGTTAAAAAGCAACAAATGAAGTAATCCAATTAAAAATGGGGTATGGAGCTGAACAGAGAACTCTCTGTAGAGAACTGTAGAATGGCAGAAAAACACTTAAAGAAATGTTCAACGTCCTTATCAATCAGGGAAATGCAAATCAAAAGGACCCTGATATTTCATCCTACACCTGTCAGAATGGCTAAGCTCAAAAACTCAAGTGACAACACATGCTGGAGAGGATGTGGAGAAAGGGGAACCCTCCTCCATTGCTGGTGGGAATGCAAACTTGTACAACCACTCTGGAAATCAATTTGGTGCATTCTTAGACAATTTGAATAGTGATTCCTCAAGACCCAGCTATATTACTCTCAGGCATATATCCAAAATATCTCAAGTACACAACATGTAATTTGCTCAACTGTGTTCGTAGTAGCTTTATTCATAATAGCCAGAACTTGGAAGCAACCCAGATGTGTCTCAGTTTAAGAATAGATACAGAAAGTATGGTACTCTTACACAATGGAATACTACTCAGCAATTAAAAAGGAGGAAATCATGACATTTACAGGCAAATGGTGGGACCTGGAAACGATCATCCTGAATGAGTTATCCCAAAAGCAGAAAGACACACATGGTATATACTCACTTATATAAACCTATAAGATAGGACAAACATACTTAAATCTATACACCTAAAGATGATAAACAAGAAAAAGGACTCGGGGTAAGATGATCAATCCTCAGTTAGACAAATGGGATGGACATTGAATGTAGGAGAAAACAAGCAACAAGACAGGAGACTACTGGAGAAGGCCTCTGAAAGACTAACTAGCAATATATCAAAGCAGATATTAAGACTCACAAACAAACCTTAGGCAGAGTGCAGGGAATGATACGAAAGAAGGGAGTTAGTAATTCTTGGAGAGGACAAGAGCTCCACAAAGACCAAATACATTAGGGCAAAGGGGTCTTTTAGGAGACTGTTTCTCCAACCAAGGACCATGTATGGATATAACCTAGAACCCCTTTTTGGATATAGCCCATGGTAGCTCAGTATCCAAGTGGGTACCCTAGTAAGGGGAACAGGGACTATTTCTGTCATGAACTCAATTGTTGTCTCTTCGACTCTCTCCCCCCATCCTCCCGAGTATAAGCAGCCTTGCTAGACCCCAGAAGAAGACATTGCAGCCAGCCCTGAAGAGACCTGATAACCCAGGGTCGGATGGAAGGGGGGAGGTCCTCCCCAATCAGTGGACTTGGAAAGTGTCAGGGAGGAGATGAGTGAGTGATGGGGAGAGTAAAGGAGGCTCCAGCTGCAATACAAAGTATATCACTTGTGATTAATATAAAAATAAAAAAAACATGTCTTGCAAAACAAACAAACAAACGCTAGGGCTATAGGTGCATGTGTAGGATATTTTCTTTTACTTTTTTTATTATTATTTACTTATTACAATTTATTCATTTTGTATCCCAGCTGTGTCTCCTTCCCTCATCTCTGCCCACTCTCACCCTCCCTTCCTCTTCTCCCAGTATGCCTTTTCCCTAATCTGCTGAGGAGTAGGAAGGCCTTCGCTACTATCTGACCCTAGCCTGTCAGGTCTAATTAGGACTGGCTTTATTGTTCTCTGTGGCCTGGCAAGCCTGCTGCCATAGGTGGATAGAATCTTATGGAATTAGGGGGTGATAGAAAGACCTGGAGGGAACAGAAGCTCCAAAAGTAGACCAACAGAGCCTAAAATCCTGGGCCCAGGAAGGCCTGCAGAGTCAGATGCTATAATCAAGGACCATGCATGTAGAGGACATAGGACATTTTTTAAATTAGTGATTGATGGAGGGAGGGTTCAGTCCGTTGTGACTGGTGTCATTCCTTGGCAAGTGGTCCTGCGTTCTATAAGAAACCAGATGAACAAGCCATAAGGAGTATGGCAGTAAAGAGTACTTACTCCTCCTGACCCTCTGGATCATCTCCAGCCTTCAGGCTCTTTCCTGGTTTGAGTTCTTGTCTTGTCTTCCCACAACAGGAATACATAGCCAATTAAACCCTTTCTCCCCAAGATACTTTTGGTAGTAGAGTTTCATCATAGCAATACTATCATAGTAGTTTATAAAGAGGTTTATACTCCCTGTTTGTTCTTAGAAATGCTGATGCCATGTTAGAGCTCTATATAAAAACTAACTTAATCAATGAAATCAGAGTACAAAATAGACAAAACTTTAAAGGAGAAATTTCTTAGCTATTGTGACTTTTCAACTGTATTTCTAGCATAAGCCTCCATCTGATTTTTTCTCATACATGACCTTATCAATTGGCTATTAGCTTCCACATGACTTATTGTTAAGTAGGTTTTAAGACTATTATTAATATATACTTATTGTACAAATAAAGTGTTTAATTGGGGAATTTTTATAGGTGTATAATGTTCTTTGATTACATTCAAATTCCCATTGCTTTCCCTTATGGTGCCTCCATTCAGTCTCCTTTTTTTCCCAAATAGTTCTACCTCTACTTTCATTTCACACACACACACACACACACACACACACACACACACACACACACACACAGAGGGGGGAAGGGAGGGGGAGAGAGAGAGAGAGAGAGAGAGAGAGAGAGAGAGAGAGAGAGAGAGAGAGAGAGAGAGAGAGATACATACATATAAAAATTTAATGATTGAAAACCCCCCCAAAATATCATTTTCAAGAGAAATTGGTGGAAAAGGAAATCAAATACTTTGTGAAATAATCCAGACTCATTAAAAACAAATATCTCTCATCCTCTCTCCTCTGCAAATAGCATTGTACTCTTGAGAATGAAAATCCCCAATAAATGAAGTTCTCAGTTGCTAATACTCAAAGTTATGTGCTAAAAACTATGACTCAGTACATATTTTAATAATCCATTTCAATGAGAACCTTTAGTTAAGATTTGGATTTTATAATCTCAGATTTCCATTAATACTGAAAATTGTACTTTTAAAATAGTTTTATTTTTTATATTAATTACAGTTTATTCACTTTGTATCCCAGCTGTAACCAACCTCCTCCCTCATTCCCTCCCAATTCTACCCTACCTCCCTCATCTCCTCCCTGCCCCTTTCCAAGTCCACTGATAGGGGAAGTCCTCCTTCCCTTCCATCTGATCCTAGCTTATCAGGTCTCATCAGGACTGGCAACATTGTCCTCCACGGTAGCCTGGCAAGACTGCTCCCCACTCAGGGATGGGGTCTAAGAGCCAGCCACTGAGTTCATGTCAGAGACAGTCCCTTACTAGGGAACTCACTTAGATACTGAGCTGCCATGGGCTACATCTGTGCGGGGGTTCTAGGTTATATCCATGAATGGTCCTTAGTTGGAGTGTCAGTCTCAGAAAAGACCCCTGTGTCCAGATTTTTTGTTGTTCTTGTTGTTCTTGTTCTGTTGCTCTCCTTGTGGAGCTCCTGTCCTCTCCAGGTCTTACTATTACCTCCTTCTCTCATAGGATTCCCTGCACTATGCCCAAAGTTTGGCTATGAGTCTCAGCCTCTGCTTTGATACACTGCTAGGTAGAGTCTTTTAGAGGTCCTCTATGGTAGATACTCGTCCTGTTTCCCATTTTCTCCTTCTTCCAATGTCCATCCTGTTTGTCTTTCTGAGTGAGGATTGATCATCTTACTCAGGGCCCTCCTTCTTGCTTATCTTCTTTAAGTGTACAGATTTTAGTATGTTTATCCTATATTATAGGTCTAGTATCCACTTATAAGTGAGTAATACTGTGTGTGTCTTTCTGTTTTAGGGATATATCACTTGGGATAATCTTTCCTAGATACTGCTTTTAAGATGGGCCAGCAACTCAATGAGAAAGGGAGTTTGTCTTCTATATATGATTTTTTGGTTCAATACAGTTTACTGACAACAAAAAATTACATTTGAGGTAAATAAGCAAGAAAATCTTTGCTAATATTGTATCAGTTATTTTCAAAGATACTATTTAAGGGAACTAAGCAAATGATTGCTATAATAAAAGGAACATTTCTCTTTGAAAATATGCCTCTTAAATGGGATAAACATCTGAAGAGTAAAAACAGAAGCCTACCACAGAGGGCCTCTGATAGACTTGACCCAGCAGTGTATCAAAGCAGATGCTGAGACTCATAGTCAAACTTTGGGACGAGTAAAGGGAATCTTTGGAAAGAAGGGGGAGATTAAAGACTTGGAGGGGACAGGAGCTCCACAAGGAGAGCAACAGAACAAAAAAATCTGGGCCCAGGGGTCTTTGCAGAGACTGATACTCCAACCAAGGACCATGCACGGACATAACCTAGAGCCCCTGCACAAATGTAGCCCATAGCAGCTCAGTCTCCAAGTAGGCTTCTTTGTAAGGGGAACAGGGACTGTCTCTGACATGAACTCAGTGGCTAGCTCTTTGATTACCTCTCCCTGGGGTGAGAAAAACAATGAAGACAGTCCTGATGAGACCTGATAGACTAGAGTCAGATGGAAGGGGAGGAGGACCTCCCCCACCAGTGGACTGGAGAAGGGGCATGAGAGGAGATGCTGAGGGAGTGTGAGATTGGGAGGGGATGAGGAAGAAGGTTACAGCTGAGATAAAAAGTGAATAAATTGTATTAAAAATTAAATAAATTAAAAAACTTAAAAATTAAAAAATAAAAAGTAACTATTCTAGGAATAAACCATTAGATTTTCCAAGATTTGGTAACTGCTAAGAATACATTGTACATTTCAGTTGGTTTATTTCTCTGTAATGCACCAAGAAATATAAAAGATGGCAGGGCATTTAAAGTAGTAAATAATAATACCCCTGTACTGTAGCCATTGTTTCTCTTGAATATCAAACACTAGTGAAAGTGTACATATTGATATTAAATTCATCAAAGGGTTCTCAAATTCCAAGAATATGAAAATTCCTAATTCTAAAACTACATGAACTCTGTTTATAATATTTATACCAGTCTTGCATTTTTCTAAAAACTATATTTTTGCCATATGATGTTACTTGCATTAGCTAAATATAATTTATTATTTTGATTCCTATATAGTACTATGTTTATATTATACATTTATATAAGAGTGCAAGCTGAGTAGCCAGAGACAACAAGTTAATTATGTAACTTATATTGTATACTGAACCACAGTCTTGAAAGTGTTTCCATCAATTTTTGTCAAAACTGTCTGTTAATGCTAATACTGGGTTAACTCTTTCCCCCAATTCCTCTCTTTTGGTAATCACATAACCAATATATAATGATATCTATATTTTGTTCTGTTGCCTTGATGAAAATAATTATAGATAATTATCTCTTCACTATTATGAAATATTCCATGGGGACTTTAACCACCAATATTTATTTATTTATTTTTCTCTTTTTTTAAAAGCAATTTATTTATTTTTATATTAATCAGGTTATGTGCTTTGTATCCCAGCCATAGCCCCCTCTCTCATTCCCTCCCACTTTCCCCATCCCTCCCTCATCTTCTCCCTGCCCCCATCAAAGTCCACTGATAAGGCAGGACCACCCCCACTTCCATATGACCCTAGCTTATCAGGTCTGGCTGCAATGTCCTTTTCTGGGATCTAGCTAGGGTGCTCCTTCCTTGGGGGCAAGGGGAGAGGGTCAAAGAGACAGCCATTGAGTTCATGACAGAAATTTTCCCTGTTCCCCTTACTAGGTTACCCAGTTGGATACTGAGCTACCATGAGCTATATCTGAACAGGGGTTCTAGTTTATATCTAGGCATGGTCCTTTGTCGGAGAAACAGTCTCATAAAAGACCCCTGTGCCCTGATCTATTTGATCTTTTTGGAGCTCTTGTCCTCGCCAAGTCTAACTAACTCTCCCTTTTTTCATATGATTCCCTGCACTCTGCCAAAGGCTTGGTTGTGAGTCTTAATATCTGCTTTGATACATTGCTAGTTAGAGTCTTTCAGAGGCCGTCTGAACCACCAATATTTATAACAAAATTAATGTTTATGCTGATTTAAATGTTTCAGAATACACCCTGTGTTATTTTGTATCTATCATCTATTTATCTCTCTTCTATTTATCTATCATCTATCATTCATCTATCCTTTATGCATTTTGCTTTTATGTTTGTGTTTGTGCATTTTCATATGTGTTAATGTGTGAATATGTGGAATATGATTGAAGTCAGAATTCAGTGGCTGTGCCTGCTATCTTCTCAATCAATCTCCATATTATTTATTGAGACAGTGTATTCCTTTGAACCTAAAACTTATTGATTCTGTTGACCTCACTAGCCAATGCTATCCAGGGAGTTGCCTGTCCTTAGCCTAACCAAACTGTGTTAAAGACGAACACCGCCTGACCAGATATTCTACACTGTTGACTGAAGACTAAAACTCAAGCTCTCTTGGATGAACATAAAACACTTTGGCTCCCAAATCTTTTCCCCAGCTCTCCTTTAATTTTTTAAATGTATTTATTTGTTTGGTTATTTATTTATTTCAAGTTATTCACTTTGTATCCCTGCTGTAGCCTCCTCATTCCTCCTACTACCACCCACCCTCCTTCTTCTCTCCCTATGCCCCTTCCCTAGTCCCCTGATAGGGGATATCCTCCTCCCCATTTATTTGACCCTAACCTGTCAGGTGTCATCAGGACTGGCTGCATCACCTTCTTCTGTGACCTGGCAAGGCTGTACTTTTTGAAGATACACTGATAAAATTTTGTATGTGTATTACTAATAAATCTATTATTTGTTTATCTTTCTCTGTACTAAACTTATATACATGTAAACACATATCCACTGTGTTGGCAATACTTAATATGTTACAAGAAACATCAAAATGAAATGTAAACTTATTGGAATCACAAGAATATTCATCTTTTTAAGCCAGAAAAGTCTTGTGGCCATGTAGTTTATTGCTAACCATGGAATAGCTCATAACAATTTCATTTTTAAAACAATGTTGCATTATTATTTTGCCCTTTAGTTGAATCACCTCTATATTAGAACTTTCATCACTAAATGTGTAAGATATAGAGAAATCTTACTTCTAAAATCATTTTCTTGAGCACTTCTCTTCAAAATTATTTGTCTGACAAATAAAAATTGAATTCCATAATTACGTATCTCAAGGAATTTCTTTCATTTCCTTATGTACATGTACAGAAAATATACAGTTACTGAATTCTGAAATTTTGGAAACTTTAATCATTGGATTTTTGAGTTCTTCCTATATATGAGAACATTTAGTTACTGAATAGGTTGAGAATTCTGCCACAAAATAGTGAGGAAGAGACAAGTTAACGTTATAGATCAGTGATCTTTTACTAATACCATCTAGTATTTCAATATCTACAATTTATGGAGTATCACTTCCACATATTTTCATGATTTCTCTTAAAATCTGAGAAATGAGAAATAAAACAAATTTTGTTGGCTGCTACGTGAAGTAGAGGTACTTCCCTTGGCATTTTGTTTTCCAAATCACTCAGTTAATTAGTCACAAAAGTCAGAGAAGAATACAATCAAATAATATAAGGAGGCAATCCTAGTAAACAAATTACCATTATGAAAGCAAAGCTAATGAGTAACCTCTCCTAGTGTATAAATAATAATTATCTTTCTTTAAAGTACATCAGCAACTGCCCTTTCATAGCATTTTTAGGAACCTATAGACTAAGCCCAGAAATCAAGCTAATGTTATCTTCATGAGAAGGGTGGCTTCTGTAAATAATATATGCTGAAAATTAGCTAAACCTAATACCTTCCTAAGTCAAAAACAGAGATTCAAGCCAAATAGGCATAGAAGCAGGAAGAGGCATGAACTGTGTATAATGAGATTAGATCATAACTATCACATCCTCATAAGCAAAATAGAATTGTCACTCACAGCATACTTAACTGTTAACATAACGAAAAATCAATGTACCCACATGTCACTGCATTTGTAAAGGGTTTACCAATATGTTTTGACCTTGAGATTAATAGGCTACTTCAACATTCCTCACTAGACTTTCTCATGATTGAAGCATCAACATGAAATACTGTGAAGAATCAGCTGTCCATGATTATAGATTGATATCACCACTCTGACTAGCCAAATGCTTCTTTAAGATGGAAATGATAGAATCAATGAAAACTAATTCTTTTTTATGTAGGGCTAAGTCCACAAATTGGGTAAGGTCTGTAAGGAAACTTTATGACAATGTAGAAGTAAGAATATGGGTCGTTCCACTCTAAATCATAGTACTTGGCAGAGTAGCTTATGAATTTTGATGCCATAGGACAAGAACCCTGTTTAAATTATAGCATCTTCTCTGAGAATTCAATTGGTATTCAAAAAGTGAAACCTTAGGAGAGCAAAATACACTATGCAGTAGGAAAAATCAATAATTTTTATTCACTACTTTATTTCCAACTTATAGAGCACTCTCTGTGTGTGAGGCACTAAATAAATGGATATCAAATATATGAATGTGAATACATATATGACCTATTATTAATAACCTTAGAGAATGTGACAGAGACTTCTTGATTTCCATCTTCTTTAAGAGGTACTGAAAAGGAAGCAAACATGTTAAACCTCACAGAACCTGCTAACAGTAGAAATGTGGAGACAGTATCTTATAGTTACTATCAATGACTAGAACTTTGCTTAGTGGAGAAGGCAGAGAGTAAAGGTTTACATTCCAGGTAAAATGGAATTCCATGAAGGAATTCAATGTCTAACTAGTTCATCGTTTTGAGTCTAAAGTATAACCCAGAGCTTATGGGAAGAATGATGAAAAATAAAAATGGCAGCCAACTTTTCAGACCTGTTTTTTCATTTTAATATACTCAGAACTTGTATCATTCAATTCCTGCATGACTCACTACTCACATGTTGCTCCTTTTTAAAAATGGTGTCATCTCACCAACTCTCAAATATCCCATTTTCCAAAAACTATATTTTTGGGACCTGATATGCTAGGGTCAGACAGTATGGGAAGAGATAGGGAAGGAAGATGAGGGAGAGTGAGACCTGGACAAGTTGAGGAAGGGGACTACAACTGTGATACAAAGCGAATAAATTGTAAATAATAATAATAATGAAAAGTTCCAAAACATCACTAATCTTGATTTCTGTTTTTGTTTGTTTACCATAATGAGGGATATAGTCAATGAACTAAAGTTATACAAATAATGCCCTTTCCATTTTCTCATTTACCTTTGCTCTAGTCATGGAAATGACTCACTGGTATGTTGGGTTGCTTGTCTACTATGTCCAATAAGACATACTACTGGTTATCACTCAAATACTTTTATACCTTTTTCTGTGATGTTTTCATTTTTAACAGTGAGTGGATGGAATTGATATAGGACACTAACAAGAACTGAACAAAAAAGAGAAGAAAAAGAGAAGCTAGCCACTGTCTCTTCTGATGTGTTGACTATGGACTTAGCATGGTAACAGTTTTGTTTTTATTTAATTTTTAAATTTTTTATTAAATTTTATTTTTTATATTAATTACAGTTTATTTA
>CM053744.1:35830845-35851661 GCA_028658305.1 Pachyuromys duprasi
GAAAAAAAATTTCAAATCTCTGAAGAAAGAAATTGAAGAAGATATCAGAAGATGGAAAGTTCTCCCATGCTCATGGATTGGTAGGATTAACATAGTGAAAATGGTTATTCTGCCAAAAGCAATCTACAGATTCAATGCAATTCCCATCAAAAAACCACCACATTCTTTACAGACCTTGAAAGAAAAATTCTCAACTTCATATGGAGAAACAAAAAACCCAGAATTTCCAAAACGATCCTGTACAACAACAGATCATCTGGAGGTATCTCCATCCATGACCTCAAGCTGTACTACAGAGCTATAGTTATAAAAACTCCATGGTATTGGCGTAGAGACAGAATAGTGAATCAATGGAACCGAATAGAAGACCCAGAAATAATCCCACACACCTATGGAAACTTGATTTTTGATAAAGAAGTCAAATCTCTTCAATGGAAAAAAGATAGCATCTTCAACAAGTGAGCGTGGTCCAACTGGATGTCTATATGCAGAAAAATGAAAATAGGTCCATATTTATCACCCTGCACAAAACTAAAGTCCAAGTGGATCAAAGACCTCAACATAACATCAGACACACTAAATCGGTTAGAAGAAAAAGTGGGGAAGACCCTAGAACTCATCAGCACAGGAGACTACTTCCTGAACAGAACACCAACAGCCCAGGCTCTAAGAGCAACAATCAATAAATGGGACCTCATGAAGCTGAAAAGCTTCTGTAAAGCAAAAGATACTGTCATCAACACAAAACGACAGCCTGCAGACTGGAAAAGGATCTCCACCAACCCTATATCTGACAAAGGGCTAATATCCAGTATATATAAAGAACTCAAGAAGTTAAAAAGCCAGAAATCAAATAACCCAATTAAAAAATGAGGTATGGGGCTTAACAGAGAACTCTCTGTAGAGAATTGTAAAATGGCAGAAAAACACTTAAAGAAATGCTCAACATCCTTAGCCATTAGGGAGATGCAAATCAAAATGACCCTGAGATTTCACTTTACACCTGTCAGAATGGTTAAGATCAAAAACTCAAGTGACAACACATGCTGGAGAGGATGTGGAGAAAGGGGAACCCTCCTCCATTGCTGGTGGGAATATAAACTTGTACAACCACTCTGGAAATCAATTTGGTGCTTTCTTAGACAATTTGAATAGTGATTCCTCAAAATCCAGCTGTACCATTCTTAGGCATATATCCAAAAGTTGTTCAAGTACACAACAAGGACATTTGCTCACCTATGTTCTAACAGCTTTATTTGTAACAGCCAGAGCCTGGAACCAACCCAGATTTCCCTCAGTTGAGGAAAGGATAAAGAAATTGTGGTACTTTTATACAATGGAATACTACTCAGCAATTAAAAAGGAGGAAATCATGAAATTTGCAGGCAACTGGTGGGACCTGGAAACGATCATCCTGAGTGAAGTATCCCCAAAGCAGAAAGACACACATGGGTATATACTCACTTATATAGACCTATAAACATATTGAAATCTCTACACCTAAAGAAGATTAACAAGAAAGAGGACTCAGGGTAAGATGATCAATTCTCACTTAGAAAGACAAATGGGATGGATTTTGGATGTTGGAGAAAACAAGTAGCAGGACAAGAGCTTACCACAGAGGGCTTCCGAAAGACTCTAACTAGCAGTGTATCAAAGGAAATATTGAGACACATAACCAAACCTTTGGCAGAGTGCAGGGAATCATATGAAAGATGGGGAGTTAGTAAGACCTGGAGAGGACAGGAGCTCCACAAGGACCAAATATATCAGGGCACAGGGGTCTATTATGGGACTGTTTCTCCAACCAAGGACCATGTATGAATATAACCTAGAACCTCTGCTTGAATGTAGCAAATGGTAGCTCAATATCCAAGTGGGTACCCTAGTAAGGGGAACAGGGACTATTTAGGACATGAACTCAATGGCTGGCTCTTCGACTCTTCCCCCACCCCCTGAAGGAGGAGAAGCCTTGCTAGGCCACAGAAGAGGACATTGCAGCCAGTCCTGAAGAGACCTGATAAGCTAGGGTCAGATGGAAGGGGAGGTGGTCCTCCGGTATCAGTGGACTTGGAAAGGGGCAGGGAGGAGATGAGGGAGGGAAGGGGAGGATAGGGAAGGAATGCAGGAGGGGGTTACTGCAGGGATACAAAGTACATAACCTGTGATTAATATAAAATAAAATAAAAATGTGAAAAAATAAAATATTATTTTACATTTTTGTTGTTTGAATAAAAAATAAAATGAGAAGGAAGTTCTGGTCATGGGTTTTCCTTTATTTTTATTTTATTTTTTAAATATTTGCTACAGTTTATTAACTTTGTATCCCAGGTGTATCCTGCTCCCTCATACCATCTCAATCCTACCCTCCCTCATCTCCTCCCTGCTCCTTTCCAAGTCCACAGATAGGGGAGGTCTCCTCCCCTTTCACATGACCCTAGCTTATCAGGTTTCTTCAGTACTGGCTGCAATGCCCTTATCTGTGGCCTAGTAAGGATGCTCTTCCCTCGGGGAGGGGATAGGAAGCTCAATGAGTCAGTCATTGAGTTCATGTCCGAAACAATTCCTGTCCCCCTTTCTAGGGAACCTACTTGGACACTGAGCTACTGTGGGCTATGTCTGAGCAGGGGTTATAGGTTATATCCATGCACGGTCCTTGGTTGAAAAAAGAGTCTCATATAAGACCCCTGTGTCCTGATATATTTGGACCTTGTGTTGCTCCTGTTCCCTCTAGGTCATACTAACTCTCCCTTCTTTCATATGTCTCCCTGCACTGTGCCAAAAGTTTGGTTATGAGTCTCCACCTTTGCTTTGATACACTGCTAGGTAGAGTCTTTCAGGTGCCCTCTGTGGTAGGCTCCTGTCCTGTTACTTGTTTTCTCCTACTTGCAATGTCATTCCCCTTTGTCTTTCTAGGAGAATATTGATCATCTTACCCATGCTCCTCTTTCTTGTTATGCCCATCAACGGAGAAATGGATACAGAAATTGTGGTACTTTTACACAATGGAATACTATTACGCAATTAAAAACAAGGAAATTATGAATTTTCCAGGAAAATAGTGGGATCTAGAAAAAAAATCATCCTGAGTGAGACATCCCAGGAGGAGAAAGACACACATGGTATATACTCACTTATAAGGGGATACTAGACCAATAAGATAGGATAAACATACTAAAATCTGTACACCTAAAGATGAAATAGTCTTTTAAAGTTTGAGCTACCGCTTTTGTTTACAATACACCAAATGGAAAGGCACACTGGCCATAATAGGAAGGCTATTAAGAAGTAACAAAATAGAATAAATATTGTATGTGACACAGAGACAGAAATTAAAAAACAATTATTGCTTCCCAAAGAATACCAACATAAAATGCCCCTCTTGAAAGTTTTAATGGTGAATCTTTCTCTGTAGGACCCCCTGGGCTCAGATTGTTGAGCTTTGTTGGTCTCCTTGTGTAACTAAGGTCCCCTCTATGTCCTTCTATACCCTTCCCCCTTATCCCATAAGGCTCCCTGCACTCTGCCCAAAATCTGGCCTTGAATCTCAGCATCTGCTTCAGTCCCCTGTTGGTTGGAGCCTTTCAGAAGACCCTCTATAGTAGGCTTCTATCCTGTTTCCTCTCTTCTACCTCTTCTGGTGTCTATCCTGTTTGCCATTCTGAATGAGATTTAAGCATCCTCCCTAGGTCCTCCTTAGTGTTTACCTTCTTTAGGTCTGTAGATGGCTGTCGTGTATTATACTGCTAATATCTGCTTAAAAGTGTGTGTATACTACTCCTGTTCTATGTTTCTGGGTTACCTCACTCAGGATGATCTTTTCTAGTTCCATCCATTTGACTGCAAATTTAGTGATGTCCTTTTTTTAAATAGCTGAGTAGCACATGGAATTGAGGGTGGGGGCTTCAATCGGATATATAATGAAAAACTTGTGAAAAAAATTAAAAATTAAAAAGATACTGGGAAAAGTTGTTATGATCTAATTGCTATTATTAAAGTTGGTACTGGATTAAAAAAATACCTCTACTGTGTATCTACAATCCAGGCAAAATTAGAGTAGATTTTCCCTAAAGACTTAGTAAACATTCAATTAAAAGTTAACAACTTCAAAGTGCAAACCAGTTCTTTCAGTAACAGATATCTCAGGATCTCAGCCTTCCTGGAAGCATTTAGTGGGAGTTAAATGGTGCTTCTCATCTTGTCAAGAAAGGGGATTGAGGGACTCCCTGGGATACCATTAATCTTCATTAACGGTTTTCTTATCTATAATTTGAGTATTAGAAAGAGGAAGTGATGTAATTACCTTGCTTGAAGCTGATAAACTGGCTTTCAGCAACTCATGAGTGAACAAAAAAATATTTTAATCATATTCTCCAGTTATGTTGCAAAACTGCATGCAATCTCACAGTTTCTACACTACATCATTTCAAATAACTAACATATTTACCTTCATTTTTCTTGATGGTGAAATTTGGATTGTTGACCATTTCTGGAAGAAGACTGTACAAGAAATAATGTCCATTTTTGGGATCATCTTTGTCCATGGCACTTACTGTTTGAATGACCTGTAACATAAAATTGTCATCAGCATTTCTGATCACTTCAGAGGGCTCCCTTTGCTTGTAATATCTCAGTTGTATCCCTTTTGTGGTCTGGTACTTTAGTCCAAAGACTCATTTTCAGCTTTCTAAATTGTCGTGGATGCTTTGTGCCAAAAGTATGGGGCAAAATCCATCACTTTAAAACCTCAACTGTGATAAATTGATGAAAATTAAGAGCATTACCTTAGTTTCCATTTGGTGTCTGTGGCTTGAAATAGCAAAGTTAAGTGTATTTGAAAATTCCACTGGGCAATTACAGGTTTCTTTCCAATTTGAGTATTTACGGGCATCTAGAATGAGATTTGGAACTGTTACAGTGATTGGAGTGGGCTTTTGGGAGGATCTTGGAGGTAAGACTTAAACCTTGAATCCTCATATTTCTTCTTTACCCATCAGGCCAGGAGAGGTTGCCAGAGAGAGTGCCCCTCAAACAAACCTCCCAGCAAGAATCTTTTCTAAGGAGTTTTGTCTGTTCTGTTCCAAAAACAAAGGCTGTTTTTAAAGCTGGATCATATATGCAAACAATGCTTAGGATTGTATCCTGAGATGAATACTTTATGGGGATTACTACTGTGCGGGGAACTGTTTAGCCAGACATAGACTTTCAGAATACTGCATGGGATGTGCTAGTTTCATTAGCAAGAGCACAACGAACTTGATGCTATGTTGTTTCCAAGGAGGACAGAGTACTAGCTTAGTTCTCATTTATGATTCCATGATAGTTCCTACACCAAAGTGAAATATTGGACAAGAGCTCACACACTTTAAAAAATAGGGCTTATACGTCTTTTGCAAATAACTAACTTATGATTCCAATATTAATGAACCATGCCAGCAAAAGTGTTAATAGATATAGCAAAACTGTGGTAACAAGGAAATGCTCCAGAACAATAAAATGTTGAGGATAAAATGGTGGGGGTTCTAAATACCTTGTGTGTATTGGAATATGAATGTTTAATTGAACTTTGGAACTTTCAATAAAGAGAAAAAATATTATTTTCGTTAGTGGGCTTGTGACTTATGATTTGTACGATTGTAAGAACCATGATTTTTGCACTGCATTATTTTGAATTTTTTGCATTGTGCCATTACGATATATTTAGAAATTCATTAAAGTTAAAAATTAATGTTTGCATCATGTCTAAATTTTGTTAAGAAGTGTATCTAGTTACATTCTATAATTCACTGTATTTGCAGTTAGATTGGGTGGCCCTATGACAGATAGTAGCTGCAAGGGTAGCTTATTCTTAAATACAGAGGCAATCATTAGTATAAGGTTTCTTGAATTAAAAATTTCACATTGAAGTTACAGTTTTAGAATTCCTTCTTTAAGAAAGTAATTTGTGACATGCTGAAAAGTAGTTTCCTTTGATGCCTAAAGCACAGAGAGTGTTTTCTCATGGGTAAATTCAGGTTACTTTTTGTAAATTTACATAATACTGTTATGAAATGTTCATGATCATTACTATTGTTTTTATTCAAGAAATTGCTTCTTATTAGTGTCATGATACTTGGCAGTTAGAAAACTCTTGTTACTCAAATAGGGAAGCAGTCTAATTCTTATCATATTTGAAAAGAAAGGAATTATATTTACTGTTCCTAAACACATAGTATAAATACTGTGGCATTTAAGAGCACAGAGAAGCTCTGTGGTCATATTCTCATAAAAATAGAGTAGAATGAAAGGACAATACAAGAAAATGTTTAACGAGCACAGCTCTATAGGCATCCTGTATATACAGCTATTTAAGATACAAGTGTAAACTGAACCCTTTTGTTAAGAATAGCTTTCAGAATCTCATGTTGCAAAGTCAAGTAAATGAGAGGATCTTCTTTGAATCAGATGTGCTATACCTTGTCTCCACAGACCTTCTGTTGCCAGATTCAACTGTTGAAGAATTCATTAACTATTTTTTGTGAATGCATATGAAGAATGAAACAATTGAAGAGATAATTCTTTATAATCTGGCATGGAGATCAGTCATAAATAAGTGTATTCTTACACTATACATATTTAATGTACAAGTATTCCAGTATTTATACCTAAGGTGAATGTAAAGGCTCCTATGTGCTGATGAAATTACTACATAGGATATATTCGGTTAGTAAATCAACCATAATGAAAACAATCCATATGCATGCAATCCATAACTTTTTACATGTAGTAAAGGAATACAGCTACTTACTATACTATGTCTCAGAACTTTTATCTGAACATCATGCTGAAAATGAAGCATGCTTTTTCCATCATTTATGTCAATCAGGACTCATTAGAAGCACAATTTGTTGAATCTTACCCCTAAACTGTCAGGGGTATTGTAAGGGCAGGGCATATCAATATGCAACTGCCAAGACCCATATGATTCTGGTACAGGTTTATATCTGGAAACCATTTTTTAAAAATCTATGACAGAAAATATTGGCACTCATGGGTCTTAATTATTAGGTAGGAAAAGTTTATTGTTGGAGTCAAGCAATGTTATGCTCATGATGTGTTGAAAATAATGTGATTAAAATGGAGAATCTAATTGACTTTAAAAATATCCCATAAGCTGGCTGTGGTTAATATTTTTGGTTAGAGTGTATTTGACACTTCATTTTATTGAAATGCAGATAACCTCTGCCTGGACATTTTATCTAAACCTTGATGCTGGTAGATCATTTGAAGGGCGTTGCACCATTAAAATTCATTAAGATATTCTTATTAAGAAGGCTGATTTTTTTCAATGGTGTAATAACATCTCAATACACTTAGTTTAAACAGTGGAAGAAAAAGAAATGTGGATTTATTCATGGGAATGAACCCCCAGAGAGTCCTATTGCAGAGGCAAGTGCAGAGATGGCAAGTAGAAATCTCAGCATTTCTACTGTGAGGTCTTAAGAGCTTTGTTCATATTTAAATAATTACCAGTATCGTTCATAGAAATTTATAAAAATATTAAGAGAATTTACAGGTGATGAATGTATAACTAACATTCAGTATAGATATCTACCCCTCTTTCTATAAAGCTACTATGCAACTAAGATATATAAGGTTTAATAATTTGCTATGCTATTTACTCATCTTCATTGGAGACTGAAAATGACTTTTGCATATCTATTAAACTTATACTAAAAATGATTATTTATCCTTCTAAATTTGCATGGAAATCTTTTAATTCTTATTAAAGTTTATTTTCCAGAATTTTAATTTTTTTGAATATTGGATGTTAATAAGAGTACCATGTTATAAATCAGACCATCATCAATAAGTTCTTGTATCTGCTAAGCATTAGTTTTTTTCCTTAGGTCTCAAAATATGACAGTCTGTGAATTTCTCCCCTTTCTGTTTTTATAACAATTCTGGACTGTGGTAGCAAGCAACTACATAATAAGAATTAGATAAGTAAATTAATGGATAGATGAAGAAATAAGTGATGACAAGCATATGTTTTCATCCTTGTTAATCCTTCCATTATTTTAAGAAGTAAACCTTAGGAGAGTTATTAGTACAGCGATGATATTACTTATGTCTCATCCCTACTTTGTTTCATTCAAGACTATCTACATTCTTCTCACCAGTTTGCAAGGTTGACCCAAAGGTCACCGTCTTTTATATTTTTTATATATGTATGTCAATAAATTTAGGCTTCTATTTCTAATATGATGGAGACTTGAAAGTGAACCACGTGTCTTCAGTTTTCATATTCTAGTCTCAAGAGTATTCTGGTTCTCAATTGATTCTGAAGGATAAAATTCATAATCCAATTAATATTTATAATTAAATCTCTACATGGAGACAAGGTGAGACAGCACTAATTGATTATGACTTTGAAAATATTCTTCAGGACTTTAGTAACGCATATGAATTTATATTTATTTGTTTATTTGTATATTCTCCAGAAACACTATGTAATGATGACTGAAGAGGCATGTGCAACTGAAAAACAGTAACTCAGAAAATGTCCATTTGTAATTTTTCAGCTTTCCTACAGTGATTTAATTAGATGGTGATTTAAAAAGCAGTGCTCATAGGGAGAAAAGAGGGAGGGAAGGTAGGAAAAGGCAAGGGAGGGGGCCACAGCCGATATGCAAAGTGAATAAATTAGAATAAATAATAATAACTAAAAATAAATAACTAAAATAAAAACATGAGTCCGCAATGAAAGAAAAAAATGTTTAAGATGGTAGAATACAAGAATATTTTTTGCTTTCTTTATTTTCTCAAGTATCCTCAGTTTCATTCTGGCTATAAATACTAACTTGAATAAAAGTATAATGTCTATTTCCTTTTTAAAGTAATTAATTTATTCATTTATTCACTTTACATCCTGATCCTCTCCCACATCTCTATTTCTTATAGCAATAGTTTTTATTTTAACTTGGAAAGAAATGGATGACAATGAACAAACTTTATGTAGCTCTCATTTTTCAGCTCAAAGTTAAAATTATTTGAACTTATTAATTTATATGAATAAATTAAAAGTATAAGGTTTTATCAATTGTATATGGTGTCCATAATCAAATAAAACAAAGTAGTTGAGAATTATTTTTTAATATTTTCCTGAAAATAATTATTTTCATGCAAATGAAGTTAAAATAATTGTTATTTACTTAAAATTGAATATATTAGATGAAATACACCAAAAGAAATCTACAAAATGACCCAATTATGTCAAAACTACATAACAGAGCTCAGGTATAATCACAGTTCATATCTATTTAAAAGATACTAACAGAATGTATGGGTTAAGTTATTTAGTCATCCAGTCTTAGTCAGCATTTTCTTTTCTTCCCCACTAACAATGACTTCATATACCATTTTTTTTAAAACTGAAAACATCCTTTTACTCCAAAATGCCATACACTTCCTGAAAATATGTAACATAAAGGAATGAGCTACAGGAAGACCATCAGGAAGGGGATGGGGAGTTTCAATTTCTCATAGATAAATATGTGACATTTGGGTCCTTGCAAATACCACTATGGAACCCCTAAACCTTCCTCTCAAATTTAATCTCACTTTCTCCATTTTTTTCAGACACAAAGCTGACATAAAACAATATATATGATGTTTACTGAATGAAATTTTTCAATAGTTTGGGTTTTTGGTGTTTTGTTTCTTGTATTGTTTTGCTAAGTTGGCATGTCTCATACACATTTTTATGTCCCATAAAATTATCAGTAAAAACCCAAATAATTCCATCTATTATAGAGATTTATGGATCCTGAAGTAGTTAGCTTTCATTTACATTTAAGCTCAAGTTGTCTTCTTAGGTTGTATTCCCTTTTCAACTGTTCTCTCATCTACACTCAGTTTATTACCAGATATGTTTACATGCCAATGCCTGCTTGTGCTAGCAGACATTCGCTCCTAAGTTTAACTGAGTCCTATTGTTTACTTTTTAAAAGGTAATGTTTTGCACATGGTTCCGTTGAGTCATTAATTTTATCTATATCTTATATTAGAAATTTGAAAGTTTTTGTAATCATAAATGTAGTACTGGGGCAAATAAAATATACTACCCTTCTACAAATTTATGTGCCTTCATAAATACAAAGAAGAATACATTAAACAAAATAATCTTATGTTAATATTCTTGAGCTATGTTTAATTAGGTGTTTCTCAACCTTATTCAGCCACATACAGTAAAACGTACAATTACACATGCACAGATAGACACACACACATACAACCAACCCTACCATAAACCACACCATAGAGTGTTATGTTACAGCACAAGTTGTTTTCAGAAACCCACTTTTAGAAATGCTGCCTTCCATGACTTCTGTTTCAAAGAGATAGACAAGGTTTGTTATCCTGTACAGTAAGGTGTTGTATTGTGCCACTTGAAGGCTATAGGCAGTAGCCATTACTTCTCCATTTCCATACCTCTGGTTCCAGTTTGAACAAAATTTATGTCCTTAGTAGAAGGTCTATGTTTAATTTCTGTTAGTAGCTAGAGTTGGTGTTGCTTTCTTGCTCCCTATACCTTAGAAAAATAAATAAAACAACATGTTTCTGTATTTATCTGACTATAACTTATCCCAAATACCTACCGAGCAGTAAAGAGGTTCAAAAGTGATTCAGCAGGAATTCACCTTAGACCTTTAAACCCTCTTTACACCATCTCTCTCAAGCATCACTCTCAGACAGAACAGGGACCAGAATAAAAGGGGCAGGACTTGCAATCAGGTAAGTTTCTTCCAGATGCTGTACAAAGGCTTGAAAAAAGATTTAGATGCTATGTGTTCATATATGTAGACTCAGGGAACTTGAAAAATTCAAACTAATAAACTAATCCTAATCCAAAAATTCATACAAGTAATAATAAAAGAGTGACTGGGTCCTTTCTTCTCTCTTGAAAGTTATGACACCGGTAAATGATCAGAAGAGTCCTTTAAACAATGAACAGTAGCTTTTCCTCTGTTGTATTGACTTTTTAAGGATACATTCGTGTTTCTGCAAACCACATCAAAAGATAGAAATAATAGCATGAAAATAATACATATGTGATTCTAATAATGTATATTTTTCTTTTTAGACTTTGACACTGTTTAAATATACCCATATTGCCCATTCCTTATCTAAGGTAGAGTGCTGTAGAATTGTAAATTTAATGTGTTTTTTTAAAATTGTGGAATATTTTCATATATATAATGAGATAGCTAAAGGTTGACATGGTACTCTGTAAAATAAACTTGTTTCTATTTCATGCATGCTGATATGTCATTTAAGATAATTTGATATAGTTTTGTTTTTCTCTCTGGTAACATACTTTCTTTTGAATTTAGTTTTGGAGCCAGGCACATTCCTTTAATCCCAGAACTCAGGGATGTTTGGGACTGGGAGGGAGGGAGGCTGGAAGGTGGGAGGAGGTGCTCAGAGGCAGGCAGGTCTCTGTGAGTTCAAGGTCTACAAAGTGAGTCCAGGACACTGAAGTCTACACAGAGAACCCCCGTCTCAAAAACAACAACAAAGACAAAAAAAAGGTAGTTTGGGGAACTTAACCAGGTCAACCTAAATGCAAAGTACATAATCTTCAACAATTTATTCTCTTTAATGTTTTAATTTTGACCTTTCAGTTGAGATTATCTGTAAAAATTTCCACATGAAATGTCATACTTGAGGACAAAGATTTTTGGCTTTTGGAGAAGTTTGGATCTTTCATTTTTAAAAATAAGACATGGTCAACCTGTATTGCTAGCCAATGACAAAAGAACTATTGCACTTTTAAATATATAGTATGTACCTGGGAGGTGGAGACAGGGAAAAGTATAGTTAAGGATACCTATGCCTACATTATGAGTTCCAACCTGAAACGGGCTACATGAAGCTTTGCCTCAAAACTAAAAACCATTGTATATGTGTTTACGGATATACTAATTCTTATATACCTAAGGTTTCCTAAGATATGATAGTTTAAATTAAATCCCATTCCTTAATTCTGAGTCACAGAACTGAAAAGTGTCTTAAATATAGTTGACATTTGTATTGTTCTACTCCATACCCTTCAATTATATTTTATCACGTATCATTTCCATTCTGTCAAAATTGTGCTTAGCTAGCTACACTCCTGTTAATAAGATTCTTAAAAATATTTCCTATATACAGTTTCTCCATATATGAGTTTATGAAGTCCATTAACTAACCATCTCCTTATTCTACTCAAAAAGCATGTGAAAGAGAGTATTTCATATATTCTTTTGAGGTCACCATTTTCCTCTGGTTTAGATCAATCTTGCCTCCCATGTGTATGTAGATAGATCAGAAAAAAGAGCTTTTGATGGAAAGGTAAAAATTAAACCACCTATTACAACTGCTTCATAGGTGTTACAAAACATCCTCATTTTATTTCGGTGTTTTATATTTGTTAGAAAAGATCTCAGAAACTATAAAACAAATGAACAAAGTTACAGACTCATTGTTTGCTATGTTTACCAAAGGACAGTTATCTTTACTTTTCTTATGCAGCTTTCTATCTTTTTATCCAATGTTTCATAGAGTGTGTTTAAGAAAAGTATGGCATTTCTCTCAGGAGTTGATACTTGTTTTCTCCTTTGGTAGTGTTGCTCACTTATATTCAGAATACTATTGTTTTCATGGCTAAATTTTTAAGAGTTACTTTACATACTCACAAAATCTAAAAAAAATCTGTCTTTCAACAATAATGTTTACTATAAAATTCCTTCACTGGTATTCATTTTATTTTAAATAAAATTTATATTTATTGTCAATAAAAAAACCTTTTCTTCCTTGGCAAGTACGATGAATCTCTAGAAATGGCAAAGGTTTTTCACATTTGGGAGCTAAAGTTTGAACATTTCGGTAGCATTATAAAACCTTTACTTAATGTGAGGTAGTGCATGCCTTCAATCCCAACACAGAAGCTGGTGGAATTCTATGAGTTTCCAGGCCAGCATCCTCCCATATATCAGAGTCCAGATCAGCCCATTAAGTCTTGTGAGATCCTGTCTCAAATCAAACGAAAGAGAACAAAACCACCATGCTCTTCTTCAACCTTTGCTTTCTTAGCTCTGCAATGGCTGTAAGTGGCAAGTTCTTCAAGCAAGTGTCTATGATGTGTTAAATATTTCTATGTATTGTTTCCTGCAAGCAAACAGCTTCAGTTGCTTCTGTGGACTCCTGAATGAAAAGGACAAATTGATGTGCTTTTCAGGTACAGCCTTCTGTACACTCTTCCCACTTCATAGTGTGTGCATCTGTTCAGAAATATTGGTACAAATTCTATTTGAGCATGAAAATCTTTCTAATCTAGTCCTTTCTTTCTGTTCTCAGCCAGAGATATCCTCAGTTTCAAGCAGAGATCTTGCTGCAAATTCTGTTCTGGCTTAAGTTTCTGGCTAGAAGCTCTACTTTAGGCCTAGTCCATTCTCATTTTCTAGTTTCACTTTAAATAACAACTAATTAGAAGAACAAAACTAAATATCTGACCAAACTTTGGATGCCTGTGTTTTATAATCTTCTCCTGATCCGTGTCTTAACTTTTGTTTTCTTCTAATTGAAAAATCTTAAATGATGTGATTCATCCATTTTGTTCTGTTTACAATGTGTTTCTCATTAGTCTGCATGGGAATGCTTCCACACATTACCAATTGACGTTCCAATAATTAGTACACCATCGATGCACAATTATTATTATGCAATTCATGAACAAATTTTCATCCAAAGAGTTTAGCATGCATACTGCCTGTCTGAGAGTAAAGCAAATTTCCCCTTAGTAATATCTGATATGCTAACTTTTGAGATTTGCCTCATTGCTGAATGAAAACAATTAGAAACATAATTCAAAAATTCTGTTAATGTCCTTTATTTGACAACTCTGCTACATATCATTCAGTAGTGTGAATGACTATGTTTTAGTGAGATGTGAGATTTCTATAATAAACAAATATAAAATGGCTACAATGTTCTCAGAGATAGATGAAATTTGTGAAGATGATCTAAAGTCTTTTTTATTATTATTTTGTTATGTTCTAATTACAAACCAGACATCCTGGATTCATTCTAAGCATTATTTCTGTTAGTATAAATGTTGATGAAGCTCAAATTAAAATACATTCAATCCATTTATAGGAAAAAGTAAGCCATTTGAAGAAAAAATGAAAAGTTTAAGCAAACTGTCATGTAGTTCAAAAACTGAACATAGGCCCTTGACTTATGCAAAAGAATTAATGTTACATTCCTAAGCTGATGAAATATTGGGAGAACATTTTATTAATCTATATAGAGTAAGCAAGATTTTACCTGAAGTAAAATCATAGCAAAACCAAGTTAAGGAAATAAGATGCTGAACATAGTCCTGAAAATTTCTCTAGCCAACTGTGGATGCTGGTCTACTTTGCTTTCCCATGTTTGGTTGTGAATGTGGCGTCAAGCACACTAAAGAAAGCACAGATTCCACACATTTGTTAACCTGTTCTACCACCTGCCAGCTGCATCAGCATTGTCTTTAGATAGACTCCTTTTCCCAACTGAACGCTCAGACAAATGCTCTCTATTTCTGTGAAACTTATCCTAGAATCTGAGGACTTTTCATGATGTAACATTGTCTCTTTAGGTCCACTTAGTTTCTTCCTGTGTTGGATGTTTGAAAACTTCTGTAAAATCTAAATGAATGTATATGTGGCAGAAGGAGAATTCTGTGGTGTTAAAATTCTGACTCTCATATTGTGTGCCACAAAAATCCACTTCTTTAGTCAAACCCTGGAATATAGTTGATATTCACTGAGCACTTACTGACAAAAAAACACCCTCTGAAACAAATTTATGGTTAGACATTTTTTTAATGTGACACATATTCCCAGTTTTACTTGGAGCATTAGTTATACTTTAGTGAAGAGATCATTTTTATGTTTTCCATGAAAATGAGAGCCAATTGCTTGGTAGATATCAGATTTTGATTGACTTAAATTCTACAGGTAGATACAGCTTGAGATCATATGATATAAGACAACTTACCTATTTATATTACACATGGTTTTTAAACAGGATAAATAGCAAACCAAAATGTTGCAGCAACATTTAATTATTTCGCAGGTCCATTTAAAATGTTCTAAAACAAAAGGATTTGGGTTGATTTTCTATGAAGGACACTGACATCTGCCTCTCTCTGACCATGACTGTTGCTCTCTTGAGGGAAACTGGCTTTATAATTTCCACCTCTTGCTTCATAATCTTAAGGTGGTCATAAAAACAGGTGTGAGTCACTATTCTTCTTCCAAAACATAGTTACACCTCTTTAAAAAGATGCATCAGGAACTGGAGCTGATTGTCCAGACAAGCCCAAGAGTCCTCTAATTTGCCTTCTCGCTGTGTTTGATAAATTGAACTCTGTTGAAAAGAGTATGTTGCAATAGATTCTCTATCAGGAGATTGACATTAGACACCCTTTTGTGAGTTATTTAAAAATAGTGTTGCATATGGCCTTGCAGCCCAGGCCATGCTCTCTTTTAAAGCTATCCCTTGAAAATCTGTAAAGCCCAGGTGCAGAAGCCCAGAGGGAGCTGCTTCTCTAAGAAGTTGATCCAGAAATGAGACTCTTCAAGAAACACAAGCCACTTGTGTGTGAAGTTTACCTTTCTGGGGTTATTTTCCAACAGATATTAATTGCTGAAAAGTACAAGATAGCTGTCAACATAGTGAGTGATACTTCATTTTTTAGTATTTACTTTCATGGTATTATGATGAGCATTGTAATTCTGATGTGAGCTAGCCATTTGTGGGATATTATGAGAAATGACTAAACATATTCAACCTGGACATAGCGGTGTACACTTATAACTACAATTCGGGTGACTGAGAGAATGGATCAAGAGTTTGAGGACAGTGTCAGTGACATTCTGAGTTCAAACAATCCAACTTGGGCTTACATACTGAGACACTGTCTAAAGTTTTAAGGAAGG
This sequence comes from Pachyuromys duprasi, assembly GCA_028658305.1. NCBI lineage: Eukaryota > Metazoa > Chordata > Mammalia > Rodentia > Muridae > Pachyuromys > Pachyuromys duprasi. The sequence continues at coordinate 35,846,853 of CM053744.1, forward strand.
AAAAGCAAAAAGAAATGCACATATTTCGAACTCTGTAAGTGCAAACTACATAGTGTAGTTCCATAAAATATTGAGGGGAAAGTAAAAAAAAAGTTAGATAATCATTAACAATTAGGCAGGAATGACATAAAGAATACTCCATGAGGTCTGGGTGACACAAAAGGATTGGAGAGTCCAAGCAGTGTGTGAAAACAGTAGTGTAGACCACACCCAGTAAGCTCTCTTGCCCGAACCAACGCAAGGCAGGGGTTGATCCCTTTGTGGAAATAAAACTCCACTAAGCATGCTAGAAGCACATTCATTGGAGGACATAATGCAGTGACACATATATAGCAAAGACATCTGTTCACAAAATAACCATTCATTATAATTTGCCAAACTCATAAAACAATCAACTTTTTATTTTAATGTTGCATAGAATAGGTGAGAAAACAATGCATTGTTTTTGTTTGTTTGTAGTTGTTTTTTTCTTTTTCTTTTTATGAAGGTAAGAAGAAATGCTGAAAAAAAATTGTCTTAGAAACAGTCAAGTTCCACAGGGTAAACCTCCAGATTCCTAGAGATCCAAGCTGCATTCCTGTTAATATCGCTATTGTGACCAACATGTGCAGTGTCAATGCCATTGACTCTGAAGTTGTGTGATGAGTTCTGCATGATGAATGAAGTTCCATTTAAATTCTAATGTATTTTACAGATTCTGTATGATATATAAATGCCTAGCTCATATCTGTGGTCAGCTGTGTTATCCTATCAATTTTCTGGTCCACTTAACAGCCGTACCCTTGAATCTGACCTGCCATATTTGGACCAAATTCTTTCTGACTATTAATCCAGCACCCTGGATAAATAATATCACTAATATTTGTGCATGCAGGCATAAGTGTATACACACACACACAAACACACACACGTATTCTGCCAATAAGTATCATAAATTAAGATGCTTAAAAGGTTTGAGTCATGCTTGACAGTTCTATGTCATGAAATTAAAAACAAGGCTAATTTTGGAATTGGAAAATTAAAATAAAACTGTTAAGGCTAAGTGTTTTGATAAGAACACAGTGCCTAATTAATTTAAAAATAAGTATTTTATTATGAGAATTTTTAGCTCTGCTGTGTGTGAAGTGTGTGTTTGTGTTTTATTTATTCGTTTTTTTTGTTTTGCTTTGTTTTTTGGTAGACTGAGGGGAGGGAAACTAAGCATTTAGTTAAGCAAGAATTTCCCAGAAATATTTGCCCACTGTTTTATGGGCAGGTTACCCCTTCATTCTTTGTAATATCAAATAAGAGAATAGAGCTAGATATCTACAGTCCTACTTTTTTTCTTTAGGATAAAAAAATATGACTCTTGTCAGGTAAGCTTCTTGGCAAATAGTAAGTTTCATTCCTAACACCCACATGAGGCACAAGAATAGTTGGATTAACAACTCCAGTGTCATGCTGTTAGCTGCTGTTTATTTAGATTAAAATGTCACCATCCAGAAATAAATTAGGAAGTTGAAAAATGATAAATTTCTTAAACATACAGTACTTCAGCACCTTGTTAAAATAAATCTATTACATTTGTGGTTTTCTAATACACAAAGGGTAGTTGCATTTTGACATTCAAAGGATAGTGGTTTCAGTGGATTCTGTTTTGAATTTTACTCCCTATATCCCTCACCCTCCTCCCTACCTGCCCACTTTATCCTCCCCACGCCCACCTCCCACCCTCCTTTCCTAAATTTCTGTCCTTGCCTGTTTTTCTATGTTCTGTTTTATGCTTTTGTCTTCTATCATTTATTTTTCTGTCTTCATTATCTCTATCTATCTAATGTGAGTCTAATCGCTACACATTAAAATGCCTCATGGGCATATCTTAAAATTGATGTCTATCTTACTTTTACATAAATTTACACACATGTGTACAGATCATTACATACATCTACAAACTACTGGTTTTCTGGGTTCTACATTTATGTTTTATTATTTTCATTACAAAACAAATTGCTTTTCATAAGCTATTTACTAGATTTTTGCCATTTGAAAGATAATTCAAACTTCTGCACTAGAAGACAATCTCCTGCCATAATCCATATGTGATATATTTTGAGACAATGATTTGGCTTTGGGGTCATAGGAGAGCAGATCATTCCACTTTTATGAGCCAATTTGGTCATAAGTAGGAAGAGAATTAACATCTCAGACAGACAAATATTCCCTTCTGTTCCCATTTGGATGAGTTTCATGCCTGTGACTTTGTAGATCAAACCAATGGAAATGCACGTAATAATGCAGGTTAATTAAATATGAGACAGTTGTATACAAACATATTCAGCATTAACAACATGGAGATATTTACTTGGCCGGGTTTTCCATTTTCACATAAAAATGCCTCATATTCGGATGCGAATTCAGGGGCGTTGTCATTGACATCCAGCACTTTAATAGCAACAGGCACTCGAGATATCTGACTGTGGTTCCCTATGGGAAGGAAAAAATAACATCAGCATTCAGGGTATTTCATTTGAACTTGTACCTCAACTCTCCCTCTCTATGACTATTGCCGCCTCCCTTCAATAACATGTTTTTCACATGGTGGTGATGGAGTCAGACCTCAAACTTGTGAGGAAGAACAGCAACTGCCTTACTACTTTCCAAAAATAAGTATAAAAAACAACACAAATTACTATTCTAAACATCATTCTTCTAGCTCCTTCCGCACAAAAGACCATATGTAAATGAACTAAAGAGATCTTGCTTATGAAATAAGACTTATTTTGTATAAAGCCCATTATTTTAATAGGAAAAACAGTGCATAACAACAAAGATGTATCCAGTCTAAGTTATTAGTTATCTGTTTAAGTACCTATTAATATTACACCTATGGAGCACGTGAGGTGTTTTTAACAATCATGAAAGAGATTAAATTTCAGAACAATCACATACTTTCTAAATTTTTGTTTCATTAAATGTTTAACAATAAAGTTGTCTCATTAATCTGAATATTCAATTAGTTAAACATGGAAGTAAATAATGCCTCTATGTAAGTGTGTATATGTGTGTGTGTTTTTAAATCAAAATTTAAAGAGTGGAATAATAGTAAAGGGAATGATATTGACTATTAAAACTATTTTTTAACACAATTTCTGTATCTATTCTTCCGATGAGGGACATCTGGTTGTTTCCAGGTTCTGGCTATTATGAATAAAGCTTCCACGAACATTGTTGAGCAAATGTCTTTATTGTGTACTTGAGCATATTTTGGATATATGCCTAGGAGTGGTATAGCTGGATCTTCAGGAAGTACTATTCCTAATTGTCTGAGAAAGCTCCAGACTGATTTCCAAAGTGGTTGTACAAGGTTACATTCCCAGCGGCAATAGAGGGTTCCCCTTTCTCCATAACCTATCCAGCATGTGTAGTCACTTGACTTTTTGATATTAGCCATTCTGACAGGTGTAAGGTGAAATCTCAGGGTTGTTTTGATTTGCATCTCCCTGACGGCTAAGGACGTTGAGCATTTCTTTAAGTGTTTTTCTGCCATTCTATATTCCTCTACAGAGAATTCTGTTTAGCTCCATAACCCATTTTTTAATTGGATTGCTTGATTTGTTGCTTTTTAATTTCTTTAGTTCTTTATATATTCTGGACATCAGCCCTCTGTCAGATATAGAGTTGATGATCCTGTCACAGTCTGTAAGCTGTAGTTTTGTTCTGATGATGGTATCTAATTGTGGTACACAATGGAATACTACTCAGCAACTAAAAATAAGGAAATCATGAAATTTGTAGGCAAATGGTGGGATCTAGAAAAGATCATCTTGAGTGAAGTATCCCAGAAGCAGAAAGACACACATGGTATGTACTCACTTATAAGTGGATATTAGACATATAATAGAGGATAAACAAACTGAAATCTGTACACCTAAAGAAGCTAAGCAAGAAGGAAGACCCTGGATAAGATGATCAATCCTCACTCAGAAAGACAAAAGGGATGGACATTGGAAGAAGGAGAAAACAGGAAACAGGACAGGAGCTTACCACAGAGGGCCTCTGAAAGACTCTACCCAGCAATGTATCAAAGCAGATGCTGAGACTCATAACCAAACCTTGGGTAGAGGGCAGGGAATGCTATGAGAGAAGGGGGAGTTAGTAAGACCTGGAGAGGACAGGAGCTTCACAAGACCAACTATATCTGGGCACAGCGGTCTTTTCTGAGACTGATTCTCCAACCAAGGACCATGCATGGATATAACCTAGAACCCCTGCTCAGACATAGCCCATGGCAGCTTAGCATCCAAATGGGTACCCTAGTAAGGGGAACAGGAACTATCTCTGACATGAATTTAGTGGCTGCCATTTTGACCTCCTCCCTTCCCAAGGGAGGAGCAGCCTTGCTAGGCCACAGAGGAGGACATTGCAGCTAGTCCTGATGAGACCTGATAAACTAGGAACAGATGGAAGGGAGGAAGACCTTCTCTATTAGTGGAATTAGAGAAGGGGAGGGAGGAGATGAGGGAGGAAGGTTGGGATTGGGAGAGAATAAGGGAGGGGGCTAGAGCTGGGATACAAAGTAAATAAACTGTAATTAGTATAAAAATAAAAATTTAAATAACCTATTTTTTTTTTGTAGAGGAAAGAGTTTATTTGGATTACATGTTCTGAATTCCAGTCCATTTAGGAAAGCCAATGCAGGAACTCAAACTGTTCTTTGTAGTCAAATTTCCAAATGTTTGATTTTACCAATAATAACTCAGGAGCCAGATGCTGTAGTGAAACTCTACAAACTCAGAGAGGCAGAGAAAGCACCCAGCTACTTTCGTGCTC
>CM053744.1:35852161-35869077 GCA_028658305.1 Pachyuromys duprasi
CTCAGGAGCCAGATGCTGTAGTGAAACTCTACAAACTCAGAGAGGCAGAGAAAGCACCCAGCTACTTTCGTGCTCAGCTGATGTCCCAGAAGGAAAAAGCTCCTTTTCCTTCTCCATGGCCACCAGGCAGGCTGTGCTTTCCCTGCTGAGGGCTGGCTTGTTCATGCTCCAATGTTTATAGTCCGGAGCAGTTTGAGGACGAATCTCAGAGTCCTTTCTTGATGGAGAAGTTCACAGATCCTGCCAGCTCATCAGACAACCTCTGAGCCGTGCACATCTGGCAGAATAACCTATTTTTTTAAATCACACATACACAGAAAAAAAAAACCGACCTTGGAATGTTGTTTTAGGATAAGGCCAGCAGACTAAGCTATTTTAGTATTATCAGTTTCATAATTATTTGCCTGTAAGTATAGCTTTCTAATATTTTAGGTCAATTCCCATAGTAGAGAGCCTAATATGTAATCTATAGTCCTTAGGTGTTTATACTAAATATAAAGTATATGTTTATATATCTCTGAACACACACACAAACACACAATACACAAAATGCATTGCTGGGTTAGGCAATGCTGTCTTTAATGAGTAATAAATGCAGTGTACTTTGACTTTAACTTTACTGTGCTATAATCTTTGATCTGTTGTAAATTATAGAGAATGTATTGGAGAGGGTCAATTATTTATTTGTGTTTCTGTGGCACTGAATATTTATAACCAAGCAAATAGAGAAACGTGTGGCTTTTCAAAATGGCTCACATTTGATATAACAAACTTGTTTTTGACAATTGATTAAGACAAATCTTTAAAACCTTCAATACTCATTATTTTAAAAATATAAGCGTGACTTTTAAAGCACACACAAAATAATCACAGCCATGCTACAAACTTACTATTGCTTCCTAACTAGCCCTTAAAATTTGATTTTACTTAATTGGGATGGCATGCCCTAACATTCAAATTTGATTTGAAGATGGATAGTTGACACTGACCCCTGTAAGCAACTGTACGCAGCTTCCTGAAAATCAAGATGATGCATTAAAAACTTCCCAGTTCTGCCTTTTTTATTTGCTGTTTAATATCTAATGAACTAATTCCTTCTCTCATAAAGGTAACATGTGACTCTCTACTTTTGACGGAAGGCAAATCCTAAAGTCAGTATCAAACATGTCTCTAAGACAAGAAACTGACATTTCATATTTCGTCTAGTCAACAAAACTCTGAAAAGGTTACACTTTAAATGCAAAGTGATTATGTCCTTAAAGGCTTCTATTGCTTTTCTACCCTGACCATGAGTTTAGAGCAGCTTTTGCAACATAAAAAGAATGTTCGCAGCAATGTTAAGATGCTCAACAGTACTTCCTTTGCAGTTGTTTTGAGTCACTTTATTGCTAGGAAAATTAAAACCCAAGAATTTAACATATTATTCAAACAATTGTTTTAAAAATTTTTAATGAAAGTAAGGTCCACACATATGTACCTGGCATGTGTTCAGATACAGTCTAACCTTTGGATTTTGCAATTTCTAGTATTATCAGCACCATGAATATTATGTTTATATAGACAATATATTTTACAATGCCATACTATTAAAGTTTATTCAGTTTTGGTCTTCCAAATGTGAACAGCTTTTATGGCAAAACATGGAGGGCAAACATTATTTTCAGGGACTCAGTCACTACCAAGTCCTCAAAAGTTTACAAAGTTATTTGTATATATCCTGATTTTGTGCAATGTTTGGAGCTAGAATCAGATATCATTCTGAATCTGCCTAGCGGATTACTTAACTTCTAATATTCTCAGAATTCCATGTGTAATCTTCAATCCTCCTTGGGAAGCTACTCAATTTAAGTTCAATATTTTATGATTCTATTTTATCTCTAAAAAAATCCCCTTTAATGGATTAATTTTATTTTTATGTGTCTTAACAGCAACATACTGTTGGTTATTCACTTATTTTTATAGTGTAGATTCGTTTTATATCCTAGCACTCTTTTGAATAAAGATAATTATAGGAAATGGCGTCTAGACATTTTTGTATGCAATCTAATAATACCATTATTAAGTGGTCACTGAAGACTAAATAAATTGTGTCAAATAGTGAATACCAGGTCTACCAATGTAGCACATAGATAGTACATGGAAAAAATCTATTCTAGTCCTTATGCAGTATCTTGACCCTTTGCACTCAACATGAGGGAAGCCAATAAGTCGAGTTCCCTGACTCTAGTCTATCTGTATGATAGTCTCTGTCTCCCCTTTCTGTTGGACGCACACATCCATGCAAACATCGAAACGTGTTTAAAGACTTTTTTCTTTTAATAATGAATAACGTGAGGTTTAAATTTTCAGTCTCTCTGATTGTGTATGTGTTTTTGTGTTTGTGTGTGTGTTAGGAACAATGAGCTGACACATATTGGGTAGGTGCTCTGCAATTAATTTACATTAAGCTTTTCCTGTGTGATTAGTATTTTAAAGTACTTTTCCTTAAAAAAAAATAAAGACAAATATAAAACGTTTCCACTGTTCTGAAAAAGTGATATTAATGCATTAGACCCTGATGGTAGCCCCAACTGTTTTGTAAAAATAAAAATTAAAATTAAAAATTCAGTTTAACTAAATACAGTTTCAAGTATTGAATGACATTTCTTTTCTTCATTTAATCCTTTTTTTCCTTCTAAGAATATATTTAAATTACATTTCTTTCAAAGAGACTGAGTTAATTTTTCTTTTTTAAATTTTTATTTTTTAAATATTAGTTACAGTTTATTAACTTTGTATCCCAGCTGTATCACACTCCCTCATTCCCTCCCAACCCCACCCTCCCTTCCTCATTTTCCCCTACCCCTTTCCAAGTCCACTGATAGGGGAGAACCTCCTCCCCTTCCATCTGACCCTAGCTTATCAGGTCTCTTCAGGACTGGCTTCGAAGTCCTCCTCTATGGCCTAGCAGAGCTGCTCTTCCCTCAGGTGTGTGTGGAGGGGGAAGGGGTGAAAAAGCCAGTCATTGAGTTCATATCAGAAATAGTCCCTGTTCCCCTTACTAGTATATCACTTGTATACTGACCTACCCTGGGCTACATCTGAGCAGGGATTCTAGGTTATACTCATTAATTTTTCATTGATACTCAGTCATTTGCCTTGCAGCAAGGAGATTTTTTTTCTTTTTCTTGTTTTTTTTTTTGTTTTGTTTTGTTTTTTTGTTTTTGTTTTTGTTTGTTTTTTTTTTTGTATTGCAGGAATGCTGAGCTTACCATAAGGATCCAATTTTGTGACAGGTTTGCTGTTTTATTTTCTTTTCTTTTTTACTTATTTATTAGTCACTCTTCTTATAAGAAAATTTTTCAGAGTTCATATAGTATGAATAGCTTTTGACTCATCCCTGTACTTTTCTTTTATATAGAATGCACTTCTTATTCTTTTTATGTTTTTCTTTTTATACTTCTAAAGTTTTTCTTATGTCATACTTTCACATATGACCCACTAGAAACATTACCTTCTGTAAGAAATGATTAAAAATCTCCACTATTCATCACCATTATTGTCACCGTCTCTTCTTCCTTCTTCCTATTGAACACAATTGCTGTTAAACTATGTCAACTCATCAGCTGTTGTCTAATAATCCTAGAGTGTGAACACTTATGGTTATATTTAAGGCATAGTGAAGAGGCTCCAGCCAACAGCAGATCAAGACAGAGGCTGGGACTTGCAGCCAAGCATGGGTCAGAATTCCCGGGTCCTGTGGGAGGGTTGCAGGAAAGATGGAAGGACCTGGAGTGGACAGGAACCTCACAAGAAGACCACCAAAGAAAACTAACCCAGACCCATGGGGCCTTACAGAGACTGAGACATCAGCTAAGGAGCATACATGGTCTGGACCTAGGGCCCCTGTTATGTGGCTGATGAGGGGCTTGGCCTTCATGTGGGTCACCTCCTGGATGAGGATGGGGGTGTTGCAACATGGATTCTACTGCCTGCTTTTGGATTACTTGTCCTTCGCAGGGCTGCCTTGCCTGGTCTCAGGGATAAGGATGAACTCAGTCCTGATGTGACTTGATGTGCTGGGGAGGGGTCATACGGGGATACGGGTTACCTTTTCTGGTGAGAAAGGGAGAAGCAGAAGGTGACAAAAGGGAAGTTAAAGTGGGAGAAAGGAGAGACAGGACACCGTTGGGATGTAAAGAAACTGAAATGAAAAAAAAAACATAGAACAAAAAATAAAAAGAAGAATATATTTAGGATGATCTCATTCTATATTAAAAAGTCATTAATATCTGAAAGGAACTTTATTACTGATGAGATAGTGGTAGGCTTGCTGGGTTGGGATCTAAACATGTAGTTTTAAAAGTCAGATATCATCCAATAAGTGCTATACATTTGAGAGCTATTATATTTGTAATGAATGAGAGTGACATTAATAAATATTTCTATTATAAACCTATTTCTATTATAGAAAGCAGTGAAGTTAAATTAATTTAATTTTATATACTTTGGATTCATTCTTCAAATTAACACACAATATGCCTTTTGGACTTTAAAAATAAACTAATTATTTTATGAGAATTTTGTTAACATATTATTTTTATTCATATATTTTTCTTCATTGTTCTGTTTCTTTATTCAATACAATATTATATGTATATTTTGATATACCAAGGCAAGACTTTGACAATAGACAGGATCTTATTATGTTAAAGTATTAATAATTTCCTTATTTCTATAAATTATGAACTGATGGAAAGGCCTTTTAATTTCTTTACCTAATCATTTAATATTTGTCTTGTTTTGAAAAGGTAGATAGTCTCTCTTGTTAAGAGTCTGAAGCATATGAAAATAAAGCAAGAGTTCATTCTCTTATTCAAGCTTACTAATAGGACCTAAATTTGAAGGCAAACCAAAAAGGTGTGTTGTTTAAACATTGTATATGAAAAAAAACCATAGATATATATCTATATTAGATTTTATGTTTTAAAATTACTATAAATAAATCTGACAAAAGTAAATGAAACAAATAAAAATGAAATAATTGGTTCATATTTCCTAAATATTCCCCCAATATTATCTTTATCCATACTAGATGAGTACATATTATTTAAATTAAAACTTAAGATTTTCAGCAGAGATTGCATACATAAGTACTAAAGACTCAGTTTTATCTAAATTAGTGCCCAAATTTTAAAGATATTATAGAGTAATAAAATTAATTAGATACGCTTCTGAGAAAATTATTCATGTCCTCTGTGACTGGACTCAAAATGTTTGCCTTTCATCTGATACATAAACATTAAATATAAAGATATTATAATTAGAAACTTAATTAACATTCATTAAATATTCATTTTCAAAACACAAGAGATGGGACAAAGAGGTCTAGAAGGAAATGTCCATCCCATTGGCCACAAATCTCGGGCTAGTTTTAAAAAGAAGGCACACAGAAGCAAAGGTGGAAATAATACATTTTCTAAACAATTCCCCGAGGTCTAATGTTTAAGTCACAGTGACATTCTGACACCTATCTCATAGCCTCATAAATTGACCATCATTTGCTTTCTTTTTATTTGCAAAGGTAATGGAATATTGCCATTTGTGAGTGACTTGAGAATTTGCTTCTAACTGGTTCAAAAAGCTCAGAAGTTTGCAGGCATTGATCGTAATAAACATTCTTGCCTTCCTTGATCACTTCTCCCTGATGGTGTGACCTAGCCAGCCCAGGGAAGAAGAGGATCCAGGCAGTCCTGATGGGACCTGATAGGCTAGAGTCAGACAGTAGGGAGGAGGACTTTCCCTACCAGCAGACTTGGGGAGAGGGATAAGGGAGGAAGAGTGAGGGAATATGGGAGTCAGAGGAGATGAGGGAGGAGGCTACTACTGAGATACAAAATGAATAAATTGTAGAATAGATGATGATGATAAAATGATTTGACTAATTTAATCATTTTAGTGGGGTCTAATAAAAATTCTTGATCCTTCTGCAAGTAGAGGAGGGAGGATCATGAGCTGTAACTTATAGCCAAAGAGGGAATGCAAAATAAGAATTTATGAAAGAGTAGGGGATGAAAGTAGCAATGGAAATTCACAAAAGATGTGAATGGAATACGTGATAGAAAAGAAGTCACCTTACAAAGTTTAAAATAAAATTTCAGAAATAGGAAAATGTTTAAATGAATTTAGAGTTGCACTAAAACTCTCTAATGACTTAAGGTTTAGAAACACATTTTGCCCAGAGGAGATATAAACATTTCTAAATAACTAAAGACCACATGGAAACCCACAGTTGCTGTTAGGTTTAAGAACCTAGTTAGAATGCAGTTAACTAATGAGCACTATTAAGACAGACATTCTAATGGTGATATTTTAAGAGATATTTCTGAATAGTTTATTGTTATGCATAATGTTTTCTGTGTAGAACAAATGTGTTGACATGAGATTCAAAGAGAGTCTTTGAATCTACCAATACTTACTGATACATTCCATCCTATCATGTACCTAAAAGGTATTCATAAGAATTCTAAAAATTTATGATCACGGTATCTTAAATGAATACAAATAGGAACCACTCAATTTCTTCCATGAAAGATAAAGCATGTCAACATAGTACTTTCAAATTTTGCCAGAGTTTAATCAAATGGGTTTATCTTATAAGAAAAAAAATTTTGTATGTATTTTTTATTAAATAAGGAGTTTCCTTGAAGAGGAAGGATGTATTTCTTCACTCAGTATGTTAAAAACCTTAATATGTTTGAAAAATTATATAACTCCACGAAAAAAAAAAGACTTAAATGCTATATTAGGTGAGTCCGCATTGACTCTTCTCTGAATTTCCTGACTGTCTAAGTCATGATTTAAGCCTACACTCTTTCTATATGCCAAGCATTAGGAAATGTTTGTTTTCCTCATTTATGCCGTGTATCTTAACTGAGGCTTTGAAGCTGGAAAAAGCACAATCATATACAACCAGTGTCAGAGCAATTTCACTGATTTCTGCATATCTGTGAGTCCTCCACATCCTTCCCTTTCCCAGGTATTAAGATCTTGAAAACACAGACAGATACATTTATATAAGGAAAGTCTTTGTCCTGTGAGGAACATATTTAGAGTCATTGCATTTGACTTGCCTTTTTATATGAATTCAAAATAATATGTTTTTTAATTCGTGTTTGTCATTTTTAAATTATTTTTTATATTAATTAGAGTTTATTCGCTTTGTATCCCAGCTGTTGCCCCCTCCCTCATTTCCTCCCAATCCCACCCTTCCTCCCTCATCTTCTCCCATTCCCCTGTACAAGTCCACTGATAGGGGAGGGCCTCCTCTCCCATCTGATCCTAGCTTATCAGGTCTCATCAGGACTGGCTGCATTGTCCTCTGTGGTCTAGCACAGAGGTGGGGGGGGGTGTCAAAGAGCCAGCCACTGAGTTCATGTTAGAGACAGTCCCTATTCCCCTTACTAGGGAACTCCTTTGGATACTGAGCTGCCATAGGCTACATCTGAGCAGGGGTGCTAGGTTATATTCATGAACGGTCCTTAGTTGGAATATCAGTCTCAGAAAAGACTCCTGTGCCCAGATATATTGACACTGTTGTTCCTTTTGTGGAGCTCCTGTCCTCTCTAGGTCCCACTAGCTGTCCCTTCTTTCATAAGATTCCTTGCACTCTGCCCAAAGTATGGCTAAGAGTCTCAGCATCTGCATTGATACACTGCTGGGTAGAGTCTTTGAGAGACCCTCTATGCTAGGTACCCATCGTTCTGTTTCCTATTTTCTCCTTCTTCCAATGTCCATCCTATTTGTCTTTCTGAGTAAGGACTGATCATCTTACACAGGGTCCTCCTTCTTGCTTAGCTTCTTTTAAAGACATTTTCTTTCTTAAGCATTCAATCATGTTGTACATGGATACTGAAACATTCTCCTCCTCCAAATTGATGGACTTATTTTTCCACGTATTTTACAGCACTGGCTAAACTCCCCAGTAGAATTAAATTAGACTTGAAATTGCAGAAAGCCCCATCATACATGAGTCTCAGAAATATTTCAGTAATTCACCCCAATGGTTGATATTTCTTTTTTTAGATTTTTCTTTCCAATTTTTCCAATATTTTTATTTTTCCTTTTATCTATCTATCTATCTATTTATTATATTTATTAAAATGTATTCACTTTGTATCCTAGATGGAGGCCCATCCTTCACCCCTCCAAATCTCACTCTCCCTTTTTTCCTCCCATGGCCTTCCCCCAGTCTACTGATAGTGGACCTCTGAAAAGCTCAGGAGTCTTTTCTGAGACTGATACTCCAGCCAAGGAGCATGCATGGTGATAACCTAGAACCCCTGCACAGATGTAGCCCATGGGAGCTCAGTTTCCAAGTAGGTTCCCTGGTAAGGAGAACAGAGGCCATCTCTGACATGAACTCAGTGGCTGGCTCTTTGATCCCCTCCCCTTGGGGGGTGCATCCTTGCCAGGCCACAGAGGAAGACAATGCAGCCACTCCTGATGAGTCCTGATAGGACTGAAATTTCTTACATGCATTTTTGTGGCAGCACTTTATCTGACTAGTTTCTCTTCTTTTTGTTGTATACAGTTTCTATCTTGAGCAAGACATGAATATCCATCTCTGTGCATCTGTTCAAAGTGTAAATATTCTGTGAGGGAAATATTACTTTTAGACATTAGTGATTGTGGTTTGATTTGCTAAAGTGCTATAAGTCCGTGTATTAAATGAAGACTTTCTTTTACAATCTGCCAGTATTTGTATAGTTTTGGGGAAAGGATTAGACTTTCCTTTGATGAATAGGCTAGAAATGGTCCTTTATATTTTTCAGGGAATATAAGCCTTTTAATTTTTAATTTTCTTAATTATTTATTACAGTTTATTAACTTTTTATCCCAGCTGTATCCCCCCTCCCTTATCTCCTCCCAGTCCCACACTCCCTCCCTCTTCTCTCCCTATTTTACTCTGCTAGTCCACTGTTAGAGGAGGTCCTCCTCCCCTTCTATCTGATACTTGCATATCAGGTGTCATCAGGATGGGCTGTATTGTCTTCTTCTGTGACCTGGTAAGGATGCACACCCCCATGGGAAGTGATCAAAGAGCCAGATACTGAGTTTACATCAGAGACAGCCACTGCTCCCTTACTAGGGCACCCACTTGGAGACTGAGCTGCCACGGGCTACATCTCTTCATGGGGTTCTAGGTATTCTCCATGATGACCCTCGATTGGAGTATCAGTCTCTGCAGGACCCTCTGGGTCAACATTTTTGTCTTTGTCTCCTTGGGAGCTCCTGCCCCTTCAGGTCTTACTGTGTCCCCATTCTTCGGTAAGATTCCATGTACTGGGGTTGGGAGGAAATGAGAGAGGGGGCTACAGCTGGGATATAAAGTGAATAAACTTAATTAATATAAAAATTAAAAGAAAAGATTCCCTGTTCTCTGCCCATAGTTTGGTTTGAGTCTCAGCATCTGCTTTGATAACTTTTGGGTAGTTTTTCAGAGGCCCTCTGTGATAGGTTCCTGTCCTGTTCTCTGCCTTTTCCCACTTCTGACTGAGGATTGAGCATTTTCCCTAGGGTCATGATTTCATTATTTTTAATAGCTAAGTAGTTCATTGCATAAATGCACCATACTTTCTATATCCATTCTTCAGTTGAGGGACATCTAGGTTGTTTCCAGAGTCTAGCTTTTACTAATAAAGCTGCTATGAACATAGTTGAGCAAATGCCCTTGTTGTATAGTTGAGCATATTTTAGATATATGCCTAGAAGTGATATAGCTGGATCTTGAGGTAACATTATTCATAATTTTCTGAGAAAATAACAGATTGATTTCCAATGTGGTTGTACAAGTTTACAATTTAACCAACAATGGAAGAGGGTTTCCCTTTCTCCACATCCTATTCAGCATGTGTTGTCCCATAAGTTTTTGATCTTAGCCATTCTGATGGGTGTAAGCTGAAATCTCAGGGTCTTTTTGATTTGCACTACTGTGATGACTAAAGACACTGAGCATTTCTCTAAGCATTTATATAATCCTCTAGTGAGAATTCTCTGTTTATCGCTGTATCCCATTTTCTATTTGGATTACTTGGTTTGTTTGTTTTTTCTTTGTTTTGCTTTTATTTTTGTTTTTAAAATTATTATTAATTACATTTTATTAACTCTGTAACCCAGCTATATCCATTTCCCTCATTCCCTCCCAATCCCACCCTCCCTTCTTCATCTACTCCCTGCTCCATTCCAAGTCCACTGATAGGGGAGGACCTCCTCCCCTTTCTTCTGACCCTGGTTTATCAGGTATCTTCAGGATTGGCTGCAAAGTCCTCCTCTGTGGCCTAGAAGGGCTGTTCTTCCCTTGCAGGGTGGGGAGGTCAAAGAGCTTGCCATTGAGTTCATGTCAGGAATAGTCCTGGTTCCCTTTACTAGGGTACCCACTTGAATACTGAGCTACCAAGGGCTACAACCGAGCAGAGGTTCTAGGTTATGTCCATATGTGGTCCTTGCTTGGAGAAGCAGTCTCATATAAGACCCCTGTGCCCAAATATATTTAGTCCTTGTGGAGCTCCTGTCCTTTCCAGGTCATATTAACTCCCCCTTCTTTCATATGATTCCCTGCAGTATGTTGGTATTTAATTTCTGAAGTTCTTCACATATTCTGAATATTGGCCCTCTCTCAGATATAGGGTTGGTGAAGATCCTTTCCCAATCTGTAGGCTGTCATGTTGTTCTGATGACAGTGTCCTTTGTTTTAGTAAAGTTTTTCGGTTTTAGGAGTACCCATTTATTGTTTGTTGATCTTACAGCATATGCTGTTGCTGTTTTGTTCAGGAAGCTGTCTCCTGTGTCAATGAGGTCAAGGATTTTTCTTCTAACAAGTTTCGGGTGTCTGATTTTTTGTTGAGGTTTCTCATTCAGTTGGACCTTAGTTTTGTTCAAGATGATGAATATGGATATATTTGCATTTTTATGTATGTTGACAGCCATTTGACATCCAGTCAGCACCATATATTGAAGATGTTGTGTGTTGTTTTGTATTTCTCTTCTTTCTGTTTTAAGATTTTATGTCAGTTTATCTAAGCACTGGATTATTGTGCTAACTGCTTGGAATTTAATGTATTCAATTAGCAAATACATATGTATACATATATGCTTTAAAATTTAAAATTCTTGGTAAATTATGAAGTTTTTTGAAACTTACTCTATACCATAAGCATTTCGACAGTTATTTATGTTCAAGATTATTATGGAATTATGCTAAATAAATTTAGGCTAGATCATGGGTGTTTCGGTGATATGGTTGTAGAACAGTTGCATTTTATTATCTAGAAACATTTTTAGTATGCTACTTAAACATGTAATATTATTAACATATAGCATTTATTTTTTTCTAATGGTTTTGTCTACTTTATTAAAAATGTCAATTAACAGCTGTTTGCTTTGTTGAATTTCAACATTGTGCATTTGTTTCTCATTTCATTGTTTTCTATCATAATTTTTTCACCTTTGTAGAACTTTTAATCCGTTTACTTTCAGCCTCTGTGAAATGGAGGCCTAGATAATAGATTTCTACAAATGTTTTTCCATGATATAAAGACAGAGAGCTGTTTTCAATCAGATGGTGTGTTAGTTACACCCACGTGGTTTTGTCATTTCATCATTTTGGTATCATTAATTTTTAAACATCTTAATTTGTTCTGCAATTTCATTCTGTTTTCCAAAGATTAGTCAAAGTTCAAGGTATACTTTCTAAGAGGAAAGAACAACATTTCGCAATTTAATTTATTCATTCTAAGATGTCTCTATACGTGTTGAAATGTAATATATGGGCCACTTTAGAAGTATTTTGAATAAATGTTGTAAATCCATGAAGTAATAATGGTCCTTTACACAATTTTAGTGTCATATTTTACACATTACATGAGTAAATATATTGATTATGTTGTTTTAATGTTCTGTGTATTTGTCTACATCTATCAGAAGATCTGTGACTCTAATCATCTAGAATTTTTTATTGCTTATTTTGGTTCTATAATTTAAAGATTCTAGCTTGGTAAACCCATTTTTAGATACTACAATGTCAATACTATTTTTCTGTCTCAGTGAGTTTTGTCATTTGTCATTATGAAACTTTTCCTTGACTATTAGTAACATTTTTTTCTACCCAGTTGACAACTGTTCTGCTTTTTTTTTGTTTGAATTGGTATATGTTTTGTATATCTTGTATGTTTATGTATTCTTATATTTAATATCCATCTCTGAATAGAAGTGAGGTCCACATATTGGTTGCTTTGTAGCATCTTGTCTGACAATTTGTCTACTAATTGAAGTGTGCAGCCTATTTGTAACAATGGTGACTGCTTATGTGGCCTCAGTGTAGGTATTTTTGAATTTCATATTGTCCTTGATTTTCTAACATGTTTCTCATCAGTTTTTCCATAATATTGTAGCTGTTATGCAGTTGTTTCTTCCACATTGGGACATTCCTTCTTGGAAGAAGGATGGAGTACAGAAAGACCAGGAAGTGAGTAAAACTTACAAGGCTCAGTGAGTTCTAAAAATTACGGGTTCTTCCTCAAGGTTGCATAAGCAGCAACACTTGCTAAAAAGATTCTAATAGTCCAACTGCTGCCTGCCAGTTATTCTGGGATTTCTAGGGATGTAGCATCTAGGTGTCATCACTCAACTGGGCTTTTCAGTGATGGTGTTCCTTTAAGTCATCTCCGCTCCTGTCAACATATCCTAATCCATTCTCCTGCAAGTAACCTCAGTAAAGTCACTTGTCAGAAAGCTAAACTTGAGTCTTATTTTTTGTTTGTTTGTTTTTGTTTTCTTTTTTGTTTTGTTTTATTGTGGTTTTGGTCAATCTCAATTTTCTATGAAGGATGAACAAAATTTTGATATTTCTTTCTAGGAAAAGCTATGAAATATCTACCTAGTTTCTTTCTGATCAGGTAGTTTGCATTATTTCATTTACCTACTAATGTATTAATATTATTCTAGCGAAGTTGCTAAATATAATTCATACAGATAAATGATAGACTAGATAGATGACAGATAATAGATCCCTCATAGAGTACATTTTATAATAAGACTTCAAAAATTTTATGAGCAGTGCAAGAATGTAGGCAATACGTTAATTGTTTATGATAATTTGTAACAACCTCCCTTTTCCCATGTCAATGTTATTATGTATGTTAATTCTTACATCTAATTTACATCTAATACATGACATTCTGAAGGGAATAAACAATTCTAAATTTAGGGCTCATTTCAATGTATTTTCATTTCTCTCTGTCTTCATTCCTTAAATACTAGCTACTTACAAATAGTGTCTTTGTCTTCTAACTTTACAGTTAATCATAGCCAGAGGGCTTGTTGGATATAAGCCACCATCATAGTCATAAGGAAAAAACATAACCTATGCTCTTCACCTTAGAGCAGAACAAGTTCATAATTTTCCTCAGAAAACAAAACTGTAAATTGCCCTGTCCTTGTGGAGCAACTGGCAAAAGACTGTTATAAAATAACTCTAAAGCTCAGTGAATTTAAGGAACTATGTGAGAAGTGTCTTTCAGAGTCCAGGGGTCATCATTAAGACTATGTTATGCTTAGCTAATGTTCTAAAAAGACAGACCTATCTCTTGAGACTGCCCTTTCTCTGTCCCTGTTTGAACTACAGTGAATTTTGCATTCCTGTGCCAGTGAACAAGATTTATACAGCATATTGGCTTAAATAAAGACACATAATTCAAAATAATTGATTATTAGAACTGGCTGATATAAATGGCAGTGCAAACCACTACCTCAGTAACATGTGCATAACAATAAAATGGATACTGTTGATGTATTACCAGATGGTAATATCAAATGGATTGAATATGAGGAAATGTAAACATAGATATATATGAAGATATATTTGTACATCAGTTCTTTCTCTAAGCCATCTGTTAATGTATATTAAAAAGAAGCCAAAATAGAATACTGTATATCCTTGTCATGAAGTTTAAAATGACATATTGAGGTAAATACGTAAAGCTACAGGTAATGAGTAGCACTTTTTAATATACTTGCAGAGTCAGTAGAAATGTCCACAGATGATGATACTGTTTTGTTTAGAATGTTTATGTTTATTTTTGTAATATTTTAGTTGTATCTAAAGCATAGTTGCTACCTGCTAATACCTCATCTATCATATTGAAGAAGAGTTACTAAGCTCACTTTGGACCAATACACCTATCCTGCAAGTATGTAATACAGCCATCAGAGGGGATGAAAAGCACACATCACATCCAGTTTATTTTCACACATTATGGAGATGGTGAGAACACAGACCACCAGCACAGTCTTCAGTGCTGTTTACAAAACAATAATAGCAACCCACCTCCTCCCCAAACTGCCAAAGCACCATTATCTTTCTGAATTTATAGATGATGAGGTATCTCTGCACATATACCACTAAATGCCTTAAGTTCTAAAAATAGCTCTAAAAAACAAATGAAGAGCAATTTGTTTCCCTTAATACACCAACGTAAAAAATAGTGATGAAGAGTAACATGATGTGAGTCGCGTGTCCTAACAGCAAAAAGGCTGTTGGCTCCTGCAACTTTGCTGGTGTGAGTCATCGTTCATGGTGCCTACTATGTGATATAGGTTCGTATAATTTGAGCAAAGTTTTGAAGAAAATTTTTTGAGTAAATTACAACCTAACATATCCATATAGGCTGGCTTGTTACTTTTAGTGTGCCCATTAATTTTATGTAGAGTTTTCTCCATCAGAGCACTGGAGCCAATCAGTGTAGAGTAACTTTTGGCTTTTTCCAGGTCACTAAATAATGGAATCATCCTTGAGACCTAAGCTCTTTTTATTCTTTGGGTAAGTCTTCCTCTGACCAAACTGATGGTCTGAGCCTACTTACCAACAGAAACCTTCTTTAATTAGCATAATGCAATTTTAAATAGCATAAATAGCATAATTTTAAATAGCATAATGCAAAATTATCATTGTCACCATTTTGTATTTAATACTGTGGATTGCTCATTGACCATGTGTTCATGATTCCTGTTTTCATTTCCATAGGAGTTCTATGAAATAACTAACTTAATTATTATCTTACAAATATGTTGTGACTTAAAATATATCTTTTCTAAATTCTGTTCATGTTTATATTTATTTCATACCCAGCAGTATACACAATTTTTGAAGGGATAAGAGAAAGCAAGTAGAACCAGAAACAGCCAAAATCCTCTGGTTCAGGCTATTAATTACAGAAGTATTTATGAGACTATTGCTTTGAAGTATAGATTAAAGTGAGAGACCAAGACATTAAAGATAGCTATTTTTAGTGCTTGAGGCCTAAAATAGTTGGGTGGGGAGGTCCAGTGGAAGAACTCGCCTTACCACATTCTTTACCCACATACTAGAGATACAGTTGCTAAGAAACTGGCCCATCCCCCTAGGGAGGGATTAATGGTTTGGGGACCTTCCTATAGCCAATCAATTCAAAATGTAATGTTTCGACAAATAGATGCTTGCCAGGTAGGAATTGCCCCTGCCTTGGGCATGCTGGGAGGGAACAGAATCCTTAAATTACCCAACTAACCTGAGCACGGGGCTCTCGGCTCTTCACTGCTTTGGCGGTGGGGGCTGTGAGCCCAAGCTGCAGCTTGTAATTATAATAAAAAGATCCTCATGTGATTTGCAACGGACTCAGCTCCTGGTGGTGGTCTTTTGGGGAATCATGATTCCGGCACAACAAAAGGTATAAACAGAAAAATGACTTCTAAAAGTCCAATTAATGCCCTGAGATAACAGGCAACTTCCAGAATTTTTAAAGTTGAAATGATTTTCCTGTCCCTTATTTTATTTTGTGCAAATTTCTTTCTTATTAACCAACCTTCCTCCAAGTTGCATGTACATTGGTGTCTAATTCTACAAGTATATATTTCTCTTTAGTAATTATTCCAAGAAAGGAAACCTTTTTAACAGATTTAGTATTTTACTGAGCATAAAAGTAAATGTAAAATTTAATATACTTCTGGATCACTCAAGGAACCATTTCCCATCATATCTTCTCAAGATAAAAAGTAGTCACCCGAGGATCCAAGATGGCTGCCCCAGGAGGACACTGTGTCTGAAGTGCAGGACAGTAGTGTAGGCACAGCGACCGGGAGACTGAGATCTCGGACATAAAATACCAGCGTTTGCGACTGCCAGGTGAGCAGAAATCCTACGGTGGGGAAATCAAGTGGAAAAGTCCAAGGGACACCCAGCTATTCCCAGGAAAAATTCTGGAGGGAGACAGGCTGCACACAGCCGGGCTGGGTGCCTAAGCCGCCATTTTGGGATGGGGCACACTTACCGCGGACAGACTGAGTTTCACCCATATACCAAGGGCTGCACTGCGCGAGCACACAACACTCTGTGCCAGCGGCCGCCACTTTGGGCTGGGGCACACTGTACCCCAGACTGACTGAGTTTCACCCAGATACAGTCGGCTACACCGGCCAGACCCACACCTCTAGGCACACCCAGCCACCACCCCGGATTGGGACTCATAGTATCAGGTCCAGACCGAGGTGCCCCAAATAACATCTCAGACCGTGGTGCACAGCTCCTGACCCAGAAGGAGGCACCAAGGCTCCAGTCCAGAAGAGAGCCTTTAGCAGCAAGCTCAGGGCAGAGCTCTGAGCCTCCTGACCAGAGCAGCGCCCCCAGCGGTCATATCGAAGGGGGACACGCAGCCTCTGGCACAGAGTGAAGAGCCAAACCCCCAGACCAGAGGGGAGACAAGCCTGTGGTGCTCACAGCCTCTAGCACAGAGCACGAAGCCAGGCACACAGATCCCACAACACAGTTCAACTGACGCACAACATACACTATCAAACCACTAGAACTCCCTGATCTTCTGGAAGAATACTCCTGACACAAGATA
>CM053744.1:35869577-35880565 GCA_028658305.1 Pachyuromys duprasi
AAATAAATAAATAAATAAATAAATAAATAAATAAATAAATAAGTAGTCACCCTCCACATAGCAAGTTTCTGAGCCCTGACAATTGTTCACAGCAACGAAAATCAGTGGGTAGGAAAAGGACATGTGGTAGCAAGGTAGGTTTAAGCAGAAAGACGCACATGGTATATACTCACTCATAAGTGGATACGATATTAGATAATATAGGATAAACATACTAAAATCTATAGTCCTAAAGAAGCTAAACAGCAAGGAGTACCCTAGAGAAGATGCTCAATCCTCATTCCGAAGGACAAACATGATAGACATCAGAAGAAGAAGACAAAGAACAAAACAGGAGCCTGCCATAGAGGGTCTCTGAAAGACTCTACTGACCAAGGTATCAAACTAGAGGCTGAGACTCATAGCCAAACTTTGGACAGAAGGGCATGTAATTTTATGAAAGAGGGGGAGATAGAAAGACCTGGAGGAGGCAGGAGCTCCAAAGGGAGACCAACAGGGGCGGGAAGAGCCCTGGGGGCCCTGAAGAGATTGATACCCCAACCAAGGACAATGCATGGAGAGGCCCTAAAACCCTGCTCAGATATAGGCCTTACACTCAGGCTCCAAGTGGAGTCCCGTGCAAGGGGAGCAGGGGATGTCTCTGGCATGAACTCAGTGGCAGGCCCTCTAATTACCTCCCCCTGAGGGGTGCAGCCTTGCCAGGCCACAGAGGAAGACAAGTCAACTAGTTCTGATGAGTCCTAATAGGTTAGGGTCAAATAGAAGGGGAAGAGGACCTCTCTTATCAGAGGGCTATGAGAGGAGCATAGGGGGAAAAGAGGGAGGGAGGGAGGGTGGGATTGGAAGTAGAAAAGGGAGGGAGCCACAGCGGGATACAAATTCAACAAATTGTAATAAATGATAATACTTAAAAAAACAAAAAAATAAAATTTTAAATAAAAGCAAGCATTGCTTTCTGACGTGACAGATTTGTTTCTTTTCTTTTCTTTTTTTCTTTCTTCTTTTTGACTGCTTTAACTATCAAATTAGAATTGGGAAGTCATATCTAAAGATTGGTTAATAAACAGCAGTGGATTTCCATCACAGTTTTTTTCGTTTTTGTTTTTGTTTTTGTTACATTACAATTCTAGGTGAACTGTAGGTACAAATACATACTCTTTCCGTGAAAAGGAAGTGTTCTATTTTTTACTATATTTCCTTCCAGGATTTTCCCCTTACCATCTTATTTATAAAACTCTGATTGGTAGAGATGTGGCCCCACAATATTACTACCAAAAATAAAGGTCTTTAATTAAATGCAGCCAGCGAGTTCACTGCATGGCTTCTCATCCCTGATATTTATATTAACCTCTAATTAACTGCCTGACTGAAACTCAGAATTTTATAATTTCAAATATTGCCTATGCAGGTACTTTTTTTTCAGAAATATATGAGAATAGCAGAAAAATCCCATAGCTTTTAATTTCTTTCACATAAACCTTCATTAAAATTTCTTCTCAGGAAATTGTTAAAATTTGTTCAACACTAAAAAGATTAATTGCCTAATATATTAAGGCAATTAAACAAATCATTTCATCATCTGAATAACAATGAGTATAGTTTTAGAGTATGAAAAAGGGCATGCCAAGGAATTAAAGAAAAATCAGAAGCTAATAATGAGGAATGTACTGTTTGTGGTTACTACAGGTGCTCGTTTTAAATTAAAAAAAAAACAAATGTGAAAAGAAACATTTGAGTCAGACAATTAATAAATACCCATGAAGTCTTGGGATCAGAGTTAAAATAGGCCCAATTTCTACTTACATTCAAAGTTCTTGAAGTTGTATATTTCCCTAATTTTAATCTGATATAGACATAATAAAGTTTGAATCATAAAATCATATTGTATCAGAAGGACCATTCTTCTACCAGTGTCTAAAAGGAAAATGTCATGATTTGTCACACACATTTTCTACTGTCTCTAATAAACATAGAGGAGGAGAGATATATTAGGTAAAAGAAACATGAGATCCTTCAAAACCATTTCCTTAAAAGAAAAAAAAATGTCCAATCTATGTCTAAGAGATACAAGACATTACATATAAAGTCTAGTATATAGAGAAATAAAACTGGTATTAACATAGAAGTTTCATACCTGCTGTCTCACTTTCATAGTGCAGCGGGATAATACAAGAGAAAGTTTTGTATTTATTTATTACAAGTGAAGTGATCATTAACCTTACACATATGTGAACACTACATATCATAATAACATCTGGCCTGGTAAGATATGCCTACTGATGCAATAGTGGTATTAGGGTTATGGAAATAACCAAACACTTTTCAATTGGATTTAAAGTCTGTATCACAGGATGGAACCTTTACCTTGCAGTTATCAGGGTCAAGGATCTGTCGTTAGACTGGCCATAGTCCCAAAGGGAGAACCAATTACTAATATTTGTCTAAGGGAACACAAGATTAAACTGACAGCTACCAGCTCATAATTATAGCTGTAGTTGGTACATCTCTTGAACCCTATCAGAGAAGCCTCTCTTTGTTGTAGATAATAGTTAAGCTATTACAGTACAGAGCTGCAGTGACTTCAGAACCCCCAGCTGTAAATACACATCTACATCCAACGCCCTCTTCCAAGACTCGGAAAGTATTGGAGAAAAAGGGACAGAAGACTGTAGGAGTCAGAGGAAATGAAAAACCACAAAGAAAAATAAGGGGTGGTGGTGGTGGTTGTAACAATCTGATCATTTAGCAATACATTTCTAGTAGTGTGTACAATCTAAAAATTATAGGTTATGCATTGGCAATAAAAGGGATACTAAAACAGTATGGCATGAAGTCTACGCTTTCAATGGCATTAGTCTGGAAAAAGAATGGAAGACAATTCTGTTAAATATGTCACAGTGAGACCTCCCAACACCCTGCAGGTACTGTGACATATTTCACTTCCAGAAGGAACTGTATCTTCATCTGGACCTTGAAAGAAAAGCAATATTTTGGAACACAAATATGTAACAAGTCACTTTAAAATTTTATAAAGCAAAATCAAACAACAAAAAAATCCAAAAAGTAAGCTTAATGTGTACATGTAAAGAGGCCAGGTTCTGCAAAGCATTCCCAAGAGTCCTTCTTGATGACCAACGACTTGATGATAGGGCAGAACAGATACAACCTCATCATAGTTTAGGTTGGTAAAGAATTCCTACCATTTTATTTTGAAATGTTTTCTTTAAGCTGAAAATCAAACTGTTACATGATATATATTTTAAATTGGTGTTAGATATTCTAATAAATAATTCCCCATTAAACTATTCATAAACAGACTTCTTAAGTATTTGATCACACACAGAATTTTTCTTATCACTAAAAATGATATTTAAGACTAAGTAGAGATTTCATGAAATAAATATAGTTTGAATTTTTAAATATCAACACATACCTCATGTTACACATTATAATTCAAATTGAGTTAGCGGAAACAAAAGAATGGAAATTATCGTAAGGAATGAGCAAAATACTAAGTGAATATGTATGGTTGACATGGGCACAAGTATGTCAAGGGTCAATGCCTCCTCATCATATGACTGGCACAGCCTTTTCTGAGTAAGGTTTAGAAAGATGGTCTCTGTGTGATTATAAGAACGTGAGCAAAAATTATCTACTGCAGCTTGTTCACCATGGTTGTTTATGGCCTGAAGACTATTCCCCTATAAAGACTTCTAGAACTCAATGGCTGGCTCTTCGACCTCTCTCCCCCCCCCTCCTCCCGAGGGAGGAGCAGCCTTGCTAGGCCACAGAAGAGGACATTACATCCAGTCCTGAAGAGACCTGATAAGCTAGAGTTAGATGGAAGGGGAGGAGGTCCTCCCCTATCAGTGAACTTGGAAAGGTGCAGGGAGGAGATGAGGGAGGGATAGGGGAGATAGGGAGGGAATGCAGGAGGGGGCTATGGCTGGGATACAAAGCGCATAATCTCTAAATAAAATAAAATAAAAATGTTAAAAAAAGAACCTATGAAAGAAGCAGGAAGAATGATCAAGTGGGACCATTCTTACCCACATTGTCACTGTTCCTCAGAAATGATGTAAAGAAACCAGGATAGAGCAGGTAACATTGATGCCATTTTGTCTGACCCAAGCATGGTGAGTAATGAGACTGGATACACTTGTGGGCTTCTGTGTATCAGGATCTCAAGTCCCTTAAAAATAAATTTGTTGCATTTCTTTGAAAAATAAAATAAAATATTGGCAAACAGAAAAATAAAAAGACTTCTAGTACTGAGATTAGCTAAACTAGGCTCTTTGTTCAACTGCATGAACTATCCCCACCTTCCTATTCAACTATATATAATATACACTCTGTATTTCCAGGATGCTGCAGCTTCCCCTTTAGATAACCGTGCCCTCATGATTCCAGAAACTTCTCTCTCTCCCTCCCTCCCTCCCTCCCTCCTTCCCTCCGCCCCCCCTCTCTCTTTCTATCTCTCTCTGTCTCTGTGTGTGTGTCTGTATGTGTCTGTGTGTGACTTCTTTATTCCTTCACTTCCCTGTTATGCCAATTTTGGTAGTTCTGCAAGAACACAGCCTTGTACAATGACATGCAGTTTGTAAGGAACTTACTAACATAGGGGTTATGAACTGCAGTAATAATGAATAATGATGATGGCACAACAGTAGGAACTGTTTTTTTTCATCCTTTACCAGGTGTCACAGTGATATTATTCTACCCCACCTCTCATTTTACACTTAGTTAATGAAAATTAAATTAAAGAAATGGAGCTATATTCAAGGTGAAGGCACTGAATGAGCTTCCTACAATGAACACAGGAAGAATTTCTGGATCTTGCTATAGGAGTTAAGTTGCATTATCTCTGTCATATATTTTCTAGAAAAAATCTTTAAGTTTTCAAAATTACCATCTAACTCTCATAAAATCTGGGCCTATGTTTTGCTGATAGTTTGGTTGGTAAATGCTTATGAAATCTGTAATAAATGAAAATGTAATTAATTGATGGGTGAACATATGGATGAATTGATGAGTGGAGAGTTTATTTAATGAATCATATAAAGAATATCACTTGCAGCAGTGTATTTACTTTATGGAAGATATTCTAATTAAAACTTAAATCATAATGAAAATATATGGCAAATAACATCACTCTCATTGGGAGAAGTGAAAGCAATGATACATATTCAAGATAAATTCCGTCTTGTAGAGAGTTGAGAATATAAATCAAATTGCTAATTGTATATAGGTCAGTGGGTGAGCAATAATTGTAAGAAACTTATAGTTTCAAGAGACGCTAAAATTAGCAAAGTTCATATACTCAGAAGAAAATGAAATGAACTGAGTTATTTAACCAATACATACATAACCACTTGCATATTAAATGTGTTGATGAGTTCATATCTTTACACATTACTGCATGTGTACTAATATATAGCTGCATATTTATACATATATATGTGTATATATATACACATATGGCAGTGACAGAATTTTATGCTACCTCTTTCACTTGAAACATCAAAAATAATGTAGTAAATTAAAATTTTTCTTTCAGTTAAAGGATAAATTTATATAAATTATGCTATCAATGAATATTTGGGATACCATTTATGAATATATTTATCATTTTTCTTGCAGGGCAAAAGGGAATGGCAGTTTAAAGTACATGTTCAATTGTTAAAATTTTGAAAAAAAATCATTGGAAAGAAATACATATATTGGTTACCAAAACTACTTATTTCCAAGTTGTGAGTTCATAGGCAGGTTTGTTCTCATATTATAACCTATTTTATAATATATGTATTCTATATACATTATCCATGCATCACATTTTTTTTTGAGACAAGGTTCCTCTGTGCAGCCTTAGCTGCCCTGGACTTGATTTGTAGACCAGGCTTGCCTCGAACTCACAGAGAGCTGCCTGTCTCTGCATCCTTGAATGCTGGGATTAAATGCATGAATCACCGTGGCCTGGCTATCCATGAAAATGATGCATTATTTTTGTCTTAATGAATAGAGATAACATCAACATTTTATTCCTAGTCTCACAAATGTGAACATTTATTCATTTGTTGTCCCTAACTTTTGAGATGCAAGGGCTATTTGCTTGTGTATTTTCTGCCACAGTTGCCTCATTGGATCTTTCACAAAATCTGCAAGATTTTTCTATTGACAAATGTTTAAGGAAAATTGGAATTCCCATGTCATTGTCACCCTTTGCAAATTCACTTTCAAAACATTTGAAAATACTTCTAAAAAATTATTCAGAGAAAAAATGTCATATAGGAAAGCAAAAGAAATCCTAAAGTAATCTGTGAGGGGAGCATTTCCATTTAGATTTTAGGAGCCTACATTCACAGGCACACACAGGGATGTAAATACATGCATTCTGATATGTGATTATCCAGTGACATAATACATGTACACACAAGTACTTATATTCTGATATATTATTATACAATTCAATAACATACACACACACACACACACACACTAGTGCATGCATTCTGATTACCCCTTGAGGCAATACACACACAAACACACACAATGGTGCATGCACTCTGACATATGATTATCCAATGTCACTCCACTGAGATTTATCTTCACTCCCAGCTCTGTGAACATAAACTCTCTTCAGGCAGTAATTCTGTGGTGGTGTGGTATTTAATATATTGTGCTGGGGAACCCATGATTCTTAAAAACACATTGTCTGCATTTCTATCTTCACTTAGTTCTTATCTCTTCACAAAAAGTGTTCCCACACTCATTCACACTGAGATCAAATCAGGTGCTTGTAGAAAGCCATCTTTATTAAATTCCACTGAAAAAAATGTCTTGTTTTAGCCAATGTGATTCCTCCTATCTTAGAAAGTTTCTGAACTGAGATACAACTCTGCCTCTGCTTCACTCACCTTATTCTGCCTCTTTTTTTTTTTTTTTTATAACTGACCTCGAGGATTCATGAAGTTTACTGTTAGGCTCAGTTTATGGAACCCATGGTTCTTGATTAAATACTGTCATTCTTGTCAGTATTCACCTTTTATTTTGCAATTTTCAGTGACTTCTTTATTTATCATTACATATTCCTCTGCATTGAGAGTGAAAAATTATTACTAAAACTCTCAATTTACAGAATAAGAGTAAAAGTAGCTAAGTGAATTTGAGAACCATTTCAAGCTCACAAGCTGGCTAGACTGCCAAGGATTAAAGTAGAACTTGGTGTATGTTATGATAGTGTACAGTGGCATCACAATGGAATTTTAAAGGGACAAGAAAGGAATATGAAGGTTTTCTACTTTACCCAACCCCTTGCAAAGGATCATGGAAAGCTGGAGAAATCATCTTCTTCATAGATGATCCGACTGGTTATCGGATATCATGTGGCCATCAATGAAGAACTATATTCAATTAACATCATGCAGCCTGAGCAGATTGAGTTTATGCATTTCTCATTCTGGGTCCATTAAGATGGATCTCTTGTAACCTGGTTAGCAACACCAGGAAATCTCCATTTATGCTTTATTTGGACTTCTTCAAGCCCAAACCATCTCTTTGAGAGATGTTGAACAATACCAATTTGAGAACTGTATGAGTGGACAATCTTAGAAATGCTAGCCAATTTTGTTTAAACAATTCAGCAGGTGTGAAATTCTTGAAAAGCAAATTGACTCTGATAATTCCAGCCCATAGTTCAGATATTTTGTTTAAAATTAATGTTTTAATCTTCTTATTTATTAGTTTTTGTAATTTATTCAATTTGCATCCTGGTTGTAGCACCCTCCCTCATCTCCTCCCAGTCCTACCCTCCCTTCCTCTTCTCTCCCTGTCACCCTCACATAGTCCATAGATAGATTCTCCTCCCCTACTATCTGACCTTAGCTTATCAGTGCTCATCAGGACTGGCTGTATCATCTTCCTCTGTGGCCTAGAAAGGCTTTCCTCCAAGGAGAGATGATCAAAGAGCAGGCTACTGAGTCCTTGTCAGATACCCTCTACTCCCCTTACTAGGCAACAGCCATGGAACTGAGCTGCCAATGAGCTACATCAGAGCAAGGAGTCTAGGTCCTCTCCATGCAAGGTCCTTGGTTGATGCGTCAGTCTCTGCACAGCTTTGTTGGTTCTGTTAGTTTCCTTGTGGAGCTCCTGTCCCCTCCAGTCCTTCCTATCGCTCCCTACTTCATTAAGTCCTTGCACACTGCCCAAGGTTTGGCTATGAGTCTCAGTATCTGCTTCAATATCCTGCTGGACTGAGTCTTTAAGAGGCCTTCTGTGGTAGGTTCCGGTCTTCTCCTACTTCTATATTATTTGTCCTTCTGCATGAGGATTAAGTAGCTTCTCTAGAGTCCTCCTGGTTATTTAGCTTCTTTAAGACTATAGGTTTTAGTATGTTTATCCTATATCCTATATTATATGGTTAATATCCACTTATAAGTGAGTATATACCATATGTGTCTTTCTGCTTCTGGGTTACCTCAGGATAATCTTTTCTAGTTCCATCCATTTGCTTGCAAATTTCATGTTTTCCTCTCTTTTAATTACTGAGTAGTATTCCATTGTGTAAATGTACCACAATTTCTGACACTCATAGTCAAACTTTGGGCAGATTGCAGGGAATCTTATGAAAGTGAGAGATAGGAAGACCTGGAGGGAACAGGAGCTCTACAAGGAGAGCAACAGAACCAAGAAATCTGGGCCCAGGGGTCTTTTCTGAGACTGATACTCCAACCAAGGACCATTCCTTGGTTTTAAGTTCAACAGTGTTACTGTTTAATCTCACAAAGTTCCAAGGGATTGTTTGTTATCCAACAGTAAACAATCAAAACAGCCTTTAATGACTGGGTGTAATTGTTACTGTTATACTGATAATTTAAAACATGTGGCATTAACTAAGGGACCAAGTGGCAGCTAGGAGAGGGATGCACTGAGAAGCCTGGGCAAACCTATAAAACAATCTCAGGTGGAATATTAGTGAAGGACAAATTGGTGGGAGTCATTTCATATGTTATTTGAAGCAGAGGGTGTATTCTTCAACATTGGAGGACAAGAATCTTCTTCATGTAATGGTTGGAATTTAGATAATGCCTCCTTTTCATTGATTAGGAAAAGAAGCAAAAATAATTAATAAATTTGAAGATTTATTTAAAGTGATTCCATGCAGAGAAGGCATATAAGTGCCATATCTCTTCTCATTGCCCAAATAAAATATGAATGAACTGAATTGAATCAAAAGAGGAACTTGCCTCAATTCAAGAGGAACAAGGACTAGCTGAATTAAAAGCCTTTTTTTATTTATACATTAAGTAAAGACAAATTTTTCATAGGAAGTGTTTTAGTTCTTAGATGGAATACAAAATAGCAAAATGTGGTCCTCTGATGTTAAGATCTCAGAAAGATCTGAGGTTTTTCCTGTGTTCTAAGACAAAAGCTCTCTGGGACTCTCAGGGGAACTAAATGCGTCTCTCAATGACCCTCTGGCATCTTTAGAGCTCTGATCATGGCTGTTTCATACTAAGAATACCTGCCCTTGAGACATCTCTGTATGTGACTTTTGTTTAATTAATGAATTATATATGGGTGCTACCGCGTATTTTAAAAAAATCAACAGACTACCACTTATTAAACCGAAACTGAAATGGGAAAACATTGGACTCTCATGCGTAAGCAGCAAATGGGTTGAGAAGAGACCCTCACTTCAAATAGAATTTATAGAAAAGAATAGCAGCAATGATAAAGAAAGTAAAACCAAGATCAGCAAAGATACAACCAAGAGTCTGATAGAATAAATAGATGGAACAATGTGAATCAAGGATCCTGAAACATTCCATAAATTGAATTCAAGAACGGTTTTAATATCTGACTAGTATGCAACTTCCTGATACACCAATATTGAATAATGGTGTCTCAAGAATTATCTCCTGCACTGATATAATCCATGGCAACTCAGTCTCCAAGTGGGTTCCCTAGCAAGGGGAACAGGGTCTGGCTCTGACATGAACTCTTTGATCAAATCTCCATGAAAGGGGAGGACCAGCCTTAGCAGGCTACAAAGGAAGACGATGCAGCCAGTCCTGATGAGACCTGATAGGCTAGGGTCAGATGGAAAGGAAGGAGATCCTCCCTATTAGTGGACTAGGAGAGGGGCATGGGAGAAGAAGAGGGAGGGAGGGTGGGATTGGAAGGTGATTAAGGAGAGGGCTAGAACTGGGATACAAAGTGAATAAATTGTAATAAATAAAAAGAAAAAGAAAAAAAGAAATATCTCTATCAAAAGCCACCTATGGACTCTGAACATGTGGTAGACATGAAACATCAATTTGGCACAAAGATCTTCAGTTGAGAAATAAGAACCATGTTCCAGGTATTCTCCTCCTCCCCCCAATACCTCTAATAACACACATTTCTCTGATTTGTATGAGGAAACACTAGACATCAAATCTGACAGTGATGATAGCTTGAGTTAAAATATAAGGATGTTATTTTCAGGAATACAAATAATTGTGGCCACAGATGTGTTCTATTTATCTAAAATATATGGCATAAGATTATTTAACACTCATCACATTGAGTTCCTTCCGTTGAACCTGGTACTGCTTTTAGCAATAAAAGGATGGAAGAAATCATGCCATGTTAGCTTCCAGCTGACTAGCCACAAGTAATGACAGGCTCAGTCTTTGTCACTTATATAGCATTTTTACTTTTGGAAATCAGACAGCATGGATCATTGAGACTTTCTTCACACAAAAATGTATATTTTGGGTACAAGGGTCTTTTCTGAAACTTATACCCCAACCAAGGACCATGCATGGATATAACCTAGAACCCCTGCACAGATGTAGACCATGGCAGCTCAATCTCTAAGTGGGTTCCCTAGTACCCTAGTAAGAGGAACAGGGGCTTTCTCTGACATGAACTTAGTGGCTGGCTCTTTGATCACCTCCCCCTGAGGGGTGCTTCCTTGTCAGGCCACAGAGGAAGACAATGCAGCC
>CM053744.1:35880665-35893742 GCA_028658305.1 Pachyuromys duprasi
ACATAATGTATTTATGAGTTTATAATTTATAGGTAAATTTTTCTTTTAAGAGAAAAATGAATAACTATCTTACTCATTCAGCTCAAATCATCTTTGATCATAAATAGTGAATGCAACAAAAGAAAGACTTGCCAGTGTCAGTGTTCTAAATAAATATTTTTAAAAATACTATTTTTTTCTCCCAAAGTTTACACAGAGTGTATCCTTACAGTATTAGCAAGCTACCATTTCTAACTCAGGATTAGGTTGATGATTTAAAATATACATACAAAATTCACATCTAAAACTTACTCTTTTTAAAGACTTTCATATTAAGATCTGAGTTCCATACAGATATTTTTAATTTTTGTACCCCAGAAAGAAGGACTCATACATTTGACCAATTTAGGTATAAATATTCTCTGAAGCTAGGGGCTTTCCTTACTTTGGGCAACATTTGAACAAATATTAGGATCATGTGCTTGACTTATAGGAACATAAATATATTATCTTCTATTTTGATATTTATGGATAGAGTGCTGTAATCCAGGAAATAGCATGCCTTAAAATTTTCCACACGAATGCTGCACCTTTTGCTCTATAACACTCCTAGAATGAGAACATTGTAAAGATTGCAACAGATTATTGGTTCTAAATATTATGAAAAAATGTAGCTTGTAAAGAAAACAGGCTGTGTGGACCTTGGTGGTAGCACTGTGTCTTGTTCATGGTGATTTGTTCATGTGCTTATGGATATGATAAAACTGAATAGAGCTAGTCATAAACAAGAACACACACTATATAAAATAAAAATGGGGGTAACTAAATGAGGTCACTTTCACGAATCATAGGAGTACCCTAATTGTAAAATCTTACTATAAAAGTCAAGATAACAGACCTGGAATAATTTGCATGAAAAATGCAGAGGAATTCTCTCTTATTTCCTCCAACTGCAAACAAATACAAAGTTATCTGCATAGAAAATCTTGTTTAAAAATGTCTGATTATCTTATTCCTTTCAATCTTTAAAGATTTTATGTATTCTAAAATTATGTTTAGAAGTTTTGATGAAGAAAGAATAGGATCAGGTCAGTGTGTGTAATGAATGGATCAACTACAGGGTGAATACAGCATGAACGTCTCTTAAAACACAATAAATGTATAAATTGTCAGTCTCTAAGCAGAAGTAATGGATGCAGAGACTAAGAGGGAGAGTTCAAATAATCTGTGTGTTACTAATCCCACAGGTATCTAAAATACCTGATGAGGAATCCTGTGTGTGTGTGTGTGTGTGTGTGTGTGTGTGTGTGATAACTATTAAATGTGAACGTACTATCAAATATAATTTAAATATGAATAGAACCTTGCTTCTACAGTTAGTCTACTGATTGGCAACCTGAACATCACTAGAAGCTGATTAGATATGCAAGATCTGCACCCCTGACTTAAGGAATAAAAATCTGTGTCTTAACAAGATCCGCAGGTAATTCTTGGGTACATTAAGCTTGAGATCCAGTGTCTTCAGGTATTTGGCAATCAAATATGATGTGCATCCCATCCCAGTGCAGCTGTACTTCCAACGAGAGTGAGATCACTTGAGCACCCACTTTGTATAGGAGCAGTGGTCTTAAGGACGGTGTATTACACACCTCATAAGTGCCAAAGTGCTGATGTGAATTTGAACCGGGCTTAAACATAGAAGCTCTCTGTTTCTTAGATCTCTCCAGTGTCTATGGTAATAAGCACTGTGCAATACTGCCCACAGCTCCTATGGGATAACTCTGGTTTCCAACCATTTCAAGCAGGGAATGCCATGAATGGCAGCAATCTTGCCAGAGTCAGAGCAGATAACATTATTCACTCAGACAGCTCTGATGGCATTTCTGTCCAAACAATAACCTCAAAGCAGGAGCCTCACATCTACCACCTCAGGGTTTTCTGGCTTCAGAATAGCAGAACATTTGCATGTTCTCCTCTGCAAGGCACCCCATTGATCTTTCCATGTAAATCACAAAACCAAGCTCCAAGTCTACAGAATACGCATTAGCTGTATGACAATACTGTGGGGACCTAGAGTTGAAGGGGATATCTCTGATTGTCTCTGACTTGATTTTATGCGTCTATTCCCCCACATTTCTAGTCTGTGTAAGTATGCAGACAGAAGCAACCACTGTGAGAAGGCACAACTGACAGAATGAAAAGAAAATCATTTATCATGTTAGGTGCAGGAGTTAACTTGAATAGGAAAATCCACAAGGATTAGATAGTTTGAAGGTTTCTTAGGAAAAGGTATGTTCTTTTAAACTGTTTGGTGGAATGAGTAAAGAGTCATGACTGCAAGCAGTCTCAGAAATATTAAGAAGTGGCATTGCATTTGGTAGGTTTCACAGTTCTTCATGTGTGAAGTAATAAATGAATAAATGTGTATCTGCAACAGTAATACATATGACAAATACAATCCCTATTTTGTACGTTGATGATGTCAATATGACAGGTGTGAAGATCAGTTCTCAAACGTAGCCTCTTCCCATTCCTGTGGTATTAGCTTTATTACATGCCTTTCTCAGAGAAGGGAACTGGAGCAAGTAGTTTGCCTGCACAAAGCTCCAACAAAAAGCTCTGTGCCTAGCCAGGTGATAGTGTTGCATGTCTTTAATCCAAGAACTTGAGAGGCAAAAACAAGTGGCTCTCTGAGTTTGAGGCCTGCCTAGTCTATACAGTGAGTCCAGGTCAGCCAGGACTACACAGAAAAAACATGCCTCCAAAAACCAGAAAACAAAAACAAAACAATCACGTACAAAAATAAAAACAAAAACAGACAAACAAATAAAAAGAGCTCTTGCCTAACATTTCTTTGCTTAGTGAAAGAAGTGAAGAGACTTTAAATGGAGGTGAGAGGAATCCAAGGGGGCTCAATAAGGAATGAATGGATTTTAGCATTAAACAAAGGGCTGCTTCTCACTGTGCTGTTTACTCTTTCTCCCATAGATACTTTTCCAGTGTGTGTAGTTCATCTTTGAGAAAGTAAGGCTAATCCACTATCTTTTTGAAATGCTAACCATTTGCATCAAGTGATGAAGAACTTAAGTAGTGTTCCTGTCTGCAGATGTGTCAGAATAACAGCAGTACGCATTTTACTTAGTCTTAAGTACAACAGTGTTTCTGAATGTTTCCTCCTACTCTTTTGTATTGTATTACTAAAGAAAAATGTAGTGGGTATAGATAGATTTATGGTGCATCTAAAGACAAGTAGCAAGATTCAGCCAAAATAACTAAATAACTAAATAAATAAACTAGTCATCAGTTCCCTACATTTCTATTAATGTGTACAATGTCCCACTTCTCCAAGAGATATAAATATAATATTCATCTTTTGATGTATGGATATAAAGACATTCCATCAGGGTAAAGATTTCAATCATAATGGCCAACAAATATTGAGCATTGGTGTCCTAATATTTCAAAAGCAACACTCTAATCTCAGATGTGGAAAGACTTGGCCAAGCCTCTTATTGCTGTTTCAGGGAAATGATTTTCTTTCTCTTTTTATCTTAGTTTCCTACACTTGAAAAATGGGTCTAATAACATGTGCCCTTTACATACTTGAGAGATGCTCCAAAAGTTAATGAAATATTTGTAAAGAGCAATAGATTGTATGAATTAAGATACCATCTCCATTAACTTATTGAATTTTACAAATAAAATTTCCTGCAGAACCTTTCTAACCTTTATGAATTAAATAGACATGAGAATACAGTAGTAATTCATGTTAAAATATTCTTTGTCGCTTCAATCAAGTGCTTAAATTAAATGCCTAACTATAAAAATAGATCTTAGGAATTAACTTTTTTAAAAAAAAAGAATGAACATATCAGAAGATTTAAACATTAAAAAAAGACAACAGTAAAGAACAACAAACTGATAATTCAGCTTGCCACCTTGTTTCTGGCTGAGATCTACATTTCCAAAGTTTTAGTCAATGAACATTTAAGATTGTTTCTCCTGGGTTTCATCAAAGTTAACAGAAATATTCATTCAGCATTTCCCACAGCTGCTGTTTGGCTGTCTATGGGTAAAGTGCCAGCTGGTTTAATTTCCCAATTTTTATTTCAGATGTTTTGTCATTACATAATTATAGATGTACCTAATAACGTTCTCAGATTTATGTAAAAGAACTAATATTCCTCAGCTTTAAATATAACATGAAAAGTAACATTATTTTTTAAATATGCAAAAGCAATAGAAATTTGCATCAAATTTAAACCCAGAATAACTGGACACAGGTACTAATATTAAAAATAAGTTTCCTTTCTTTTAAAAGCACAAGTAGGCATGCAATAACAATTCACTTAAGAGGAGAGCAAGAATTGGAAGGATAGTGGAAAGAGCCGTATAGGAGGGTCTGGTGACAGGGATGGCAAGA
This sequence comes from Pachyuromys duprasi, assembly GCA_028658305.1. Taxonomy (NCBI): domain Eukaryota; kingdom Metazoa; phylum Chordata; class Mammalia; order Rodentia; family Muridae; genus Pachyuromys; species Pachyuromys duprasi. The sequence continues at coordinate 35,885,068 of CM053744.1, forward strand.
AACGAATGTTATCATTGAATTACAACCCCCAAATTATACCTATTTGAAGGTTCCTTACATCACACCACATGAAAGAAATTTGTACAAAAAGCAGTAGACACTTTTAGAAATTCTATATAGTATACAGTGGAGCTTTGCCTTAAAACGATCCTAACATTTTTCTTTAATTAATTAAGTTAGTAATCAATCAATTCATTCATTCATTCATTCATTCATTCATTCATTCATTCATGCATTCACTTTTTATCGCTATTACAGCCCCTTCTTTCTCTTCCTTCAGTTCTGCCTTCTGTCCTTCTTTGCCCATCCACTCCTCCTGTTCTCCTCAGAAAAGGGGAGCTTCCCTTTACCAACCAGCCCATGCATATCAAGGCCAAACACATACTCTTCCACTGAACCCCAACAAGGCAGCACAGCTAGGAGAAAGAGATTGAACCACAAGCCAAAGCATATGCATTGACTGGACCTAGGAACTCTACATTTAGGTAGCTGATGGGCAGCTCGTTCTTCATGAGGGTTCTCTAGCAATCAGAGTAGAGGCTGTCTCTGAGATAAACTCTGTTGCCTGGTTTTAGATCACTTTCCCCTAACATCTTGTAATACAGGTTCAGTATTTAGAACAGCAAAGCCCACTGCTCTCTGAGTTCCACTGATGTGTTGTTGAAAAATCTGCAGCTGGAGGAAAGCATGGCCACTGCACTGAAGAGAGGTCTCCTGCTTCTATGAGCTGTAGAGACACACGTGTTGTATATTCTACCTCTGCTTGCTACAGTCCAAATGGTGTTTACAAAATGATTTCTGTATGATGTCAGTCTGAGTTTGTGTGGCACTAACCATACTGTTTGCAGGTAAAATAACGATACTTCAAACTGGATAATGATCTGTAGTTTGATAAACCCATGACACTCTGGTTGCCAGAAACACAGTTTGAGTCACTAGCATAGATCTGTAATAACATCAATCTTTGACTAATGTATGACACTCAAGGAAATCCTACTAATGAATTTCTGAGCAACCATAATGTTGCAGAATAACTTTGCACATGAATAACATTTTAGATAACTTGAGCTCTCTGATCTTTTGCTTCTGTGAAACATCAGTATTAACACCAGAGTGGCCTGTTTCATAGATTTGTTTTGTTGGATTCCCATTTTAAAGAATAAGCAGTTCATTTACAAACTATGGAATAGTATGATCAGGGCCAAATTTGTCCTTATCTACAAAAGAATTCACTGCTGTGTCTTTTTTTTTTCTTTCTTTTGCTAAGTTCACCAGGATTGTGGATTTTGTACTCAGCATAGTAGGAACAGGCACTTTATTTTCAAAATTAAAAAAAAAGAGTATATATCCAACAGTAACATTTATTTGTCATACTCTCAGAGGGTAAAGACTTACCAAAACGGCTAATTTGCTAGTATGCCATGAAACATGAATTATTTGCCAATGGCATTTGTACTATGTCATATTGGTATAGAAACTAGATGTCCTTGTGTCAAAGCCTGGTTCTGTCAAATATTAGACATGAAGTCTTTCAAAAAGGAGAGAAGACAATATTTTTTATTATTTTTATAATATTGATAATATGCACAGAGCACTGTGAAGTTTACCAAAGTATATGGTCACTCTCTAAAATATTTTAAGTCAGGCACTGAACAAAGTATGCTTAAGAAATGATTGAATGGTATGCATTGATAACAGCTGTTATTTATATTTTTCACAAATGGTTTTAGAGTGGAATAAATGGAGTAAGAAGCATATGAGCTGGTAGTGTCATTTTAGGTATGCAACGGCTTTTTTCAGAGATTATCTGCCTGGTTCAGGAGCAGAGCTATATCCTACAAAAACATTCAAGGTTTGGTCCTTGGAGAGCATCTTTCTCTCTGGGAGCACTGGGCTGAGTCTTTTACACCTCTATAGGATCTACATGTGTAGTTCTCTAGGCACATCTGAAACAGTACTAACGGCCAATTGAAGTGGGCAGACTTGATATATCATATACACAATCAGGAAAAATAGACTCAGGGGGATCACAAGAAAGCATGCAGCGTTTCTGAAAGCCAGAGGATTCAAAACCCCGAAACTGGTTGAGAGAAGCGGCATCTGAAGCCAGAAAATCGACATTTTGGCTTCGTAAAGGAGGGGGGGGGACTGCACAGGAGTGGAGATTTCTTTGATTCAGGTCAGACCTGGACTTCTCTGGGAATGGTAAAGGGCACTTTCCTTCCTCAGGACTCCTTCCCCCTCCGAGGAGCCAATCTTGCTGCCTGAGAAATGAGACAGCAGAGGCGGGAAAAGCAGCACCACAACCTTGTCAGTCAGCCTAACCTGCTTGCCGAGCCCAAGATCTGAGGTAAAAGCCTGCCTGGGTCCCATGCTCAAGAGCCACTGGTTGTACCTACTCCACAGAGCCGGACTGTACTGTACAGGGTCACTTAATCCCTCAGTGGCAGACAATGGGCTGTGCTGTGGGCTGTGTCGCTGGCCTACAAAGCCATCCAGGTATACCAAGTGCAGAACCACTGTGCACAGGACTTCCTGGCAGGCACCTAGACACCCTAGTTCTGCAGCCACAGCTGGACTCCCGGGTACAGGGACTACAGCACCACTGAGTTGTCTGAGCCCACATTTGGCTCAGAGAACAGGAGGAAGCCCTGTGCTTCATGATTTGACCTTCTAGTGCTCCCTAAGTGCCTGCAGAGCCCCACATCCAGGGTGCTTCTAAGCTAGAAGCCAGACATCAATAACCTACCTACACATACACTGTGGGGAAACAGAGGGAATTGTGGGACACGGAATCCATAGCTGTGTGGCGCCACCAGTGGAGTTTAGGCAAATAACTCCTGGAGCTCAGTTAGAGATGAATACTAGTGGTCTGTAGGCCAGTGTCATACCCAGGAAACTTGCGCACGAGATCAAACTAGCGCATGCTATAACTCCAGCGCCTGCAACCTCCTCGATAATGACAAGCCACCCTCCCTCACAATGAAGGCCTCTACATTCTCTAGAAGGCTGTCACTCAAGGCAAACTCCCACGCACTCGCATGCATACACCCTTGCCTGCAATTCTCCTGCTGTGCCCATGGACACCCCTCCCAGAGGTACAGCTGAAGCACCAACAAACAGGCTGAAACTATTGGACCTCTCTCATCTCCCTGAAGAAATCTCCAGACACCAGAGAAAGATGCTACCAATCTGAACTGCAGAATCCAAGAACACACAGTGAAGATTACAGATCAATGGCCAGGGGTAGGCGTAAGAACACATCCAACAAAAATCAGGAAATCATGGCCTCACCAACAACACTCAAAATCAATGGATACTCTAATTCTTCAGAAACACAGGAAAATGACCTTAAAGATAAGCTTATCCAGTTATTAGAGTCACATAAAGAGCAAACAAACACATCTCTCAGATAAATAGCCATGCAAATAGAGGGACAAAGAGGCAAAATCAGTGGAATTTAGAAAAGAAACAAACAAAAAAATAGAGGCCATCATACAGAGACAGGAAGCCACATTCAAACAGAGGAAGAGAAAGGTCCAAGACATAAAAGTAGAATTAGAATCAATAAAGAAAACACAAATAGAGAAAACCCTGGAGCTGGAGAACTTAGAGAAAAGATCAGGAACCACAAAAGTAAGCATCACCAACAGAATACAAGAGATGGAAGAGAGAGAAACTCTGGCACTGAAGATATGCTTGCAGAAATTGATACTTCTCTCAAAGAGAAAGTAAAATCGGAAAAGTCCCAAAAACAAAGCATCCAAGAAATCAAAAACACCATGAAAAGGTAAAAGATAAGAATAATAGGAATTGATGAAAAAGAAGACTCCAGTCTCCAAGGTCCAGAAAATATCTTCAAGAAAATTATAGAAGAAAATTTCCCCAACTTAAAGAAAGAGATGTCGATAAACATACAGGAGACATACAGAACACCGAAAAGACTAGACTAGAAAAGAAAATCCTCATGTCACATCAGTGTCGAAACATTAAATATTCAGAACATAGAAAAAATATTAAAAGCAGCAAGGGAAAAAGGCCAAGTAACATATAAAGGTAGACCTTTCAGAATCACACTGGACTTCTCATCAGAAACTATGAAAGCCAGAAGGGCCTGGGCAGATGTCATATAGGCTTTAAGGGAGCACAGATGCCATCCCAGACTACTATACCCAGAAAAGATTTCAATCAACATAGATGGAGAAAACAAAATATTCCTTGATAAAACTAAATTTAAGCAATTTCTACACAGAAAACCAGTCCTACTGAAGATACTAGAAGGAAAACTTTAATCCAACAAAAACAACTATACCCAAGAAAACATAGGATACAAATAACGCCCTTAAAATATTAAAAGCAAGCAAGAAATGAATCATAGTAAGACAACCAACACCACAATAAGGGGAACTAAAGTTCATTGGTTACTATTATCTATCAACATCAATGGACTCAACTCAATAAAAAGACACAGACTAACAGAATGGGTCCAGAAACAGGATCCAACATTCTGCTGCATCCAAGAAACTCATCTCTGCAACAAAGATAAACACTACTTCAGAGTGAAGGGCTAGAAAAGTGTTTTCCAAGTAAATGGTCCCAGAAAACAAGCTGGGGTAGCAATCCTATTATCTAATACAATAGATTTTCAACCAAAATGAATCAAAAAAGATGAGGAGGGGCACTACATTCTCATTAAAGAAAAAATCCACCAAGAGGACATCACAATTCTGAACATCTATACCCCAAATACAAGAGCACCTACATTTCGTAAAGGAAACATTAATAAAGCTTAAACCACACATCGATTCTAATCTCTTAATACTGGGAGACTTTAACACTCCACTCTCACCAAGGGAAAGATCATCTTGAAAGAAGCTAAACAGGGAAATAAAGGCACTTACAGTGGCCCTAATGCAAATAGACCTAATAGATGTCTACAGAATTTTTCACCCAAACTCAAAAGAGTATACCTTATTTTCAGCACCTCATGGAACCTTCTCCAAAATAGACCATATAGTTGGTCACAAAGCAATCCTCAACAGACACAAGAAGATTGAAATAATCCCCTGTATTCTATCTGACCACCATGGCCTAAAGCTGGATTTCAACAACAATGAAAATAGCAAAAAGCCTACACGCACATGGAAACTTAACAACTTACTACTCAATGACAGCTGGGTTAAAGATGAAATAAAGAAAGAAATTAAAGACTTCCTAGAATTCAATGAAAATGAAGGTACAACATACCCAAATTTATGAGACACGATGAAGCAGTGCTCAGAGGAAGATTCATAGCAATAAGTGCCTTCAAGAAGAAATTTGTAACATCTCATACAAGCAACTTAATGGACAAACTAAAAGCCCTAGGGGAAAAAAAAGCAGATACACCCAAAAGGAACAGATGACTCGAAATAGTCAAACTCAGGGCTGAAATCAATCAATTAGAAACTAATAAAACTATTCAAAGGATCAATGAAACCAAGAACTGGGTCTTTGAGAAAATCAACAAGACAAACCCTTAGCCAAACTAATGAAATGGCAGAGAGAAACTATCCAAATCAGTAAAATCAGAAATGAAAAGGGGGACAAAAGTACAGACACTGAGGAAATCCAAACAATCATCAGGTCGTTCCACAAAAGCCTATATGCCACAAAATTTGAAAATCTAAATGAAATGGACAATTTTCTAAATAGATTCCATCTACCAAAATTAAGTCAAGCTCAGGCAGAAAGATTGAATAAGCCTATATCCCCCAAGGAAATAGAAGCAGTCACCAACAGCCTCCCTTCCAAAAAAAGGCCCTGGGCCGGATGGTTTCAGCACAAAATTCTAACAGACCTTCAAAGAAGTGCTAATTCCAATTCTCTTCAAACTATTCCACAAAACAGAAACAGAAGTAACCTTGCCAGACTCATTCTATGAAGCCACAGTAACCCTGATACCTAAACCACACAAAGAACCAACAAAAAAAGAGAACTTCAGACCTATCTCTCTTATGAACATTGATGCAAAGATACTCCAAAAATTACTTGCAAACAGAATCTAAGAACACATAAAAGATATCATTCATCATGACCAAATTGGCTTCATCCTAGGCATTCAAGGATGGTTCCATATATGGAAATCCATCAACATAATCCACCATATAAACAAACTGAAGGAGAAAAACGACATGATCATTTCCTTAGATGTAAAAAAAGCATTTGACAAAATGCAACACCAATTCATGTTTAAAGTCTTGGAGAGATCAGGAATATAAAGCACATACCTAAATATAGTAAAGGCAATATACAGCAAGCCTATCGCCAACATCAAAATTAATGGAGAGAAACTTAAATGATACCACTGAAATCAGGGACAAGACAAGGCTGGCCACTCTCTCTATATCTATTCCACATAGTACTAGAAGTCCTAGGAAGAGCAAAAGACAAATAAAGGAGATCAAGGGGAAACAAATTGGAAAGGAAGAGGTCAAAGTTTCACTATTCGCAGATGACATGATAGTATTGATAAGTGACCAGAGAACTCCTTCAGCTCATAAACACCTTCACCAAAGTGGCTGGATACAAAATTAATTCAAAGAAATCAGAAGCCCTCCTGTATACCAAAGACAAAAGAAGCAAGAAAGAAATTAGGGAAATGACACCCTTCACAATAGCCACCAATAACATAAAGTGCCTTGGGGTGACTGTAACCAAGCAAGTGAACAACCTGTTTGAAAAAAAAAAACTTCAAGTCTCTGAAAAAAGAAATCGAAGAAAATAACAGAAGATGGAAATATCTCCCATGCTCATGGATTTTTAGGATTAACCTAGTGAAAATAGCCATCCTGACAAAAGCAATCTACAGATTCAATGCAATTCCCATCACAATACCAATACAATTCTTCACAGGCCTTGATAGAAAAATTCTCACCTTCATATGGAGAAACAAAAAACCCAGAATATCCAAAATGATCTTGTACAACAACAGATCATCTGGAGGTATTTCCATCTCTGACCTCAAGCTGTACTACAGAGCAATAGTAATAAAAATGGCACGGTATTGGCATTGAAGCAGAAAAGTAGATAAATGGAACCGAATATTAGACCCGGAAATAAACCCACACACCTATGGAAACTTGATTTTTGACATGAAGCCAAAACCATTCAATGGAAAAAAAGACAGCATCTTCAACAAATGTTGCTGGTCCAACTGGATGTCTACATGCAGAAAAATGAAAATAGATCCATATTTATCACCCTGCACATAACTGAAGTCCAAGTGGATCAAAGACCTCAACATAAAACCAGATACACTAAATCTGTTAGAAGAAAAATTGGGGAAGACCTTGGAAGTCATTGGCACAGGAGACAACTTCCTGAACAGAACACCAACAGCACAGGATCTAAGAGCAACAATTGATAAATGGGACCTCATGAAACTGAAAAGCTTCTGTAAAGCAAAAGACATTGTCATCAGAACAAAACGACAGCCTCCAGACTGGGAAAGGATCTTCACCAACCCTATATCTGATAGAGTTGCTGATATCTGTAATATATAAAGAACTAAATAAATTTAAAAAAAACAATAAACCAAGTGATACAATTAAAAAATGGGGTACAGAGCTAAACAGAGAATTCTCTGTAGAGGAATATAGAATGGCCGAGAAACACCTAAAAAGATGCTCAACGGCTTTAGCCATCAGAGAGATGCAAATCAAAATGACCCTGAGATTTCACTTTACACCCGTCAAAATAGCAGAAATTAAAAACTCAAGTAACAACAAATGCTGGAGAGGTTGTGGAGAATTGGGAACCCTCCTCCAATGCTGGATGAAATTTAAACTTGTACAACTACTTTGTAAATCAATCTGGTGCTTTATCAGACAATTAAGAATACTGTTTCCTCAAGATCCAACTATACCACTCCTAAGCATATATCCAAAAGATGCTCAAGTACACAACAAGGACATTTGCTCAACTATGTTTCTAGCAGCGTTATTCATAATAGCCAGAACCTGGAAACAACCAGATGTCCCTCAGTTGAGGAATGGATACAGAAATTGTGGTACTTTTACACAATGGAATACTAGCCAGCAATTAAAAACGAGGAAAACATGAAATTTGCAGGCAAGTGCTGGGATCTAGAAAAGATCATCCTGAGTGCGTATCCCAGGAGCAGAAAGATGCACATGGTATAGTCTCACTTATATAGCCCTATAAGATAGGATAAATATACTAAAATATGTGCACCTAAAGAATATAAACAAGAAAGAGGACCTGGGGTAAGATGATCAATCCTCACTTAGAAAGACAAATGGGATGGACATTGGAAGTAACAGAAAACAAGAAACAGGACAGGAGCCTACCGCAGAGGGCCTCTGAAAGACTCTACCTAGCAGCTTATCAAAGCAGATGCTGAGACTCAAAACCAAACCTTTGGTAGAGTGCAGGTAATCATTTGATAAAAAGGGGAAGTTATTATGATCTGTAGAAGATAGGAGCTCCACAAGGACAAAATATATCAGGACATGGGGGTCCTCTATGAGACTGTTTCTCCAACTAACGACCATGTGACCATGTATGGATATGACCTAGAACCCCTGCTTGCATGTAGCCCATGGTAGCACAGTACCCAAGTGGGTTTCCCTAGTAAGGCCAACAGGAACCATTTCTGACATGAACTCAATGAC
>CM053744.1:35893842-35975741 GCA_028658305.1 Pachyuromys duprasi
AGGGTGGGGTTGGGAGGGAAGGAAGGAAAGTCTATGGCTGGGATACAAAGTAAATAACCTGTGATTAATATGAAAAAAATAAAACATAAAATAAAATGTTTCTACCATGAAACAAACAAACAAAAAACCCAGACTCAGTGGGTAGTATTGATATATTGTGCTCATATACTCATTTATATAGCACAATAGCAATGAAAAAGAGGGTATCTATTTGAGATTGTGGGAGGGGTCATGGAAGGGATTTGAAGAAGGAAAGTTTGAGGCACTGGAGGAGGAAGGGAAGTTGGAAGTGATGCAATGATTTTTTTTAATTAAAAATGTATTTAAAATGGATTTAGCAACAGTGGTGCACATCTCCATCTGGGATGCAGACAATTTAGCCTCCCATGAAAGCAACATTTATTGTAGCATCTTAGAAAGTTAAATTAAAATGTCAATACTTTTTTGAGTTGTCTCACATTCATTGTCATGTTAATGACCAGAATTTATTGAGAATGTATTTTATAATTGCTTTAATTGCTCTTTGTGGAAAACAAAGTAGCTGACAGAAACAACTTAAAGGAGGGTAGATTCTTTTTAGCTTACATTTGCAGAGTGTTCAGCCCACGTTACTGAACTTGGACAGAACAAAATGACAGCAGGACTCTGGAGAAGCAGTCCAGTTACATAAAAGAGAACATGCAATGGCGAGAAGGGAAGAAATCTAGAACCCTGTATAATATTGCAAGACATGTCCCCATCAGATGGTTGCTTCTTCCTAGAGTTTTTAGAACATCCCAAAAATAGTTCCACCAGTTGAAAATTCAAGAATTTAATATCTAATCCTGTAGAAGATAGATCATATTCAAACCCTGCCCATACTTTGCACAAAAAATCCTATTAAGGACACATACACTTCTCTCAGTATAAAGCCACAGTTTACCTGTGATGTTTTGAAAAACAATTAACATGGAATATTATAAAATATTTATCTCAAACTCGTATAGTAAATAAATGCCTTCCCAAGGCAGATTTTCTTAAAAGTTTGATCTTGAGGCATTTTAACCCACATAAAATAATTGAAGAATGCTAAAAGAAAAAAAGATTTATCCTGAGTGTTTCTCTTACTGTTTTATATATCTTAGTTTTCATCATGTTGAAAATTAAAATGACTTTGTTTAAAAGATATCAAGAATATACAAACAAAAATATTGTTAGCCATTCAGCAATTGCACCAACTTATTTCATTGACCAGAGAGCTTAAGAGATCTCAACTTCTGTCACTTTTGAGAGCAGGAGAGTGTAAAGGACAAATAGTGTGTCAGTATTATTACAATGATATTTTAGCTTGAAGATCACTGAACATGACCTTGATTCTAAGATCCCCTACATTCCATTGCATCACTGGTGTCCTAGAGAATAAAGGAATCTCATCCTGCAAATATTTTTCCACAGTGCTAAACATTCTATTATCTTTTTATAAATGAACTCTTTTAGACTCATCTCATGATAATTTGGAAATATTAAAATATGCAACTTGCCAATAATGAACAGAGACTAAAAACAAACAAGCCTTTTGCCCAACAAAAATGTTAGGTATTATAGCCATTTCATAATCTTATAACTTCCCATCTCTAATCCTGTCCTCTACATTATGATGCAAAGCTACATCCACAGATGTGTCATCAAATAGAAATAAAGAAATCTTAGTAACTCTTAATCCAGCAGATAATGAAGCAAACCTTGAGGCAGAATTACAGTAAGCTCAAGAATGAAGCCAACATTTCCAATATGGATTTATAACCCTTAAAACCAATTTTTTTCTTTTTAAATATTTTTTATTAATTACAGTTTATTCATTTTGTATCCCAGCTGTGGCCCCCCTACCCCATCAACTCCCAATTCCACCCTCCCTCTCTCTTCTTCTCATATACCTCTCCACCAGTCTTTTGATAGGGGAGGTCCTCCTCCCCTTCCATCTGACCCTAGTCTATCAGGTCTCATCAGGACTAGCTGCATTGTCTTCCTCTGTGGACTAGTAAGGCTGCTCCCCCCTCAGGTGGAGGTGATTAAAGACCCAGCCCATGAGTTCATGCCAGAGACAGTCCCTGTTACTATTACTGGGGAACCGTCTTGGACACTGAGCTGTCATGGGCTACATCTGTGCAGGGATTCTAAGTTATCTCCACACATTAACCCCTACAACCTTTTAAATCTGAATTTTCCTGTTGCAGATGACATGATTGTAGGATATGCATCCTTTAAAAAAAATCTCCAGAGTTTTCATAAGAGAGTGACAGTAAGTCAAGTCCTTAGACAAATCTACACTGGATTAAAAGTACGGAATTTTACTTGTACTCTTACAGGTTTTATGATCTTCTTCCCAATTAATCCACAAGCATTTTGATTCCCATACTTCCTTACACATACAAAATATCAAACATAAGTCCTTAAAGTAGAAATAATGATTTTAAAAGAGTATTTACTGCAGTTCTAACTTTCACCATCTTAAATAATTATTTATTTTCTATCCTTTATATTTACATCTAGATGTTATATAATTGCATGTATCAAAACATAGTAAAACATATTAATAGCTGTTTGGCATCCATGATAATTCACAGAGCTGAATATGAAGATGCCTAAATATTAACAGCCTGTTCTAGCCTGTTATAACCATGGCTGTATCTTGAATATGCTTGCGCTGATTTACCTCAGGTACTCTGCAGGTTGAAGATCCCGTCTCAAACAACTGTGGCCATAGTTTACTGAATTTTTTTTGGTTCAAGAATTTATTTACCAAATATATCTGGGCACAGGGGTCTTATATGAAACTGCTTCTCCAACCAAGGACCATGGGTGGATATAACCTAGAACCTCTGCTTGCCTGTAGCCCATGGTAGCTCAGCATTCAAGTGAGTACCCTAGTAAGGGAAATAGGGACTATTTCTGACATAAACTCAATGGTGGGCTCTTTGACCTCCGCACCCAGCAAGGGAGGAGCAGCCCTGCTAGATCACAGAGGAGGACATTGCAGCCAGTCCTGAAGATACCTGATAAAACAGGGTCAGATGGAAGTGGAGGAGTACCTCCACTATCAGTGGACTTGGAAAGGGGCAGGGAGGGAAAGAGGGAGGGAGCTACAGCTGGGATACAAAGTAAAAAAAATCTGTGATAAATATAAAAAAATAAAAAAAATTATTTTAAAGTTTCTATATATACATAATGAAGCTAAAACTCAAACCCACAAATACCATTCATTTAATTTCAATGTATTTCATTGTATAGCCATTTGGGTTTTATAAAAGTTTGATAATATTGTAACTGAGTAATAATTTTATGATGTAATAATTTCCACTTCTGATATCAGATTTTTCCTCAGAAAGTTTCTTATTTGGGCAACAGCTCATATTTTGGAATTGAGAATTAGTACTACCCATTCCTAAATAAATCAGAAGGTCTTCGTGGAAATAAATGTGCATGCATTTAAAGGTGCAATAGATATAACTAAAGCTATCAGATCCAGAGGAAGAAATCCTTCATTTTCATCACAGTGTAAAATGGAACCTGGTGGATTCCATTCCATTGTCAAATGGTCTACGATGGTCTTGCTTTACTACCTGTCATGCTGTAGTATCTGCCTGGAGTATAAAAAATTCCTGGAGAGGCACTGTGTAGGTAGGACTCATCACTTCCTTTCTTAAGCCCTGTGCATGCTTCATGTCACCTCTGGACAACATGACTGTAAGCCAAAGGCACTTCTTTCACTACAGAAGCTCCTTGGAGACAAGAACTAGGCTTTCAACAACCTGTATCCCTGGTTGTAATCACTGATGTTCTAAGCAGAAATCTATATTTATTTAGAACATTTATTAATAGCCTATTGGATCTTAACACATTTTTATGTTAGATGCCATTGCAGACAAAAAAGTACTCATTCAAAGGACAGAGTTCACAGAAGATAATGAAATCAGCAATGATTATTTTCTCTAAGATCTCATATTCGCATAGTAGGGGTCATTTATAGGATATGTAACTGCATTTTAAGATCCATGTCTAACCATTCTCTTCTAGTAGACATCTAGATATTTTCATGTTTATTTTAGGTTCATTTACCCTGAGAAGTCACCCCCACATCAATTTCTTTCTTAGAATTTTTTGTCTTATTTTTTAAATAAACAAATGTGGGTTTCTATGGTACTCGTCAGAGTTCATCTTTGTTTCTTTGTAACTGCTACATAATTATATTGGGAATGTGAAAAACAGTTCAGCAGGAAATCAGTGCTGGCTCAGTGTGGGTATTTTTATATCATGAGATACTGAAATATAAACAGGCAAAGACAGTTAGTGTGCCTAACACACATCTAATGACAAATCATATTTAAACACCAACAATAAAAGAAAATTTCCCCCACACATATTTTCTTCGCAGTGCATTAGTTGTTTATTTGTTTGCTAAACAAAGCAATTAAATCAAGCCAAGAAAGAAATGATTTTTAAAAACACTTTTAATCCTTCAGGCATGGTGTGCATGGAGTTCTTTGGAAAGGCACACTCAGAGAGAATTTATCATTTCATTGTTTAAAAACAATGCACATTAATCAAAACTAGTTTATATGTCATATATGTTATATATGGCATGACTATATACATATGTACATGAACAGTATAATACACATGCATATTTCCTATGTGTGCCTAGTGAGTTTTATCCCTTTATTAAATATCAAAATTTTACATTCACTAATTAACAAATTAGTCAGCTCAAGGAAATCGCTTGTAGAGAGCTAAGACACCGCTAGTACAGGCTAATATGGAATCCATATGTTTTTTTCTTATTGCAGTGTCCAAACTTTTTTCTCTTCCATTGTTTTTTATCTATTTTGTTCTCTGTCTACATCTCCTAGACCCTTATTATGCATTCACAGTTAAATTGTAATAGTAGGACTGTGGTACCAACCACAGCGCAATTTCTGGCTTATTTTAGGGGGTAGCAAAAACACTTAGATAGTAGATGTCAATATTAGCCCCTAATTTGGAGTATAATTGTTTTAGAATTGAGGAACGAGAGCTTCCTAAAAGTCCAAATTCTGGTGGAGGACACTTTACAGATGTAAATATTAAATCTCAGGCTCATCTGGATCTCATCCATCCCATTCAGGTGTTTCAGTGAAAAGAAAACCTAAAAACAGCCACAGTGCTTCATGATCTCCTGAAGAATTTCCTGTTAAGGGTGTGAATTCTAAAACTGGGAAAGGATGGAAGAACTTTTTCATAATTGTTGACCTCACCTGGATTTGCCCTTAAAGTTTTAGAAAAATAAGACTGGTGTGGGCAGATGGAAGCATGTTTGATTTTTATCTGGGTGAATTAAGTACACTTTATTAATCTTCAGGAGCAGATAAATAATACAACACAACCTGAGATTAAGACTCAGATTTAGGATCAAGTCCACAGTCATCAGTCAATCTGGTAAGCTTGTACTTTATCTTTGCTTTATTGGCAGAAAGAATGGGTGGTGGTGGCTCACAGTTACATGAGAGTTAATCACTTTAGCAAGTTCAGATAAGATTAGAGCACTGTGCAGCATGAGCAAGCATGACCCTCTTACTTCTCTGTGTCCCAGTCAATAGGACTTACAGTCTCCAGAAGCATCTACACCTCTTCAGCCATTACTTTTAAGCAGATGCAGATTTCTGTTTATTCAAATTTCACTTCTAATCCAGCTTTCCTTTCATTTTGTATTAAGATTACTGGGACCTTAGCACTGCTCTTAACAATGAGAACAGCAGCATCAGTCCAAAAGGGAGCTTAGCTAAATGCTAAGTGATTGTAAATGCTGGCTGACAGACCGAGTTTCTCCCCTTTCTCTGGGTTCTGTCCTACTCAGGACCTGTCCTGCTCCAGGACCTGTGCTCAGATCCTGAGCCGTTATTTTCTTTGCCTTAGTGCATTCACTGCCTTACAACCAACAGCGGCCAGAATTGCTTTCAAATTTATTTTTCAGCCATATCTACTTCCTTTTGATTTCCTCCCCTTCAGAAGATACTCTGGGCTTAGTCCTGCCTTCTTGTTACAAAGTAGTGTTTAACCTGAACACACAGCCAAGGGTCACAGGAAACTGTGATGAGACAAACCCTGTCTTCTCCAAGTACTTGTTTACTTATAAAGATTTAGAGAATTACTACATGTGTGACAAGAAAGAAATGCAGTATTTTTGCAAAACTAACTGGATATTGGCTGTTTGGACTGGGAATTTCTTTTACACCCAAAAGTACACTTCATCAATCCTGTGCTTTTCAAAATTTTGACACAGCTTCTTTTCTAAAAATTTCTGCAACTCCAGAAATGGTAGTTTCTTTTTTTTTTTTTTTTTCTTAGCTGATGTGTGTTCCCGGGTGTGTACAACAGGCAGCTATAAACCGAGTAAGTATGGCACATTCTAGTAACAAACAGTATAGTCTTTGTACCTGGGTTACATTTGAGGGTAGTTTTTATCCTACAAAATTCCAGTGTCCTAAATAACACAAATATATGTGGCGACAGATTGACCAGCACATGCCACCTAGGTTATCATAGTTCAAATGTCTAACACATTCCAAACAGGACACTTGGCTTGTGCTAAAATGCAGGTGGCTGGGGGACGCTCAGAGGGAAGCAGAGGTCTATTTTTAGCCTTGCTCCCAAAGCTTTGGATTAAGGATTCCTGTAATCAGAAAACATGCTGCACTTTCATTCTTTCGGCTTTGCTGTTCTGTAACCTGCTGCCACTTCTTCAATACAGATCAGATTAAATGATAAACTGACTTGTTGGGTAATGAATTATGGGATGGCATTGTTCCAGGCTTGCCTCGAGGCTCTTGAAGGGAAGAGAAATAAACTTTACTATATCAGAAAGCCTGGCTTTTTCAGGAAGCTGACAGGAGACTCAAGGCTTCCCTCCACTATCAGAATATTATTTGTTATTCCATGAGAAGCCAGTGCTCCACAACTGTTACACAGGCACCCTCACGCTTGCCTTTCATATTATCTTCAGTCACTTAGAGAAAAGTGACTTACGAATCTAAATAGCAATAGTACAGTTGTGCCATTCCAAGAACTGAGGGGTAAGTATTTAAAAATAAAAATAAAAAAACTTGTTCCTACTAACCAACTAATAGTTTCTGTCTGGAGTCAGAAACCACCAGGAAACCTCCTAGTGGTTATAATTCTTATATTCTTCATTTATGTCTTTGTTAGGAAAATAGAAACACTGATTTAAAGAGTACAGTAATGACATAATGTTGTATGAGTAGAGAATTTATGTTTATTATTTTAAAGATACAATTTAAAAAACTCAAGGTTACTTAGGTTTCTTACATACTTAGACTTGAACAGCGATTTGGATGAGTGGGACACTTAATTATAATAGGAAACTTATAAAAAAGCAACTTTCACTAGTTGGAGTATAAATGAAAAGACGTAGAAGGAACACACAGATTGGAGATAAATAACTTTCCTCAAAATATAAATGCATAATAGATAAATGAAAATTAATGACTGCATGCCAGCAAAGTAGACTTAGAAATCTGTTCTCCTAACCCTTAGTAGCCTCCTTTAACTACTGTGTATATAAAGTTGTAACTATACTTTCTATCCTGGTCCATATGATTTTTCCATCTTTATAGAAAAACTATTGCTTGAAGGTAAATTGATGCAATATTACCCTATATTTGTATTTTTCTTAGATACATGGTGTCATTCCCAAGTCTTAGGATTTGCTACTCCAGTCTAAAGGCTGACTGTATGCCTTGGGTGGTCCACTTTCACTTGAAAAATACAGCACTCATACTTTTTGCTTACCTATTTTGTATGCTTTTTCTGTGGTAAGACTTAGAGTTACTGCAGATGCCAATGACGGGATGATTTCTAAAGAGACCAGGAAGGATAAGTGCTTCTTTTCTAGCCTCTTGTTTGGAGAATCAGTCTCTGCAGGCCCCATTGGGCCCAGTAACTTTTGCTCTATTGTTCTACTTGTAGAACTCTTGTCCCCTCCAAATCTTTCTATCTCCCTCTTTTCCATAAAGTTTCCTGCACACTGCCCAACGTTTAGCTATAAGTCCCAATATTTCCTTTGATACCCTGGTTAGTAGAGTCTTTCAGAGGTCCTCTACGAAGGGCTCTTGTCCTATTCCCTCTCTTCTCCTACTTCCAATATCCATTCTGTTTTCCCTTCTGAATGAGGATTAAGCAGATTCCCTAGGGTCCTCCTTGTTGTTTAGTTTCTTTAGGACTCTAGATTTTAGTATGTTTATCCTATATGATATGGCTAATATCCATTTATAAGTGAGTATATACCATATGTGTCTTTCTGCTTCTAGGTTACCTCACTCAGCATGATCCTTTCTAGTTCCCATCATTTGCCTGAAAATTTTATGATTTCCTTGTTTTTAATTGCTGAGTAGCATTCCATTGTGTAAATGTACCACAATTTCTATTTACAATTTCTTTATCCATTCCTCGGTTGCGGGACATCTAGGTTATTTCCAGAT
Organism: Pachyuromys duprasi; assembly: GCA_028658305.1. NCBI lineage: Eukaryota > Metazoa > Chordata > Mammalia > Rodentia > Muridae > Pachyuromys > Pachyuromys duprasi. The sequence continues at coordinate 35,902,353 of CM053744.1, forward strand.
TCTGGCTAGCCTGAGATTTTACCTCACACCCGTCAAAATGGCTAAGATCAAAAACACAAGATATAATGCATGCTTCAGAGGTTGTGGAAAAAAGGGAACCCTCCTCCATAGTGGGTGGAAATGTAAACTTAAACAACCACTTTGGAAATCAATCTGGAGATTTATCAGAAAATTAGGAATAGTGCAACCTCAAGATCCAGCCATGCTACTCCTGGGCATATAACCAAAAGATGCCCCACCATTCAATAAGGACATTTGCTCAACTATGTTCATAGCAGCTTTATTAGTAATAGCCAGAATTTGGAAAGACACAATCTTAATCCTTCCCTGCAGTCCTCTAACTGAAAGCCAGGCATCCAAGTTTATAATCCTATTGGGACCATTTTTATTCAAACCACACTTTTGTCCAGTCTTTCTTTGCTGAGAATATTGATCTTCACTTTATAATATCTGTATGCCTGTCTGAGTTGCTAAATGTTGAAATACATTTACCATGCAACTGTTTTCCCAGATGGTCATATTTCGCATAGACATACAACTGCAGCCAGCCTTCTGTATTCAAATCTTACTGTCATTTAACTCCTTTTGCCTCTTTCTCTCTGTGAAAGCAGTATAGACAGATGTGGACTTTCTTTTATTTTTGTTCTTCAGTAAACACAAAAATGGTACTGATCCTTATGAAGTACTAGTCCTGACTATCTGATAGGCAAAGATACACATTGAAGAATAGACATTTTCTTGCTGATAAGTCTGATATCTGGGGTTTGATCAGTCTGTTTCACCATATAAGCACATAAGCATGTGCCGGTTTTACTTTGAGAGACATGCATCCACAATAAATCAATATACAATGCATGGACCAAGGGCATGGGGGAGGTAAGTGAAGAAAAATCCCACACAGAAAGATCTGCAGCTATCAGTAACAAGCATGATTTGATCTATTAACAAGTCTTTGTTCTTGCTTTCTTTTTATTTTGTTGTGAGAAGGGGACAGAAATGGATGACATAAATTAAGTAAATGATCTCAAATCCACAAATGAGTGCAAACTCAAAGAACTGGGTTAACTATAGTTAACTGGAAAAAATCTATCATTTTCCAAAATTCATAGACATATTCTTCACAAAGAGGCATAGTACTATCACTTAAAATTTAAATTTGATTACAACCAAGACTGAAAGAGTGATTATTCTTTCCATTTCCCAGATGAGAGAACTGAGAGTAAAAGAGAAGAAATATTGTGTCTAGACTTAGAAGGCCAAGTCATGGTCAAGGCTTTAATTCCATTCAACCCTAGAATTTCTCCATGAGTGGCACCACACACACACACACACACACACACACACACACACACACAAATATTTTTAGTACTTTAGGTTGGCCAAAGCAATTATTCTAGCAACTTGTCCTTAAGCCAAGGAGAAACAGTCCTTAAGTACTATAAAAGTAGCATTTACCCTGGGAGAGTCAACTATCATTAATGAAAATCTTCATTTACAGTATTGTGCACAGTTCACTGTAGTGGGTCTAGTACCCACTTTTAAGTGAGAATATACTGTGCGTGTCTTTCTGCTTCTGAAATATCTCACTCAGAATGATCTTTTCTAGATCCCACCATTTGCCTGCAAATTTCATGATTTCCTTGTTTTTAATTGTTGAGTAGTATTCCATTGTGTAAAAGTACCACAATTTCTGTATCCATCCTCACTTAGAAAGACAAAGGGGATGGACATTGGATGTAGGAGAAAACAAGTAAAAGGACAGGAGCCTACTACAGAGGGCCTCTGAAAGACTCTACTTAGCAGTGTATCAAATCAGATGCTGAAACTCATAACCAAACTTTCAGCAGAGTGCAGGGAATCATATGAAATAAGAGGGAGTTAGTTTGACCTGGAGAGGACAGGAGCTCCACAAGGACCTAATATATCAGGGCACAGGGGTCTCATATGAGACTGTATTTCCAACCAAGGACCATGTATGGATATAACCTAGAACCCTTGCTCAGATGTAGCCCATGGTAGCTCAGTATCCAAGTGGGTTTTTCTAGTAAGGGGAACAGGGACTATTTCTGACATGAACTCAATGGCTGGCTCTTTGACACACACACCCCTTCTCGAGGGAGGAGCAGCCTTGCCAGGCCACAGAGGAGGACATGGCAGCCAGTCCTGAAGATACCTGATAAGCTAGGGTCAGATGGAAGGGGAGGAGACCTCCCCTATCTGTGGACTTGAAGAGGGGCAGGGAGGAGATGTGGGAGGGAGGGAGGGTGGGGTTGGGAGGGAATGATGGAGTGGGCTACAGCTAGGACACAAAGTTAATAAACTGTAAGTAATATTTAAAAAATAAAAATAATTGACTTCCTTTAAAAATTTTTATTATTTTTAATTTGTATTCATTGGAAAAAGATTCTTCACTCATAGTGTGTATCACATAGGTTTCTGGTGCTGTGGGGGACCAGGAGACAACACTGGATTTCTAGGGATGGGAATTCTAGATGTGAGTTGCTACATGAGATGATGGAAATCAATGCTGGGTCCTCTGCAAGGGCATCAAGTGCCCTTATCTGTGAGCTACCACTCCAATCTCTTATTCCTTTGATATAAACAACTGTCTGACTTTAGATTTGATGGTATTCATTGCAAAATACAGCTCACGTAAAATATACCACATTGTGACCTCTGACATCTTCTCCAGTCTCTAATCTGGAACTAAAATTCCAGTTTTAAAAGTATTAAACCTCTAATTGTCTTCTTTTAAAAATAAATGTTAGGAGGAAAGAGCCTGCTCTGACAATGTGCAATTGTCCTTTCTTGAAAAGTGTTAACAGCTGGGCAAGTCAAAACCCTTTGTGTGAAAACACCTGCATATTTGGAGGAAGAAGCTGTTCATGAAATTTATTTTTAATTTGAAAAATGGTATAATTTCATACACTAAGTACCTTTAAAGTGTCCTTTCATTTTTTTCTTCTACTAAATTGTTTGGAAGAAAGTAGGCTATAACCAGAGGCATTCCTACCCACTGTGCTTACGGTGACAAGCTATTCAATCCTATTTTGAGAATCATCTATTTTAACCATTTCAGTATGTATTACATGACACTGACATGAGCAGGCCATAAACATGTCTACTGTATTCTCTATATTGAATTAATCTTAATTGCTCATGCCCCGAAATATCCTTGCTCCTAATGTACTTTATATATGTATATAATATACATACATTGTATATGTATATATACAATATGTCTACAGGCATGTATATTATATGTACATATATGTAGATAATATATTACATTGTATGTACTCATATAAGAAAGTACATCATGGGCAAGGATATTATGTAATAATATATATATATATCCTCCAACTAATAGTCTCATTCTTTCTTTAGATCACAGAAAAACTAATTGCTTCATTCATTTTAAGAAATAGATGTTGATGACAGAAATTCAATTTGAGCAGTAAATGAGGAGGAAAGAAGATCCAACTGATGATTTTGCACACTTTCATACTCCGACCTTTGTTTTGTATAAAATACTGAACAACTCACTTAACAAATGTGTGAGTGCCACCATCTTGGCCACTTATATAGCAATACCTACTGCCAAAGAGTGCTTAGGATTAAACGCAGTCTAAGGTTTATATAGGTCCATTTCATTATTAAATTGGTCAACATACTCAAATGGGTACTTCCTGTCCTGATAAAGAACAGTCATGTGGTATAGTTTTTGGAGATGGGCTAGTTGCTAGCAGAGATCTAGTGCCCCAGTCTAATGTCTGGCTAAAACATCAGCACGTAACTGCAGGCACAGGAGTCTCATGAGATGTGCCAATTGATCAGGATGGCAGGCTCAATCTATCATCACTTTTAAAACTCCGGAAGTACACATAGAGAGCTATCTCAGCTTCATTTAAGTTAATCTGACACAAGAGAATAAAGGGTGACATCTGTATTCACAAAATAGAAAACAGATGGACTGCCCTAAAAATCCACTTCTTAGCTTAATTTTATTTGTTTAAATCTTTTTGTCTGATGAGATGGCATGCCAACAGGAATTTCAAATTGTTCTCCTGGAAATGAACATTTCTTTATCATTATTAGAACCTTCTCCAATGATGTTCTCTTGTCCCAGATGGCTTTAATATTCATATTAGACAAATACAATAAATACCTTCTTAGTATTTTCCCTAAGAGAGGGCCTATGGCTTTCAAGATAAATATTGCATTTGATATTCCATATTCAAACTGAGTCAGTACAATTCTCTAAAATATATTCACAGTTATTCCACTATTTCTAAATTCTGGTGATCCTATTATGTCTACTTTACTTGACAATTACAATTTAGCGCATTTAAAGTTTTGCTCTTTGTGCCTAAACTAGCAAAATTATATATAAATATATATATATGTGTGTGTGTGTGTATGTGTGTGTATATGTGTGTGTATATATATACATACATATATATATATATATATTCTAGTTCTTGTTGCTCTTAAGAACATGAGTGAAAAATATCCTTAAATCAGATTGGCAGTATATTTATAACTATAAATTTTATCTAAATTATGTGTCTTGGCTAAAATAGACCAGTTCATGTCATTGTACTCTCCAAAGTAAGTGAAATCAAATATAGGCCTGGGGGGATTAGTCAGTGAATAAACTGCTTGCTATATAACCGAGGAGACCTAAATTCAAAATCCCTGAACAAACTCCAGCTCTGGGAGACAGAGCAGAATGATCTTTGAAGCTCACTGGCACTGGCCAGCCAGTGTAGCCAAATTGGACATGCACACATCTATAACACACACACATGGAGAGTGAGAGAGAGGGGGAGACAGACAGACAGACGGAGACAAAGAGAAAGACAGACAAATAATGAGATGAGAGGCAAACAGACCATGAGACACAGAGACGGAAACATGCACACACACACACACACACACACACACACTCACAGATTCTTATTTAGACAGATTAGCATATGCTCATGTTATCAATTTCATATCCTCTAAAGTTCAAGATGAAGCTGAGTTCATCTGGAGAAAGAATTACCCTGTGCTTATCCTCTGCATGAAACCAACTGCACTAATTTTGTCAGAGACAAATCCCAGTCCTTACTATGGAAATGCATTACAAAAATTGCTATTGTGCCAGTCTCCTTTTATAGTTTGATTTTCCTGTATTTGTAGTAATAATCATGATAAATCCTAACTTGTTATTTCACTATTATGGAAAGAACTGTTTTTCATTTTTATGATGAAACAGTTTTTACTAAAATTTTATGTTCAACAAGAGAATGTATTTTTTTTTGGCATTTTTTTTTCTCCACTCTAACATGGGATAGATTGTGTTTCAGGCATTCATGGTTTTTCTTACATCTGTACCTCTCACTATGGATAGATGACTCAGTCTACCCCAATATTCTTTTTCACAGGTAGGTGCTTCCAGGGCCAAGGGGAGAGAATCTCTAAGAAAAAGCAGAGCTTTGGGCTATTTTATTCCAGGCAGTATCCACACCGAATACGTGGGTGCTGAGAATGAAAGAGTCAATGATTACTGGAATAAGAAAGCACCCTGCATCTTCCCTGACAGCGACTTGGTACTCTTGTCTTCTGGAAGTTAACAGCTCATTGCCACAGAACATCTGTTTTCTTTTGTCTTTCTCATTTTGAGATTCCTTGAAAATGAATATTTTGTTTCTAGATTGCCCTGCAATGTTTCTTAAACACCTGTTTGGTGAATTCATTTACTTTTGTTCCTTACAACGAAGTACATGATTGCTTATAATTGGGGCAACCTTGATGAATATTAAAGCAGAGGCATCCTTCTCATTAAAAATGGAGTACAGACTAAGGTTAACTTGAGTAGATTGTATTCTATTCATGAAAATTTTATTTTTAAAGATAACTACTGCTTATATCCTTCATATAAAACTATTTTTCCCTCAAGCTTTCCATGGTTTTAAGCTAATGTAATGAAGTACAGTTTTTCTTCTCTTAGAGGCTGAAGGTGATAATGACACTTCAGTACTATAAATTCTAGGCATTTCGTGTCTGTACATTTCTGAATGGGTTTAACACTTCTCATAAAGCTAGACTACCAAACAATGTGCTTGGTTTTATTGTTCCCTTAACATTACAAGGGAAGAAACTACAGCCACAGTAAGGCCTTAGGGGAGAAAATAGTATCTGAAACCAGGGAAAGGTAGTTTCCAAGGTCTGTGTCCACCCAGAGCCAGACATTATTTCTGCTTAAATATGCTTTCCCACACACAGATGCTACTCCTCTGTCTTTAGATTCTTCCGTGTGCATTATTTGGACAGTGTCTCATCATGTAGTGATTGGTTAAATACAATGCAGATCTCCCTCCCTCTGCCTCCTCAGTGCTGAGATAATAGATGTGCCTCGCTATATCCAGTTATAATTCTTTTTCACAATCTCCAATCAGGACATCGTCTTCAGAGCTCACAGATGCATCCTTTATCATACCTGGCTATCTATCTATCTGTCTCTGTGTCTCAGAGATGCTCCTTTGTTTTCACAGTTGCTGTCAGAGAACAAGTGACATTTTGTGGATACAACACTGATTTTCCTCTCTACCTTCTCTGTGGTATGCATCAGCAAGTGCCCATGACTCTTCACTAATGTTCCTTTTGTTTTTTTAACATTTATTCTGATATATTAAAACAAAAAGTATTAACATTATCTATCTTTCCACATTATGTTTTATACAAGATCTTCTAGAATTCACTATCACCTCGTTTGAATTCATGCCACGTTGAAGGCATTGTCATGTCTCTATAGAAACATATTTAGATACTATGCAATGTGTATTTTACAATGAAAAGAATGATCATTTTACATAATGTATGGGGAGTGGGTATATGTGTGCATGCTCACGTGTGTCAGTGTACACTCCTGTACCTGCCAGTGTAGAAACCAGTGAAGGCCAAAGCTTGACTTTGGGATGACTTCCTTAGTCATTTCTCTCTTATATTTTTAGGAGAGATCTCCCGCTGAGCCTTGAACAAACTGTTTCAGCTAGACAGCCTGGCCAGCAAACTCTCATAATCTGTCTGCCTTTACTCATAGCCTTGAAGTTGCACACATAGACTTATGTGCCTGGCTCTTTACATAATTGTTGGGGAGTTGAATTATCCCTTTCACATTTTTGAAATATAAAAAAAAACTAGTGAAATAAAGCATTCTTACAAAGATTGTGTCATACAAATTTTTACTGTATAGCTATGATAGAGGCTTCATTAAGTAGAAAAACAAAATCTACCCATTATCAAAGACTGACAAGGTGTTATTTCAGCAATACCACAAACTGATTTCATATAAAATAACATATTTTATACATAATTTTCATAAAATATATGTAATTTTGTTAAAGATATTTAATGATTCCATAATAGTTAAAAAGTACATAAAGTTAAACAGGAAGTTTATCAGGTATTCCGTGGGTACCAATAAACACATTCACACAAGGAAGAAACCAGCCCAGATACTTACTGATCTCAGTAGCAATGATGGTGATGTTGTGCCAAACACTTAATTCCCTGTCCAGTGGAGTTGCCAGTGTTATCTTGCCATCATCTGCATTGATGTTGAACTGTCTCTCCAGGTCAGTATGACGGTCGATGGAAAACCTGTAGAACAGAGAGATCTGTAATCTCCTTCAAGGTTCTTATGAGGCCTACCTTCTGGAACAGACCTTTAGTAATCCTAGGAGACTCATAGTTGTGAAGCCAAATGAATTGGGAAACTCTGTGGCATCATAATTTGTAAAACAAAAAGACTGTATGAAGCTTAGGAAGCCTAATAATTATTATCTAAGGAACAATTAGCCACATACGCAACATGAAGGTCATAAAACATCATCAGTTTCAATAGGCAGAATCTTCAAAAAAACTGATGCTGATGAAGAGTTAATTAGACAATCCATCACATTTATTAGACAACTTATGATAATTAGCCATTGCTACAAGATACACTATAAAACAACAAACTCAGGCCAATGCAAGGTATACTGGCAACATGTTATTCATTGCTGTTCAAGGAAACATGGGGTTTTGCTAAACTTATCTCTAACTGAACTGCTTTTCTGAAGTTTATTTCTGTCATGGTAGCTTCTTAAACTATCATTTTAAGTAATCATTTAAGTTTTCAATTAAAATGAGTTGGTAAAAAATATGTAGTTTTTGGTACTGCAGTAAATGTTTTTACTAGATAAAATAAGTTTTCATGTATGTCCCATGCAGCAATGTTGCTAAACTAATAGTTTCAAGTGAACATGACAGTAGTCTCTCAGTTGAGAAAACTCTTCAAAATTGAAACTTAACAAAATATTTAGGGATTGGTTAGGTAGCTTGGTGTTTGCAGTAACAATTAATAAGAGTAGGGGGTCACACAATTTTGTGGTAAGAGGAGTTGCCAGCATTATCTTATCATCTTCACAACTATATAGTGAAATAAGAAGGTTTCTAGATATGTGTCATTAGCCAAACTGTTATTCTTCTGTTTTATTTAGCTTTTTATTCATTAGAAATGATATATGACTTTATTAGACTAGATTCAAAGATGTACCAATTAACAATTATCATAAAAGTGTTCGAAATAGTGCCACAAGCTACTTATTGTTATTGACATTTATTTATTGATAAATTCCTTATTAAAACAAGTAAAATTACAACTGTTTAAAATTTTTACTTAATTTTTATTTTTTTCTTTTTAAATTATTTTTATTAATTACAGTTTATTCACTTTGTATCCTTCCTGTACCTCCCTCCCTCCTTCCCTCCCAACCCCACTCTTCCTCTTCCCCATCCATGCCCCTCTCCCAGTCCACTGAAAAGGGAGCTCCTCCTCCCCTTCCCTCTGACCCTAGTCTATTAGTTCTCATCAGGAGTGGCTGCATTGTCTTCTTCTGTGGCCTGGTTAAGCTGCTCTTCCATCAGGGGGGAGGTGATCAAAGAGCAGGCCAATCAGTTCATGTCAGAGACAGTCCCTGTCCCATTACTATGGAGACCACTTGCATACTGAACTGCCGTGGGCTACCTCTGTGCAGGGGTTCCAGGCCATCTCCATGAGTGGTCCTTGGCCGGAGTATCAGTTTCAGAAAAGACCCCTGTGCCGAGCATTTTAGGATCTGTGACTGTCCTTGTGGAGCCCCGGTCCTCTCCAGGTCTTACTATCTCCCACTTCTTTCATAAGATTTCCTGTACTCTGCTCAAAGTTTGGCTATGAGTCTCAATATCTGCCTCAATACCCTGCAGGGTAGAGCCTTTCAGAGGCCCTGTGTGGTAGGCTCCTATTCTGTTCCCTGTTTTCTGCCTCCTCCGATGTTTTTTAGTTTATTCACTTTGTATCTCAACTGTAGCCCCCCTCTCCACCCCCCAATTCCCTCCCTCTTCTCCTATGCCCCTCCCCTAGTCCAATGATAGAGGAGGTCCTACTCCTCTTTCATCTGACCCTAGTTTATCAGGTCTCATCAGGACTGGCTTCATTGTCTTCCTCTGTGGACTGGTAAGGCTGCCCCCTACCCCCGCCACTCAGGTGGAGGTGATCAAATAGCCAGCCCATGAGTTCATGTCAGAGACAGTCCCTGTTCCTATTACTGGGGAACCCTCTTGGACACTGAGCTGCCATGGGCTACATCTGTGCAGGGGTTCTAAGTTATCTCCATGCATTGTCCTTGTTTGGAGTGTTAGTCTCACAAAAGGCACCTGTGCCCAGATTTTTTTTGTTCTGTTGCTCTCTGTCTTCATCTCTTCTCCCCTCCAGTTCTTTCTATCTCCTCCTTCTTTCATGAGAGTCCTTGCACTCTGTCCAAAGTTTGGCCTTGTTTTGATAACCTGCTGGGTAGAGTCTTTCAGAGGCCCTCTGTGATTGGTTCCTGTCCTGTTCTCTGTTTTTTCCCTCTTCCTATGTCCATCCTGTTTACCTTTCTGAATGAAGATTGAGCATTTTACCCAGGGTCCTCCTTCTTGATTAGTTTCCTTAGGTATATAGATTTTAGTATGACTATCCTATATTATATGTCTAATATCCACCTATTAGTGATATTACCATGTGTGTCTTTCTGCTTCTGGGACACCTCACTCAGGATGATCTTTTCTAGTTCCCACCATATACCTGAAAATTTCATGATTTCCTTTTTTTAAAAGTTTTGATTTAATAGTGATTCAGTTACAAATAAAACTAAAAAAAGGAGGACTAGCCACATAATAGAGACTTAAGAATCCATCTCAACTCTACAAGGTAAATGAATAATTCACAAAGGATTCAAGAACTCCACACACTGGGGTTAATAGTCACAACAAAATGGTAATCATGATGAGGTATTTATTATAAAACCTTTGAATCCACAGTAATTGGAAGGAGACCAAGGCAATGTTTCTGTAACATAATAGTTAAGGGAACCACTAAAGTTCCAATGTCAGCTGTAAAATATCCAGACGAACATATACATACTATATATACTCTGAATCTTAGAAAGAGCCATGAAATGACTGCATGAGAATCACTTTATAACCATAATTTTCTTAAATAAATATATCGGGAATTCCTGGGTTTAAGTAATTTTATTTTTATTTATTATTAGTTATTTATTATTAGTAATAGTAGTAGTATTTATCACAATTTACTCACTTTTTATCCCTGCTGTAGCCCCTTCCCTGATCTCCTCCTGTTCCCACATTCACCTCCCCCCTACCATGTCCACCCCTTGTCCACTGATAGGGAAGGCCCTCCTCAGCTACTATCTGACCCTCACCTATCAGGTTTCATCAGAACTGCTTTGATCCTCTTTCTCTGTGGCCTACTTAGGCCACCTGCCCCCTTAACTAGGGCACACACATGGACACTGAGATGCCCATGGGCTCCATCTCAGCAGGGTGCTAGGTCTTCTCTATGCATGGTCCCTTATTGATTCATCAATCTCCACAAAACTCCCTGCACCTAGATTTTTTTTATTTTGTTGGTCTTCTTGTGGAGCTCCTGCCCCTCCAGGTCTTTCTATCTCCCCCTTCTTCCATAAGATTCTCTGTACTCTGCCCAAAGTTTGGCTATGAGTCTCAGCATCTGCTTCGATACTTTGATGTCATAGTGCTATCTCAAGATCCTCTTGAGTGTGGTAACCCAGAAGCAGAAAGACATATATGGTATATACTCATTTATAAGTGGATATTAGCCATATCATATAGGATAAACATACTAAAATCTATAGCCTTAAAGAAGCTAAACAGCAAGGAAGACTCTAGAGAAGATGCTTAATCCTCATTCAGAAGAGCTAACAGGAAAGACATCTGAAGCAGGAGAAGACAGGGAACAGGACAGGAGCCTTCCACAGAGGGTCTCTGAAAGACTCTACTCAGCAGGATATCAAAACATATGCTGAGACTCATAGCCAAACTTTGGACAGAGCACAAGTAATTTATTTTTGTGCTGCTGATGTTCCATATATAGACAAGATGAGATTCTCAGAGGCCACAGTAAATGAGAATTCATCAAATCCGTGATGCTCAGTGAGCCCCTATTCCAAAGCATGCTCCCTGTCTCTTTGGTGGTGAGTGACTGGAACTGCTAGCCTTAACAACTTAGAATGCAGTTAAGGTATTTTAAACAATGTTTGTTGTTGTTCTCTTGGGGTTTTTCTCATGATTTTATTTTATTTTTTAATTATTTTACAATTTATTCATTTATATTACTATTGTAGCTCCCTCCCTCATCTCCTTCCTGTCTGGCCTTCCCTCCCTCTTTCCCCTATTTCCTTCCCCTAGTCCTCTGAAAGGGGGAGTTCTTTTCTGCTGCCATTCTTATTAAAAGGTGAGTGTTAAGGACAAGAATCTTTTTCAGAATATTGCTTTTTTTTCTCTTGGATTTAAGTGTGTTTTGATGTGTACAATGCACTTGTGTGTATACACTTGAGTGTATGTATAAGCAGGTGTGGAGTTTCAAGTCTTGTTTGAGATTTCCATCACCAGCTCCTCCACTTTATTCTTTACTGCAATATATCCACAGTTGGTTAATTCACGGAGTCTCTCTCTAGCTAAATCCCTCTTTGGAATCTCTGTTTTCATCCTTAGAAACTAGAATTACAGGTGAAGATTTGAGCATCTGAGCACTGAACCTCTCGCTTGCACAGCAAGCTCTTTCTCCACTGAGCCTTATATCTGTGTTCTTGGTGTATAGTATTATTGCTTGGTTAATTAAAAATTTCACTTATCTTTTAATTCTTTGTTGGAAAAATATGAAATGTATATAAGAAATTAATTTGAAAACTGAGAATAAATTATACACAAGTCTCTGGCTCTTTGTAGGTGCTAAGAATAGGTCTGTTTATTGATAATTGTTAAAGTTGATCAATAAATAGAATCTTAAAGTAGTTGAAGGGTAGTGGGGAATGACATATCTCTAACAGTATGTAAAAGGTATTAAATTAGATAATTTGTTGTTGTTATTTAACTTCCTTAACTCAAATAGAGGTTTAAATATTTATATCAAATTTTAAAGTTCCATTTCACTGCAGACTGTAGGGAGTGAGTCATATGAATTTATTAAGTAAGCAATAAATGCATCCATTTACTAGCATCAGTATGAAAAATGTAATAACATAACATGATTTCACAATGGAGGGAACTTGAAAGGAAAATGACTTTGTTGAAGGTTCTTTTCTATCCAAACTGTGTCAGGAAAACTGGTGCTTCTAAAAATGTTTATTTCACCTATTTCATCGCTAGTTTGAGATCATGATCCATTTTCTGAAGTATGGCTAACTATGAAAAAAGGTGGACAACCTTGTCGTCAGCAAGCATTATTCAACACTGATATTTACTAGTACAGTGCTAAATAGATTTTTTCTGTATTTTGATTATCAGGTTCCAGAGCCTCTAGATGAATGAGAATTGGAATATTTGACATTCCTTATAGAAATTGGTATAGGATTATACATAAAATTTAAAAACTTTGCTACAACTACCCACATACTTTAAATGAGTTGATTTCTATACTATGTACAATATAGAATAGAGTATAAATGCAATGCAAATGGTCATTGCTTTTGAAATAAAAAAAAGGAAAAGGGATGCATGTTTCCTGCAGATGCAACCATGATACTATTAATATGGTACATACAGGAAACATAAAAATTCTGGGGAGAGACTGAAAATCTGTGAAATGTGAGGAAATATTAGGGTGGTTTTGCATATCATTTCATTCACATGAATTCAGAACAGCATTCAGGTGAAGAGCTTTGCTTTCTATTACTTTCTGAAATAGGTTTTTTTTGTGTGTGTTTGGTTTTTATTTATTTGGATGGACTCACAGTTGTTTTGAGTCCACAGTATAAGACCTCCAGGTATGAAAAACTAATTATGCAATGAATGAAACAAAACTTCTTAAGGTAATAGAATATTTATATAGCATAACTAGCAAATAGAAAAGTTAAGAACAGTGCTTATTTGTGATTCTTTCTAAAGTCCATTCAGAGATCAAACAGAAAGTGCCTAGAATGGGATAGTGATAGGAAAGAACTATTACTGTTACTGTGAGAGTTAGATGAGATGACACACTAGAGCATGCTGTGTTGACCACCATGAAATTGGCACTGAATTAGGAGCTCTCACATCCTATATGGATCAATGTCCTTCTCAGATGCTACCTGTACACCGAGTATTACAAATAAGAAGAGGATCCAGTAGTGTTAGGTTGGGATGTTTATGTGCCCCATAAAACTTTCATTTAGGAATTCAAATCCCCCCAAAATTAGAGGGTGGGTTGCTGAGGAAGGCTCTTCTGTTACAAATGAAATTCAAGGGAGTCAGCAAGCTCTTTCTTACCATATGAAAAGACAGTGAGATAGCATTTTACAGTCAAGCAAATGAGGGGAGGACCCTCAGAAGAAACTGCTCTGTTGACATTCTGGTCTCAGAACTTTCCAACCTCTGAAAGTCTGAATTATAATTACTGTTGACTTGAGCTGCCTACTATCTGATACTTTGTTAAAATCTTTTGAACAGACAAGACTTGATCTAAGGGGTAATTCCTTTTCTCAATTTGGAATCCTCCAATTTGAATATATCAGTAATTCGTAAGTATTAAAATATGAGATATGAAGATGATTTGCTAAATAAGATAATTAGGATTTAGACTTCTGAATACCAGGAATAAAGTCTTCTATCTCTCATCATTTATATATACTTCTGGATAAATTTTAATCATCCTCATTTTCTCTCAAACTCTGCTCTGATGTATGAGAGCATGGCTAGTTTGTGTGTTTCTCCTTAGGCTACTAGGAAAGTCCCAGGAGGTCCTTCCCATAAAGAACAAGGTCTGGGTTCATGATTTTTTATCTAGGATTCATCCATAGAAAATTCCCGGGAAGAAAAAAAATCTCAAAGAAATATAGAGTGGTTTCAAAATAACAAACTAGGAGTAATGACTTGAATTTGTAGTGACATATAGGTTTGAAAATGTAACCACTTAGGCAAATGACACAGAAGAATACACTGGCCATTTATCTACTCTGAGATTCTTCCTATTGTTGCTCTGAAGAGTGTCACAGAAGGTAGAGTAAATGCTGGCCTAAAGCTGGAGACACTTCAGCTGAAACTCAGTGGGAAGTTTCTGTCCTATCAACTTATTAGTCCTTGATACCAGCCTATAAATTGTATAACATATCTACTCTACAATGTATTGCTTTGCAGTGAGTTGAAAAATAACTGATAACAGGTATAAAAGTAAATACATAAATAGTGAGATCATTGAGAGGCCAGACTGAGTGTGGACATGAGAGTCCAGAAATAGAAAGATGTCAGTAAAGATCCTAATTCAAATATGTTAGCTGCTTTGAGAAAAGCAAACTGTCCTAAAAGAGTCTAACACTATTCTCAAAGTCTTTGTGGTATTTGTCTATATCACAGTCTCTGAGACTGTGGGGATCTTAACAGAACATAGACTCCAGTAGAAGAGCAGAGAAAGTACACTGGCTTTCTAGGTCATGATTCTTCCACAGGTCATCTGTACCACTTGGCACCTTTCTTTGTTGGGCTTTCTTTCTGAAGAATGTCTCTCCTATTATTCTTCAAACATTTACCTGACCTCTGCTCTTAACTTACAAAAAAAAGTTTATTCATCCATTGTAACATAAAATAAGTTAGATTTTATTGCTGCTGTTATTTAATAATGCTGCGTGGAGATAGTCATGTAGTGATTAAGGTTTTTATTACATGTGAATCATGTTATTAAAGAGATTCTAAAGAAAGGAAACACAGAAAGATAAAGAAAGTGTGTGTCCTAGAATTAATGTTCAAAAAGGAAATATAGGCAATCTAATATATTTAAAGTCCTTATTTTTATGTACATTATTGAAGTATCTATTCTGATTTCTTGATATTTGTTTATTATATTTTTGGATCCTTTAAAAATTAGTAATGATGTTTAAGTTGAAAGTTACAACTTTGAGCCAAATAATATGCACATTGGAGAATCACGTTCCTCCCCCAATAAAATGAAGAAGAAGAAGAAGACGAAGAAGAAGAAGAAGAAGAAGAAGAAGAAGAAGAAGAAGAAGAAACTTCTCATTAATACAGTGGGAAGGAGAATGTGAAAACTGAGCTTCTTGGGTCATGATTACATCCGTTTTAATGATGAGAGCTTAGAAACATTTCCTTTCAAGTGGAAAAGATGAGTTCTAGAAAGCATATTATGTATTTAGAAACCAGTATTCACAGAAATTCTATTGAAACTTTATTTGTAATCCATCAAATTACAAATGCTTGGCTTTGTCACCAGTCTTCCTCAATACCACAGTTGTACTTCCTGGAAGTAACAGCAAAGAACTTCACTAATTTTTTTTGTGGAATTAAGGATACATGCAAGAAAATTCCCAAGTTAGTTACTTAGAATATATTTTAAAGGGGTAATTTAACATGAAATTCAGTGACAGAACATTAACTCATGTCAATGGTTTTGTTCAATTCAGAGATGCTAACAGATATCAGAAATAAGTTTAATAACATAACATTGGTGTTGTGAAAACAACTGGGTGAATGGGTATTTTTTTTTGAGAAACAGTACCCTGTTACATTACTGTTGTTGCTGATTATTAAAAATGAATTTTACGTGATTAACATGTTGCTTCAATAGACATAATTCCACTTTGTATTTTCAAGCCAGTATTTGGCCCAAAACTCCTACTTCTTATACTCATGTGTTTGGATATAAAAGATTTACATTTGGTTCATTGCTTGGTTCATTGCTTATAATGCGTAATGTACACATAAACATGCATGCACACAGCACACTCACGTGTGTGTGCACACATACAGCAATGTAACACCATACTTCTTAACTCTCTTCAAAGCCATATACTCTCAGGAAGCCAACATCCATTTCTAAAATAATTTTCCTCTTCTGCAGTTAGGTGTATTGGACTATAACAATTTGTTGGTCATGATCACTTTCAGGTTTCATGAAGTTCTCTTCTTTTTCCCTCTGACTCCAGGGCAACTCAGTGAAACTGCAGGTTGAATGATGAATAAGAAACATACTCTAAAGCTTTACTAATAATGACAACATTCCAGTTAATGCAACTGAAACACAGGAAAATGATATTAATTCTATGATTATTGCTGTTATTAGAGGCATACAAAGAGGTAACAAACAAGCCAGTAGAGGCCATCACGGACAGACAGGAATCCACAATGAAACAGGTGAAGGAAATTAATAAAAGCATTAAAGACATAAAAACGGAATTAGATTCAATAAAGAAAACACAAACCAGGAAAACCCTGGAGTTGGAGAACTTAGAGAAGAGATCAGGAACCACAGATATAAGCATTAATAACAGACTACAAGAGATGGAGGAAAGAATCTCAGGCACTGAATACAATTGTAGAAATTTAAACATCTCTCAAAGAAAACATCAAAACAGAAAAGTTCCTGAAACAAAATATCCAACAAATGAAGAACACCATGAACAGACGAAACGTAAGAACAATAGAAATAGATGAAAAGGAAGACCCCAAGCTACAAATTCCAGAAAATATTTTCAAGAACCCCTGCTCAGATGTGGCCCATGGTAGCTCAGTATCCAACTGGAGACCCTAGTAAGGGGAACAGGGACTATTTCTGTCATGAACTCAATGACTGGCTCTTTGACCCGCCCCAACACACGACTGGGAGTAACAGCCTAGCTAGATCCCAGAAGAGGACATTGCAGCCAGCCCTGAAGAGACAAGATAAACTAGGGTCGGATGGAAGGGTCGGATGGAAGGGGAGGAGGTCCTCTCCCATCAGTGGACTTGGAAAGGGGCAGGGAGGAGATGAGAGAGGGGTAGGGAGAGTGGGAGGGAATGAGGGA
The DNA here is from genome assembly GCA_028658305.1 of Pachyuromys duprasi. Classification (NCBI taxonomy): domain Eukaryota; kingdom Metazoa; phylum Chordata; class Mammalia; order Rodentia; family Muridae; genus Pachyuromys; species Pachyuromys duprasi. The sequence continues at coordinate 35,919,716 of CM053744.1, forward strand.
AGGGGCTGCGCCTGGGATACAAAGTACCTAACCTGTGATTAATATAAAAATAAATAAATTACATTTTAAAAAATACCAGCAAGCCATATCCTAGGCTTTAAAAAAATTAAAAAAAGAAAAAAAGAAAATCATAGAAGAAAATTTCCCCAACTTTAAGATAGTGATATTCTTAAACATACAAGAAATGTAACAAGCATTAAATAGAGTAGACCAGAAAAGAAATTTCTCCTACCACATAATAATCAAAACACTAAATCTAGAGAAAAAAATATTAAAAGCATCAAGGGACAAGTGATCAAAGAACAAGCAATTAAGTTCATGCTGGGCCACAAAGGAAGAGGATCCAGGCAGTTCTGATGAGACTTGATAAGCTATGGGCTGATGGCAGAGGAAGAGAACTCCCCCTTTCAGTTGACTAGGAAAAAGGAATATGGGGGAAGAATCAGGGAGAGTGGGATTGGGAGGATTTGAGGGAGGGGGCTTTAATTCAGATTTATAAGTAATGAATTGTTTAAAGAAAAACCTGCAATAGAAAAAGGTCAAGTAACATATAAAGGCAGAGCTTTCAGAATCACACCCCACTTCTCAACAAAGCTAGATGGGCCTGGGTGCATACTATGCAGATAATAAGAGACCGCAGATGTCAACCCAGACTACAATACCCAGAAAAATGTTCAATCAATACAGATGGAGAAAATAAAACATTCCATGACATAACTGAATTTAAATAATAGATACGCAGCAAACCAGCCTTACAGAAGATACTAGAAGGAAAATTCCAACCCAATGTGAGCAACTACACCCAAGAAACACAGGATAAAATACCTTCACAACAAAAAAGCAAAACAAAACAAGCAAACAAATACACAATCACCAACTCCACAATAAAAAAGAACTAACAATCATTGATCACTAATATCTATCAACATCAATGAACTCAATTCTCCAATAAAAAGATACAGACTAACAGAATTGTTGGGGAAACACCATCCAGCATTCTACTGCATTCAAGATATACACCTCTGCAACAAAGATAGACACTACCTCAGAGTAAAGGGCTGGAAAAAATTTTGCAAGCAAACTGACCCAAGAAGCAAACTGAACTAGCCATCCTAATATCTAATAAAATAGACTTTCAACCAAAATTAATCAAAAGGGATAAAGCAGAACATTTCATTGTCATCAAAGGAAAAATCCACCAGAAGACATCACAATCCTGAACATCTATGCACCGAACAAAAGGCTCCTGCATTTGTAAAAGCAACATTATTGAAGATTAACATTATTAAAGCTTAAATCACACATTGATCCCAACACCTTAATAGTTGGAGACTTAAACACTCCACTCTCACCAAGGGATAGATCATTGAGACAGTAGCTAAACAGAGAAATAATGACACCAACAAAGGTCTTAAATCAAATGAATCTAACAGATGTCTACAGAACTTTTCATCCAAACACAAAAGAGTATAACTTCTCAGCATCTCACGGAACTTTCTTCAAAACTAACCACAGAGTCTGGCACAAAGCAAGTCTTAACAGATCAAGAAGATTGAAATAATCTTGTATCATATCAGACCACCACGGTCTAAAACTAGACCTCAACAATAACAGAAAGAGAAAAGCCTACACACACATCAAAGCTGAATAGCTCTCTACTCAGCAACAGCTGGGTTAGAGAAAAAAAATAAACAAAGAAATTAAAGACTTCCTAGAATTCAATGAAAATAAAGGTAGAAATTACCAGAACTTATGAGACAAAATGATAGCAGTTCTAAGAGGAAAGTTCATAGCACTAAGTACCTTCATAAAGAAATTCAAGACATCTCATACAAGCAAATTAATGGTCTACCTGAAAACACAAGGAAAAATGAAGAGGAAGAAGAAGAAGAAGAAGAAAAAGAAACAGACAAGCCCAAGAGGAGGAGATAGCTGGAAATAATCAAACTCAGGTCTGAAATCAAGGAATTAAAAACAAATGAAACAACTCAAATGTAGCACACAACAGTTCAGTCTTCAAGTGGGTTCCCTGGGAAGGAGAGCAGAGCTTGTCTCTGATATGAACTCAGTGAATAGCTCTTTGCTCATCTCACCCTGGGGGAATGCAACTTTACCAGACTACAAAGGAAAAGGATTCAGGCAGTCCTAATGAGACCTGACAGGCTAGGGTCAGATAGAAGGGGAGGGGAACCTTCCCTATCATTGGACTAGGGAAGGGGCATAGGGGAAGAAAATGGAGGGGGGTAAGACTGGAAGGAGACAAGGGAGGGGGCTACATCTGAGATATAAAGTGAATAAGTTGTAACACATTAAAAAATAAAAAATAGTTTAATATGAAAAAAGAAAATCTAAATAAATGGACAATTTTCTTGATAGATTTCATTAACCAAAACTGAATACAGATCAAGTAAATAAATAGTGCTATATCCCCTAAGGAAATAGAAGCTCTGATCAAAAGTCTTCTATCCAAAAATAAAGACCCAGGGCCAAACTGTTTCTGCATAGAATTCTATCAGACATTCAAAGAAGAGCTAATTCCAATACTCTAAAAACAATTTCAGAAAACAAAGAAGAAACATCATCAGACTCATTCTTGAGGCCAGTCACCTTGATTACCTAAGCTGCACAAAGACCCAACAAAGAAAAAGAATTTCAGAGCACTCTCTTTTATGAATATTGATGCAAAATTCTCAATAAAATACACTCAAACCAAATCCAAGAACATATCAAAGATATCATCTACTACAACCAAAGCTGCTTCATCCTAGGCATTAAGGTATGGTTCAGTATAGGAAAACCCGTCAATGTAATCCACCTTATAAACAAACTGAAAGAAAAAAACACTTGATCATCTCCTTAGATACTGAAAAAGCAGTTGACAAAATCCAACATCCTTTATGTCTTAGAAAGATCAGGGATACAAGGGACATCCCTAAACATAGTTATGACAACATACAGTAAACTAATAACCAACATAAAACTAAACAGAGACAAATGTAAATCAATCTCACTGAAATCAGGGATAAGGCAATGCTGCCTACTCTCTCTGTATCTGTTCAACATAATACTGGAAGTTCTAGCTAGAACAATAAGACAACTAAAGGAGATAAAGGAGATAAAAATGGGAAAGGAAGAAGTCACAGTATCACTTTTCGCAGATGCATGATAATATACATGAGAGATCCAAAAATTCTACCAGGGAACTCCTACAACTGATAAATACCTTTAGCAAAGTGGCTCTATACAAAATTAACTTAAAAAAAATTAGTAGTCCTATTGTATACAGAAGCCAAAGGGCTGAGAAAGAAATCAGGGAAACAACACCCTTCACAATAGCCAAAAAACATAAAGTACCTTGATATAACTCAACCAAGCAAGGGAAAGACTTGTATGAAAAAAAACTTCAAGTCTCTTCTCTCAACAAAGAAATTGAAGAAGATATCAGAAGATGAAAAGATCTTCTGTGCTCATAGATCAGTGCAATTAACATAGTAAAAACAGCCATCCTACCAAAAGCAATCTACATATTCACTGCAATTCCATCAAAAAAAAAAAAACACAATTCTTTACAGACCTTGAAAAAAAATTCTCCACTTCATATGGAAAACCAAAAATTCCAGAATAGCTAAAATAACCCTGTACAATAAAAAAAAAATCTTCTGGAGGTATTTCCATCCCTGATATCAGGCTGTGTTAAATAGAGCAACAATAATAAAAATGTCATAATACTGGAATAGAAACAGACTGGTGAATCAATGGAATTGAACTGAAGACACAGAAATAAACCCACATAACTATGGACATTTGGTTTTGACAAAGAAGGCAAAAACATTCAATGGGAAAAAAAGACAGCATCTTCAGCAAATGGTGCTGATCTATCTGGCTGTCTACATGTAGAAAAATACAAACAGACCATACTTATCACCTTGCAAAAAACTAAAGCCCAAGTGGATCAAAGACCTCAAGATAAAGACAGACACACTAACGGTGTTAGGAGAAAAAGGGGGAAAGAGCCTTGAACTCATTGCTGCAGGAGACAACTTCCTGAAGAGAACACCATTAGCTCAGGCTCCGAGATCAACAATCAATAAATGGGAACTGCTGAAACTGAAAACTGTGAACCAAAGGACACTGTCAACAGAACAAAAAGACTGGGAAAGGATCTCCACCAACCCTATATCTGATAGAGGGCTAATATCCAGAACATATAAGGAACTTAAAAAATTAATTACCAATAAACCAAATAATCCAATTAAAATGGGGTACAGAGCAACACAGATAATTCTCAACAGAAGAATATCGAACTGCAGAGAAAGACTTAAGGTCATACTCAATGTCCTTAGTCATCTGGGAAATGCAAATCAAAACAACTCTGAGATTGCATATCACACCCATCAGAATGGCTAAGATCAAAAGCTCAAGTGACAACACTTGCTGCAGAGGATGTGGAGAAAGGGGAACCCTCCTCCCTCCATTGCTGGTGGGAATGTAAACTTATACAACCACTTTGGAAATGAATCTGGTGCTTTCTCAGGAAACTTGGAATAATGCTACTTCAAGACCAAGCTATACCACTCCTGGCTATATATCTGAAAGATGCTCAAACATACAACAAGAGCATTTGATCAATTATGTTCATAGCAGGATTATTCATAATAGCCAGAATCTGGAAACAACCTAGACGCTCCTCAAACAAAGAATGGATAGAGAAATTGTGGTACATTTACACAGTGGAATACTACACAGTGGAATACTACTCAGCAATTAAAAACAAGGAAATCATGTAAATTTCAGGCAAATGGATGAAATAGAGAAGATCATCCTGAGTAAGTTAACTCAGAAGCAGAAAGACACACTTAGCTTATACTCACTTATATGTGGATTTTAGCTGTATAATACAGGATAAATATACTAAAATCTGTAGTCCTAAAGAAGCTAAATTACAAGGAGGACCCTAGGGAAGATGCTTAATACTCATTCAAAAGGGCAAACAGGACAGACATCTGATGTAAGAGAAGACAGGGAACAGGACAGGAGCCTTCCACAGAGGGCCTTGGCAAGACTCTGCCCAGCAGGATATTGAAGCAGATGCTGAGACTCTTAGCCAAACTTTGGGCAGAGAGCAGGGACTTATACGGAAAAAGTGGGAGATAAAAAGACCTGGAAGGGACAGGAGCCCCATAAGGAGACCAACAAAGCCAAAAATATCTTGGCTCAAGGTATACCGCAGAGACTGATGCATTAGCCAAAGTCTACGCATAGAGAAGAGCTAGATCTCCTGCTCAGATGCAGCCTACAGCCTGCTCAGTGTCAATGTGGGTTCCTCAGTAAGTGGAGAAGAGACAGTCTCTGACGTGAACTCATTTGTCTGCTCTTTGATCACTTCTCCCTGGTGGGGGTACCTAGGCAGCACACAAAGGAAAAGGATCCAGGCAAAACTGATGGTACCTGATAGAATAGGATCAGACAGTAGGGGAGGAGGACTTCCCTTATTAGTGGACTAGGGGAGAGGGATAGGGGGAGTAGACGGATGGAAACTGGGATCTGGAAGAAATGAGGGAGAAGCTACAACATGAATATAAAGTGAATAAATTGTAAAATACACTACTACTACTACTACTACTAATAATAATAATAATAATATTGTAAAAATAAAAAAGAAACAACATGGTGTAAACTGCATTATTCTACTGGTGATATTTGTGAGATAGCTGATGATCTTCTAAAGTCATAAATCCTTAGTTACCTGCTTCTTTGCTAAGTGAAATTTATTTCTATTCTAAAGTCACCTTATCGAGTTAACATCTATTTATACCTAAATAAGGCCATGAATTGTAGTTTTTCAAACTGTAATAAAATGTATTGTGGCAGAAGGTTTTGTTGGTTTGCTCTTTGTTTCATTTCAGAAGATATTGGGCAGTTAAATTTGTATTAAATATCTTTGTGTTGAAAGATTTTGTTATCTGAGCTCCATAGGAAGAAAAACAGTCCTGTGCCTTTCCTGCCTGCTCTTGTCACAGGAACAAGAAGGAAAACTCAACTTTTGTATCTTGAGGTATTTTTTTTTCAAATTTTACTTAGGGCCAATTGTAGAAATTTTGGTTTCCAAATATAGTTCAGTTTTTGTTTTTTGTTTTTTGTTTTTGTCTCTCTCTGTGTGTGTGGTGTGTTTTTAAGAAACATGCACATGCATTTGAGTGCATGTTATTACAATTTGTTCCCAATACACATTGGTAAAATAATTTCAGAAATGATATCATGTACTAATTTATTTTGCATTGGAAGCATTGGGGTCACATGTCAGAAACCCTGCATTTCAGGTATTGATATTATGATTCATAACTGTAGCAAAAATGCACTTATGAAGTTACCGTGAAATAATTTATGGTTGGTGTTACTGCATCACACTATATTAATAAGCCAAAACAATGGGAAGGTTGAGAATCAGAGCTATAAAGTAAATTCTAGTGATTCTTAGATAAGGATCGTTTGACTTACAAGCAATTCATTAGTATTTACATAATGTCTTAGAGGAAATTTGAATGATTATTTCAGAGTCAGGAAAAATAACATGTATAAGAGAGACTTCTAAATAAATATGAATTCTAAATAAACATAAAAAGGAAATCATGAAATTTTCAGGTTATATGGTGGGAACTAGAAAAGATCATCCTGAGTGAGGCATCCCAGAAGCAAAAAGACACACATGGCATATACTCATTTATAAGTGGATATTAGACATATAATATTGGATAATCACAGTAAAATCTGTACACCCAAAGAAGCTAATCAAGAAGGAGGACGTTGGGTAAGATGCTCAATCTTCATTCAGAAAGGTAAATGTGATGGACATGGGAAGAGGCAGAAAACAGGTTACAGGGCAGGAACCTATCACAGAGGGCCTGTGAAAGAATAGTGGTTCTTAACTTGTGGGATGTGACCCCTTCTCGTTGAACAACCCTTTTACAGGGGTCACCTAAGAATCTCCAGCATATCAGATACTTACATTACAGTTCGTAACTGTAACAAAATTGCAGTTACGAAGTAGCAATGACCATACTTTTAAGGATGGGAGTCATCACTACATGTAGAACTGTATTGAAGAGTCGCAACATTAATAAGGTTGAGGATCACTGCTTTGGAGCAAGCTACCAGTGCTCTGCTATTTTTCACTATATCTTATTGCTAAATGACCTATCTCCCAAGAGGACTCTAGTTTGATGATCTAGCATTTGAGAGACACTTATCAAAGCAATAAACACAAAAAGATACAGACAGCGATAATAGGAGCTAAGCACTGTTAGATGAATGACCTTGCTTTTCCCTGCTTTTCACAAGACATTGCATTAGGTAGATATAATTTTTCTTGAGTGTAACTTAGTTTAGATGTGGAAGGACAATGAAAGGATATAGGTTTCTTGGAGCTAACAGTGAGACAAGAAAACATTCAAAATAAATATAATTCTACAAAACTATTCCTACCAAAAGAAAGCAAATAGGAAAATTCCAGCATAGACAGATACTCTGTGCATGTTTGAAGAACTTAACACAGGACCGTTTGAGGCAAGGTTAGTAGTCAGTGAAAGGGGCTACCAAGAAAAATGTCAGAGAGAATGTAACCAAGGATAGCTTAATTTTAGGAAATGAAAAGCCACTAGGAAGACTTCAAAATCTTTTTTATTCACCTTGCAGATGTAGGAATTTCAACAAATTTCAGTAAGTGTCCACAGGACTACACTGATACAAAGATATCATTAATGATGGATAGCTTTCTTTTCTTTAAATATAACTTTAACTTCTTAGCACCATTGGTAATAACAATTTTAACTTTTTTCTCCACAAAGAACATTAAAATTAGGGAATTGCTACACAAACACAATGTCAGACACAGTATCTCACCACCTAGCAGTCAATACAGAGCACAAATCTAATATTAATACTTAGTAAAAGGTTGAACTAATTTTCACAATCTTCCTATTTTTCAGTATTTAGATAAGCCTGATATTAATTATTTTTGCTTAACACAAAAAGAAATAACTTAAGTACAACACCTCTGTATTCTGCCTCATGTAATTATTTCTGTGGTAAAAAAAAATCAAACAAACACACAAAAAATTTTACTACATAAACTCCCATCACCAAATGGAATCTTGTGTGGGTACAGACTTTCTTATACAAAGCCTAGCATCATACATTTTAATTCTAATTGATACTATTCTGAATGCTTCCTCTTTGCTTAAAGTACAGGCCAGCCCTGTGATTATACACTACCTACCTTCATCAAACATGTATAATAACAGATCTTCATTTGGGAATGGCAGCTAAGCCTTTTGTTGTCCTTTGTATCACAAAATACACCTTCCACAATTTGGGCCATTTGTTAGCACTTCATAAATATTATCCTTATTTATTACATTTTTGTGGCAGTATTCCTGGGGAGTCCTGAACAAATGTCTATGCACAACATATAGGTAACTGAGAATAACATTCCAAAATTTAAAGATACCAGTGATATCTAACTTGATAAACCAATGAGTTACAGTTGAGCTGCTTGAAGAACTATAGGTAAGAGGTTGTTTATAAGAGGAGAAATGAGTAAAAGACAGATGTATCACCAAACATCCACCCCAGGATGGGTGAGAGCTCAATAAAGCTGGAAACTTAAAGCATACTCCACAACTTACAGATGGCTCAACCAGTTGGAGAGTATTTAACTGGGCATTTTACTTCCTTTGCTGATTATAGGCAGTTGAGCTGACCCAAGAGTTGTTTCTCAGTCCTTACTGTTTATTTAACTATATGGAGGAAGGAGTCTGAAAGAATATAATGCATCTAGTTATTTTCTGGGACTTCCTGAAATTCCTTAGTTTTTTACTTTTCAAATTTAACAGGTTTCTCTGGATGATGGAATGTTTCTCCTGCATTTAGAATATTTTTTTAAGAAGCTTCTCCACAAGATGGGATTTTTTTTTTCTAGGAGAAAATTGCTATACAACAATGGCAAAGCTGCAATAACTTGTAGGTCATCACAAATCTAATTTATATCTAGAGAGCTTTTCAAAGACAGGTAAACAAGGGCTAAGGATTGTGTTTGGTTGAAATCAGGGGCACTTATCAGAGAGGATCTGATAGATTTTTTATAGACTAGGAAAATAGATATTTTCCACTTTCAACATGAGCTCACCTGAAATGATTCAGTTTTTCATCTGCAGCATAAGTCAAATCTGATTGCCCTTCAACAACAGCAAGACTGGTTGTATCATGCACAACTTCAAATTGGTGTGGAGAAATTTAATGAAAAATACTTTGTTGAATTGATGACTGCATGCTAAAGTTTACTGAGTTTACTACAGTGAATGTACTCAACATGATTTTTTTCACGCTGTTAGATAGATAAATGCAACCAGAATTAGTGAATTTATCAAAATCATAGAAAAGAGGAGATCCTGGCAAAGGTGGTCATCAGCCTGCATTCCACAAAGCCCTTAGCATAGACATCAATGATGTCAGAAGAAAACACAAGTCTGGTAAGAGATCAGGGTTTCAGCATCAATCCATGAAGGAAGCAGTGTCTTCCTCTTCAAGCAGGAATATCAGCACTCACCTTTCATAGTTGGCTATTGTTATTGTGAAGTTTTCTCCACAGCTTTGGAGCTAGCAAAAGACCATAGTGGACAGAACAATTGCCATATAAGCGTGAAGATTTGAAAGTGAATCCCAAGAGTTCATGTAAAGCTGTGTGTTACTCCTACTATGCATTGAAGAGTGACAATAGAATCTCTGGGAGCTTGTGAGCCAGTTAGTCAGGTATGTTTAGCAGTGAATAGGAGAAATTGGGCCTCAAAAAGATGGAAGGTGAAAACCAATGACCACCATATGAAGTGTTTTGTTTTGTTGAGACATCAGGGTGTCCCTATGTATACCTGTTTGTCCTGGAACCCTCTATGTAGACCAGGTTGGCCCTGAACCCACAGAATCTGCCTTCCTCTGCCTCTAAAGTGTTGAGACTATTAATGTGATCGTATTTATGTATACATGCCATGGCATCCAGGTAGGACCCATAATACTACCAATAGAAGTCTCCAAGGAAATGCCATTTACCATTATAGGTAACTGTTCTCATTCAGAACTAACTTAATTGATTATAAAAATCTTAAAGTCATATTTTGGGAATCTTATCTGTAAAGTGTTTCTGAGGCAGAATAAAATCCTGAAGGGCCATGGCATTAATTTATTGATTCGAATTGTGAGAAGCTTATTCTGTATGTTCCTAGTATGAGAGTCAGTGAAAGTCTTTAGAGTAGATGTTTTAGCTTCACCATCCATCATATTCTGTAGCTGTAGTAAATAGATAAAATTGAGCATAGCTTTGTGCTAGTCCAATGGCTGACAATACAGGCAAAGATTTCACTTATGCCCCTAATTCTTTTTCCTTTAAAGGGCTTATTAGCCTTAATATCAGGGAGCAATTCATTGAGTAAAAAGACAACACATAGTTTGTCAAGACCCATCATTGTTATATTTATAATCATGTGTGGATTTATATGATCTAGAACACAGAGAAGCTCACGAACTCAAGTGTTTTCACTTCAGCATGGCACTTTGTTCCAAATGCCCAACAGAGTTCACAGGTGACCTGCTCTGTTTCCTCACTCATTGTTAGAAAATACTCCTTATCAAATGCAAAGAAAGCTGAGTTCAAACTGATCTGCCTGCACTCGCTGTGTTACTTAGAATACACTAGAGAATGGCTGTCCTTGGAGAAAGGTAATGTGGTTTGATTTTTCAAATTTAGCAGGAATAAATGTACTTTTATAGCATAAAATGCTTTGTTCAACACTGGCCTCTCTCTGGAAAATGTACAGGAGGATACAATTTTGAGCTGACTGCAAGTGAAGATGCTATTTAGAACCATACATAATGAAATAAAACCCTTAGTTATGACTCAGTTATTATATTTCACTGAACTCCAACTGTTCCTTTCTCACTGCTTAATTTCATTCTCGCTTTTGTTATTATGCCTAAAGAAACCATTTTAGCATTTTTTGCATGCACTTTGAGAATCAAAAATTCCATCTACAAGTTTTCTGCTTTTTGCCTCTAATTGCTCCACTGGTTGTTCTGGCTGCTTTAATAAATAATATTGTCTGCATTCTGTTAGTCCCAGAATTCTGTTTATTTATAATTTCTCTAAGGGAAAAGAGTATCTTTTGGGGGCCAGGGTAAAGAACAGAAAAACAAAACAACACAATAAACGTACTCCATTCTCCAACTTAGTACAAAGTTCTCTATAAGATGACAGTTTCCCATTAACCTCATAAAAAGCTACAGTTGCTTCAACTCAGATTTCACTAGGAAACCCTTCATTTTGCTTTAAAGCACTATCATCTGACTTTATCATAGCAACATAGCTTGAATTGAAGAATAACTAAATAACTATGAAGGGCTTGGTTTTCCCGTGTTATTCAGTCAACCTTTATACTAGAGAACAAAAATAATGGATGCCAGGAGCTCCACAAGGGGACCAACAAATCTGAAAAATCTGGGCCAGAGGTCCTGATGAGATTGATTCACCAACCAAGGACCATGCATGGAGAGGACCTAGATCCCCTGCTAAGCTGTAGCCCATAGCCAACTCAGTTGCCATGTGGGGTCCCTAGTAAGGGGAGCAGTGGTTACCTCTGAAATAAACTTGTTGCCTTATCTTTGATCAATTCCCCCTGGGAGGGTGGTCTTGCCAGGCCACAGAGAAAGAGGATCCAGGCAGTTCTGATGAGACTTGATAGGCTGGGGCCAGATGGTAGGGGAGGCAGACTCCCTCTTTCAGCCTACTATGGGAGGAGGAGAGAAAGTAAAAGGGAGAGAGGGTGGGAACAGGAGGGAACAAGGGAAGGGATACAACTAAGACACAAAGTAAATAAATTATAAAAAACAAAAATATATTTAAAAAGAACAAGAATAGAAAAGCATAGGATGTATCTTTGTAAGAAAAACCTTTGAAACTGTGAGTTCAATTAATATTACAGGGAGAACAAACTGAAATGTGAATGGGTGACTGGAAGTGACTGCAAATATGTGAATGAATGACTGTGCATATACAATACCATGTGTTGCACTTATTACAGTCAGCTTAATTAGGAATATAAAGTCTTTGAAGTGGTATTGGGAAAATTTGTACTTTAAGTTGGGAAACAATGTGACTTCTTTCTTGAGAAATGAATTTAGACATCAAATAAGTCAAGTTTTAATTACTTAAAAACATTAAATCCTTGTCAGGAGACCCCTTTACATTAGAGGTAGGAATGAAAAATGGTGCAGCTACTGTAGAAACAGCATGGAATTTCTTCAGAACACTAAAAACCAAAGTGTGCTATGATCCAGAGATTCCACTTCTGTGTATTTATATGAAAGAATTGAGGAAAGCATCTCATATACATGTTAAGTATTTCCAAATTCACTGAGACATGATTCACAGTTTTCACGAGTGAAATCATGTATATGTCTATCGACTAATGATAAGTAAATAAAATATAATATGTATTTATAATGGAATAGTATTCATTCTGAAAAAAGAAAAATATGTTAAAATATGTAAAAATGTATAGATAGACCTTGGAGACCTTGCAGTAATGAAATAAGCAGATCACACACACACACACACAAAAGAATACATGCTTTGATTTTATAAAGTATCTGAAACAGTTAAACTCAATTAGAGAGATAATGATAGCCATGGGAGAGTAGAAATGAGTTGCGGATGAGCAAACTGGGATTTAGTTACACAGGGCTGTGTTTACAGGTTACAGCACAGGGCTGTGATCTAGACAGTATGATGAGATTGCTACAATAACGCATGCACACACTCTCACTCTCTCTCCCTCACTGATGAGGGAATATTATTGCAGAACTGAGGAAGGAATCAGCCACTGTAGAATATTGTTCAAATTAATGCAATGTTTTGTGTAGTCAGAACTGCTTCTCTTTTAGCATTACTGGTGATGCTGGTGGTGAGGAGTGTTTTTATGAAAAGAGCTCATTAACAGTCAGCCTGGTTACCAAAGGAGGTACAAAGATGCCATCATAAAGGAGGAAAATAGCAGTGCACTGCTCTTGTGTTGAGTGGGCACTTATGTTCAGGAGAGGGATGAGGACAACAAAATATGTGGCCACTGATGTCAATCACCTATTCTCTTTCCAAGTGGTCACTGGTTTGACTTTTAATTTAAACAGCTCCTTTAATGTTATTCAAGGTAAATATACTGAAAACAACAGGAAGGTATTACTTTAACTCAGGCTTCATGTGGGTGTCCTAGTAAGGGGATCACAGGCTTTCTCTGCAATGAACTCAGTGGCAGGCTCTTTGATCACCTCCCCCTGGGGTGTACAGCCTTTCCCACAGAGGAAGACAATGCAGCCAGTCCTGATGAGACCTGATAGGCTAGGATCAAATAGAAGGGAAGGAGGTCCTCCCCTATCAGTGGACTACAGAAGGAGCATAGGAGAAGAAGAAGGAGGGAGGGCAGGATTGGGAGGAGAGGAGGGAGGGGGCCACAGCTGGGCTACAAAGTGAATAAATTGTAATAAATAATAATAATTAACAAAAAAGAAAGAAATCCAAACTGAAAAAAGTGATATTTTTGTAGCTCTCAGTTTGATGCACAGCCCATGACACCAGAAAGGAAAGGCAGCAATGTTGAGACAACTGGTCACCTTCCATCTCCAGGTAAGAAGTAGAGAAGATAAATGCTGGTGCTCAGTTCATTTCCCCCATTTGATTGAGTTCAGGATCCTGGCCCATGGGAAGATGCTGCTCACTCACATAAAGTAAAATGAGCAGAGTATTTTGTTTTGTTTTGTTTTGTTTTGTTTTGTTTTGTTTCTGTCCCCATCTCAGTTAAACCTTTCTGGATAACACCCTCTTAGGTACACGTAGGGCATGTTCCCATGGTGATTCTAAAAAGCAGTCAAGTTCACAATGAAGATCAAAGCTCATCTCTTTGTCCTGAGCACCTTCCTATATTAAATGAGGATACTGATTAGACATAGCATTTCAGAGAAAACTAACACATTAACAAAGGCCCTAAAACATGGTGATTTTATTAGTGGCAATATATAAATCAGCATCATGAGGAAATTGGAATGAGTAACATCATTTACATTATTTATACTCTTTGAAATATAACTTCACCCAAATGAACAAACAGCAAAAATAATAAGCCAAAACGCCATATCATTCTACATACATCTAGCCACCTTTACCAGAATTCCTCTTCTCAACTAACTACTATACTTAATTTTCATTTAATTTTTGAAATGAGAGGCGCTGAATAGTTGGCTCTGCAGTTTAGAGCACCCCTTGTTCTTGCAAAGGACCTTATTTTAATTTTCCACATAGTGGCTCACAACCATCTGTAACTCCTGATCTAAGAGTACCAATGCCCTCGTGCAACTTCTGTGAACACCTGTCACACACCTGGAACACAAAATATGCAGGTAAAGTGAACACATATATAAAAAAAAATCAAAATGTGTGATGTCTTATCCTGATGTGCTAGTAATATTAATAAGTATTTAATCTAACAAAGTGACTCCTCCTTGTAATGCCCAGTGAAGAGTATAACATCTTATACAATGAAGAAAAATGTGTCCCAGAGAACTGTAAGGCTGATAGATGTGCTGGAAACAACAAACAACAAACAAACAAACAAACGACAAACCAAAGAAAAACAAGAAGAAAACAGTGGTATGATTTTTTTTTTACTTAGTCTGGCTAAGATTAAAAACATCACCTTTAAATAAGTTGTCAGAAAGTGTCCTAAATTACTGAGCAATATGTAGTATAGAAGAAAGAAGCAATCCTCAATTAATATTCCTGGGAGGTAGACAGTGGGATCATGCGTTTTAATGTGTATTGCTGTTCGGTTTCCCCCAGACTGGAATATGGAGACATACAGATATAAACATGGATCTAGATAGAGGTATAAGTATTTCAAAAAGCATGATACTTCTAGCTAGGAGCTGTATTCAAAAATGAAATCTCACAGGAAGTCGATGAGCCAACAAATTAACTGCATGTTTCAACATGGCAGATGCAACAATAGCTGACTCTTTTTTTTTTTTTGCTACATCGCAAAGCAAATATTATCCTGAAAGATAGATGCATTCTTGTCAGCACATGAAATACACTAGTTCTAAAGAGAAAATAATGCATTGCTATCTGTTGCCCAGAGCTTCGCCGATTTTCACATTCTCTAGATCTCTTTTAAAAGGGAAAGTTGCTCTAAACTTATTTACTAGAGTCATAATACCTATGCACTGACCTGGTTGATTGGGGAATTTAATTTTCCAATCAAATTAACCATTTGTGTATACACACAGGGAACCTGTTTTTATAAGCAAACTGGCAGAGATGATACTGGAAGGGAAAAAAAAAAGGCAGTGATTCATAAGTAGTGTCATCTCCCTGGGCCAATCTGCCTGTCAGGACTATGTGGGGACCACATTATCTCTGACATATCAAAGTCTACCACACATGCTTTGAAACGGTGTCTTTCTCCTCTTTGTATGAAACCAGAGACTCGGAGAACTCACAGTTGTCTGGCATACATCAGAAGCACTGATATGTCTATGTCACCAAATCACAGTTGATCTGTCTATCTTTTCCTAGTCCCTCCCTTTCACTGGACTGAAAACTGGAGTGCTTTAAAACTGGATAGTTGCTACTGAAGAGACTCTAGCTTCTCCAAACAGTCATTACTGTCACTTTCCACGCGGTGATAATAATAGCTATGGCTATAATCAGTTACAGTGAGTATCACAGCTTGACTACCTGGAAACTGGAATTACTTCAATAAAGTTGTTTTCCCAGGAGTATAATGGAGAGATTATAAAATGTGTAAAAACAATGTGAAGAGTAGTGACCCTGCTTTCTGCCTAGTTCTCTGATTCAATTGTTACTTTCATTGTGAGTCACAAAGCTCCTTAAAACCTCATCTTGATTAAGAACATGCCATTCCATAGTAATACTGTGTTCTCCGGTATAATCGAGACTGTATTTGGAAAACGTGTGTGTGTGTGTGTGTGTGTGTGTGTGTGTGTGTGTCTGTCTGTCTGTCTGTCTGTCTGTCTATGTGTGTCTTTATGTGTGTGATGATGTGATATCCCTTATTTCTCAGGGATAATGATTTATCATAGCCCTGAGAACTTATCTGTTGTTTGCTTGGAACAGTAGAAATGTCATCAAACCAAGGTTTTGAAATTATCCTCATAGTAGGACTTTAATTGCAGTTATCTTGTTTACTGCCTTCAATTATATCTCACGCTTGGGCTTGTGAGAAAATAAGAGTGTTACCTGACAGAGACCATGGGAGAAACATGAGAACAAGTTTACCTATTCACAAAAAAATAGCACTCACTTAACCCACCAAAAAGCCACTGCACATCTTCTTGTGTAGCTGGAAATGGATGCCTATGTAAGATTCTTCTTCTGGATTCTTCCCACATTTCACATTTGACCTTCTCACAGATATAATTATCTTAACCAGACGATGACATTCTGCATGTCTGTAGTTTATTACTTGCCTTCAAAGCTAATAATGGCTGTCAGGATATTAGTCAAATCCTCACATAGAGTAATATTTTTGAACTTGTTTTCTCTTATCCAGAAACCTTTCTTTGTTATCCTCATTGGGGTGTACTTTAATTGCCCCAAATTTAAAAATAAATTATATTTGAATAAGAGCTTTGATGGATGGAAAAATAATTCCCATTTTGATCCAACCTGCCATATGAAGCACTAACTTTTCAAAGAATTTAACCTCAGTCTTATATCGTTATCACCCTGAAAGTATCAGGAACTTAGCTTATTTTTAAGTTCATAGATAGAAGAAATGAAAAGTAATATGTTGAGTAATTATTCAAATCTTACTTTTATTTTCAAATTCCTTGAGCAAGTTCTGTATGTATATAATTTTCACTCCTCCTGCTCATACTCCAACCTTTCATATGTTCCCACAGATGCCCAAATTTATTATCTATTCTTTTTTATTTACCATTGTTAAATATGTGTATCATTGCAACTATAGAATACAAAACAATCATAAATGTTTTGTTGCTTCAAAATCTAGACTGACTGTAGTTTTTCAGATATACAGTAGCTGAAGGACATAAAATGGCTGTCTAATACATGAGCATATAATGGCCAAAACATGTAAAAACAGCTATTAACCTAATATCTAAGAAATAAAAATAGTATTATAAATTTTAAAGTGTGTATGAATAAAAAAACAGAAAATTAATTTTCTAGACATTATATGAAAAAAATAATTGCAAAAATGACATAGATAACTGTAGCTTAGAAATGGAAAATGTTTAATATTTTTATACCCTACCTCTCTCTCACACCCACTCTCTCTCTCTCTTCCTCTCACATACACACAGAAATATTTACAAGACCGAATTTGAAATCCACTCTCAAACTCAATACTAACCAACACTTCACGTTTGAAGAACAACACGCAAAATAATAGACATTCCATGTGATTTCACAAGAAAGTCATTTAGCTTGAGCACCTAAACAGTTATTTGTTGACTTGAAATGAGAAAAGATGTCTACAAATCAACAAAAATAGAAACTGAATTGAGCCTCATTTTCATACAAAAACAAAAAGAAAGAAAGGAAAGAAAGAAAAAAGAAAGAAAGAACTTGAAATGATTAGTTTTCATACCAGGAAAAAATTCTGAGCAAAAAATTATAAACATAGACATTATAACACAAAAATATTTCTCTGTAAAATAAACCAGTCCAGATGTGTTGACTTTCAGAAATGCTCACAGCTGAGATTAACTTAATTTCAAAGCTACATTCAGAAACAAGATAGGAGCTTTTTAATGCATTGGCAAGGTGATCTCATTCATATCTGCCAGAAGAGACTAAATACAAAGTAGCAATGTTCATGCAATGTTAAAAAAATTAAAATATAAAATGTAAAAGATTCATCCCAAAGTACTACAAGCACTTGCAACTTTGCATCTCCATCAAGCTTCCCAGGAGATGGAATCATGATTCATTTTGGTGTTCCTGTTTCAAAACATTGTCTATAACTCATATTATACGAGCATATGAATGTCCACACCACACACACACACACACAGGGAGAGAGACGAGAGAGAGAGAGAGAGAGAGAGAGAGAGAGAGAGAGAGAGAGAGAGAGAGAGAGAGAGAGAGAGAGAGAGAGCGCATGTACTGCATTTAAAAAAAGAAGTACCTTATCGGACTGGAAGTGATGTCGGGGTCACGAGCTGTCACTTGACCAATCACAGAGTTCAAAGCAGCATTTTCATGGACTTCCAGGAGGTAAGTTGGTGAAGAGAACACTGGGGGCTCATCAGCATCCTCTACAACAATTTTTACTGTTGCTGTGTCCTTAAAGGGTCCCCTGCCACTGAAACGTGGGTCGATGTGGATATTGGCTGCCTCCACCTTCAGAGTATAGGATTTTTTGGTCTCAAAGTCCAGAGGCTGTTAAAAAAAATGACAAAGATGAATTCTTCTCACTAAGGCGCAGCAGCAAGAGCAAATGAGTGTAATGATCATGGATGGAAGTTATTCTCACTTAAGCCAGTGTGTTAACTCTTAATGGGATCCATTCCCCCAGATTCAACCTGGAAACTTTACAGGTATTTATTGATACTCATGTATTATTCAAGCTCAGTGAGTCTAATCTCCAATTATTCTGTTTTGTTTTGCTCATTTCAGTTGGAATTCACAAAATATTCACAGTCATGAATTTCAACATCAAATTTTCACTTCAGAGTCATAATAAAATTTTACTGTTGATGACATGAACAGCATGCTAATCATCTGGTTAACCAGGCGTCTGCTGGTGGCAGATAAGGCAGCACTGAATACAACAATCTCTATATGGGAACAATATTTTATCATTTATGCAACAGTGTGTGAAATGGAAATACTAGAAATGATCATTGTTTAGTCCGAGCAGATATTGCAAAGGATGATTTAGCACTAATCCTGACAAAGAGTATTTTATATCTTTTCTAAAACATCTCGATTCTAACTGATTATGCAGCTGAAATGAATACCTTTTAAGGACATTCTTAGGTCTCTCAAAAGTGCTGGGCTATGGAGCCGGTAAATATATAAAGAGATATGCTTGCACAGACAATCCATTTTGGTTTATATTTGGAAAAATTAAGTATGAAGGTAAATAAATAGACACAAGTAGGTCTGACTTTGCCCCACACTAACCATTTAAAAACTGAAGTAACATCATTTCTCTACTACTGATGATGTTTCTGAAACAGTCATCATTCATTCCTTAAGAGCCCATAAGACTTTTGTCAGTGACTGGTATAAATTGAGCAAGGTAAGTGGTTGTATTCCACTTACATACATCATAATCCATCTGAATCAGAATGCATCTAGGAAATTCTTGGAAAGTTACAATATTCCAGATTTTAAGAACGTTAAGTCTGTCAAGACTCAAAGAAATAGTTTATGTATGCATTATAATTTCTCAGAAGAAACAGAACTTTAAATCTGCCATGCAGATTTTTAAAAAATAGGAAGCTGGGACAAGAAGTCACATCAGTGACACCTTACAGGACACTTGTGCGAAATTTTATATATATTCTTATTTGAAACTTCGATGTTGATTCTTATATTTAATTTTAGATGTAGTATCACTTAGCTCTTCTCCCTAATCCTTTCTGGTAGACAGTTCAAACGCATTTCCCCACTGATTCTGAAATAACAATGTGCAGGTGGATAGTTTGAAAGGAGTGATTGAGCATGGTATGAGGACATTTAAACTTTGTAAATCATCCACGTTTTAACAGTCCTGCGATTCCAGTCACTTCCCAAAACATGTTCACAATGTGCTTTCTATAATGTGTTAAGATTGTTTTAAACTGACAAATAGTGATTATGTATATTTTCAGATTCGATAATGTGATAAAATATAAAGACAGGATCTCAATCGAGACAATTTACATAACTTCTCATTCCCTTATCAGTTTGGGAAGATGTTAAGACTTGATTCTAGGTTGTTTATAGATTCTGGCCATTATAAATAAAGCTGCTAGATTTCCCCCAACCAAAGAATGGATACAAAAGTTGTGGTATATTTACACAATGAAATACTACTCAGCAATTAAAAACAAGGAAACCAAAGAAATTGCAGGCAAATGGATGGAACTAGAAAAGATTGTCCTGAGTGCTGTAACCCAGATGCAGAAAGACACACATGGGATATACTCATTTATAAGTGGGCGTTAGCCATATAATGTAGAGTAAATATACAAAAATCTATAGTTCTAAAGGTGTTAAACTACAAGGAAAACCCTAGGGAAGAGGCTTAATCCTCATTCAGAAAGGCAAAAAGGATAAACATTGGAAGTAGGTGAATACAGCGAACAGGATAGGAGCCTTCCACAGAGGACCTCTTGCAGATTCTACCCAGCATGGTACCAAAACAGATGCTGAGACACATAGCCCAACTTTAGGCAGAGTTTAAGGAATCTTATGGAAGAAGAGGAAGATAGAAAGACCTGGAGGGTCAGGTGCTCAACAAGGAGACCAACAGATAAAAAAATCTGGGTCCAGGTGTCCTGCATATACTGATGAATCAACCAAGGACCATGAATAGAGAGAGGACCTAGGTCCCCTGCTCACATGTAGCTCATGGGCAGCTCAGTCTCTGTGCAGGTTCACTAGTCGAGGGAGCATGAACAGTCACTAGCATGAACTCAGTAGCATCCTCTTTGATCACCACCCCCTGGCGAGGGGGTCTTACTAGGCCACAGAGAAAGAGAATCCAGATAGTCCTGGTGATATCTGATAGGGTAGGTTCAGAGAGTAGGGGAGAAGGACCTCCTCTATAAGTGGACTTGGGGACGTAGGGGGGAAGAGGGAAGGATGATGGGACCAGAAGGATATGAGGTAGGGCTACAGTTGATATACAAAGTGAATAAATTGTGATAAATAATAATAATAAAAAGAAAAAAGAATTGATTCCTCTGGAAATGCTGTGACCATCATGCTGCACAAAATATCACTAATTATTGTCTAGTTTTGTAATTTTAAACCCTTGGCTCAACATTGTCCCTTTCCCTTTACCACATGCTCTCACAACCCCCAATATCAAATAGCTCTATAGGCATTATTCACATAGTTTCTAGTTTTTGTTCGTTTATTTGTTGTAAAAGGGGCTTGAGATCCAGTTTGTCCCAATGGGTAACTAGGCTCCCTGAACCTTACTCCATGCTTTGCTTCAGTAAAAATCAAAACCAGGCAGTTCTCCAAGGACAACTTGGTTTCTTCTTCTTCTTCTTCTTCTTCTTCTTCTTTTTCTTCTTCTTCTTCTTCTTCTTTTTCTTCTTCTTCTTCTTCTCTGCAATTTTCAGCCTAGTTCAACTATCATTTGTCTAACACGCTCTCATGTCCTTTTGACTTCATCACTTAAAACATAATGGCCAATGCCCCATAGAAATTTGACACTGTTCTCTAAAAACCAGTTTTGTGTTTCATGGAACAAAAGTACATGGCATATGTTTCCAACTTTATAAATATTAGTGAACAGAATCACAATGAACAGCTAATTGTCTCAATTTATAAAATAACCTAACAGGAACAATGGGTAGCAGTTAATAAAAGCAATAAAAATGTCATCAGAACATTTTAGCCAAAGAAAAAACTGTGTTTCTGGGTTATTCTGTAATTGGCTTAAACATAATTATACAGCACTCTACTAGATATGAAAACCTTTAAATATTTTCAACTTTAATTCAAAGCTTGTAAATTAGATCCTCATCTGAGAATAATGTTTTTCACTGAAGAATTAAAATAAAAATAGCCAATTGTCCCCACCGTTGATTTGAAGCATTTGTATACAAAAACATATTTAGCAAATCCCAGGTTTCCGTGTTAATTCCACTTCCACATGGAATTTAAAAGCAGAACCATTGCACACAGAGACAGAATACTATGGTCTCGTTCATGGTAGACCAGCACACTCCCACTTGTTGCATCTCCAGCAGACTTACACTTATGATAGAATAACACAGTAGGCTTAACATTATGCCCCTTTAATTCTGATGTAGACAGCAGAAAAGCATTACTCATTCCCAATATTGTGTACCATCACATATTTAATTATTCATAAATTAGGAAATCTATTTAATATTGCATTTCCAATAAAGATGTGAAGAAAACTGTTGAACAAAGTATTATGTCTCCTTCATGGGGTATGTCTCATTACATGAGTGGAAATTCATACCCATTTATCATGAGCTCTTTGTTGCATGCTTTTTATGAAGGTAGAAGTCAGGATGAACACAAATTGAAAAACATACAGAATATAATTCACATAAACCACCAAAACAAAACAAAATCAAGAAAAAAAACACAGTTTACTGGCCAAAAAGGTTAAAATCTAATTTTTTAAAGAAGGAACAAGGAAACCATGAACTATCTTTCCATCATGCTTGAGATTTTGACACATGATTTAAAATAAGCAATAGTAGGAGAGTCATTCTCTACCTTGGGCTTCAAAGACACGTCTAATGCCAAAATATCTAAGCATCTTGATTGTTTCTGAGTTTCTTTATAAGCAGAATTTTTAATAAAGATTAGGGAAAATATCACTGTATTTGGAAGGAATAACTCAAGAAACAAGGGAGCAAAAATAAGAGAGTTATCCAGGAAAAGTCTAAAATCTATAGAACTTGTTATTTCTGGGGACAATTGACACATGATCCAACTGAGAATCCAGTAAAACTGTAGGTAATTATACGCTGGAGTAGCTTCATATAACTGTCCATCCATCTTTTCTCTCTATTGGTTGATTGTTCCCTCCAGGGCAATGATTTCATTGCCCTGCATAAAGACTAAGTGACGTTTTTGCCTCAGAGAACAACTCACTGAATCATAAGTGTGAAGATAAATAGTAGGAGACTAGCTACACCATGGTATCTGTTTACGAGAATGACATCTAAGATGTGATGCTGCCCAAGAGACTGGCATTGCTGAATAGTTCTCCTATGTACACTTCCTCAACCCACCCTCAAATCTAAATAGCTATTGAATCTGGGTTCTGTCTGTCTACGAAGTTCTCAGAGATTTCAAAAGTCAAGTTTCTAGGAGATATTTAAAAAACAAAGAAAATGTCCCTCAGCTTACCTTTCTTAATCTAATAACACCATCCTGAGCCTGGGAATCAGAAGTGATTTCAAACAGTGCTGTTCCATCTCCATCAATGATATCATACGATGATTGTGCATTTTCACCAATATCCTGGTCATTAGCTTTAACCCTTCCTATTGCAGTGCCAAGAACCACATCTTCAGGTACTGAGAAGTGATACAAACCTTCAAAAAGAAGAACACTAGATATTACACAAGCACTATTCATTCACTAATGAATATAGCAAGAATATTTGGACATTTTCTATGTTCTGAACATCCCTAAGGATGTTGCCAACATACCCTTGTAAAATGGAAGAAAATCACTTCCATATTCTGTGAAGATATTCTGCACAGAAGGGTATCTCTTCTGTGTAATGTATAGTCATTTAAACAAGCGTGAAACAAGTATTTCCTAGAAATATTGAACCCTTTTTAATCACTCTTCAGAGACAGAGAACTTACTTATTCAACCATATGTTGACCAAATATATGTTTGGAGTAGCCATAGAAGAATATTAGTAAGTCTATGTGAATTTCCTTTTCTATTTTCTGTATAATCACATTCCTTGCCTGTGGGAATACTTATTGTTGCCCTACATAAAATATGAAGCTAATTTAAGCATAGAGATGCAATGTGTAACACGTTGAAAGTCTTTTGAATTTACTTTCATATTTACAAACTTGTAGGCCATTTTTGATAAAATCCAATTACTAAACTTCTGCCATGCCCTGCAGCAAGCTACCCAGATACATGAAATACTCCACTTGTCACTAAATTCTTCACTGCTCTGAAGACTAGAATCCTACCTTCAAAACTCCCTAGGCAAAATACAATTACAGTGGGTTTTCATTCTCCTCTGGGGACAGTAAAGCATTGTCTAATCAGAGGCATTTGTCCTATTTTTATTCCAATTTCTTAGTTGTGATGTTGGTTGCAATTTTGTTCATTGGTAAAGTGGAAGCTTGTGGTACTTAACTACTCTCCCTGGCCATTAACATATTACTACTTACCTGTCCTACATCTGTCTACCCATTCTTATATTTATTTGCTTCAGGGTTTTATCTGGCCTTCACATTTCACTTCATCTATAGCATGACAGACTGGTCTTCTCAATCATTGATTAGTGCCATAGAAACAGTCTTCAAAGACTCATAGTTATGAAATACTAGATTTCTCCCATCTCTGATAGGATACCTTTGAGTTACTACTATTTTGTTCTGTTTCTGTCAGTTTTGCCTTTTCTCAGTAAGATAAAGCTATATTCATCCAGAGGGGTAAGTGTTTCATTTTTGCACACCTGTGGTGTTCTATCCTGCCCTTTCTCACTTCCCTGCTGGTGCTACTTTAGTATTTTAAATGACTTTTAATCAGATTCTTGTCTCACTGCCTGTTTCAGGCAAATCTAAACTCAGGCAACCAGGGAGACAAGTCCTACTGCAATCACAACAATAAAAAACAATCTTTCAATGAACAACAAGTTAAAAAAGGAAAGGTTAAATCTGTAGAACATTACCTAATATCAGTTTAAGCTTGAGTCCCTGGATAAGCATGGTTTATTTTATCTAATAGAATGAGATTAGTCATTATATGAGCAGAGATCCTGAGATTCATTTCTTTAATGATGAAGCAAAACTATCTAACAGAAACAAAGTTATGGGATTGAAGAACAAAACAATCCTGCAAGTAGATCTACCATAAGATAAGCAGAGACAAACAGCCTGTCCAACACAAGTTTCGCAATTCTCTCAAGGTTTATATTCCAGGTGATTTTGAAAAATATCCTTTTGGTGTATTTACTAAGTAAAAAGCCAGTCAGCGGACCTCACCTTCCTGTCAGTCCTACACCAAGGAACCTTGAAAAACTAAGCAAATGGAACATTCCTTTATTGACTCCAATTCTGTGTGTTCTTGTCATCTCTGAGGGTGATCGCAGTTAGTAATCATTACCTGAGCAAAAGGGAATGCTTTAGAAACTCACCTACCACTGCCGAATCGAAATAATCATCTTTCTGTAAAAGAAGAGCTACTTATTATGGAGTGACCCACAAAGGTAAGAAGGAAGCAAAAATAAGAGACTGTGTGATAAGATAAATTATTTGCATATTTTTTCTTAAAAGGGTCATAATCCATAGAATGTCAGAAATAAAAGTTTTTCATCTCTATAAAAATATGTTTCTATATTTTGCCTTGGAATTTTTATGAATAAATTCTGAATTGCTCATCAAATATATCATTTTAGAGCTCCACCCCCTCCTTTCTCTCTTCTTCTTTCATAGTTCCTGTTTTTCATTGAAATAAATAATTTTCATGTTTCAATAAATAGTTTCCTCAACCACCAAGAAGCTCCAGCAGGTACTTAGCTGCTGATATCAGAGATGTGATATACTACATTTTGAAAATCATAAGGCAATCCATCCTTAGGCATATGTAATTAACTACTAGGAACTTATAGTTCCTCGACATTATTCTGCTTACATCTCTACCGATTTTGCATCCTGTGGTTCCTAACACCTTTGAAATGAATCTTTATAAATTGCTTGTTGGTGGGCTATAATGTCATAAAGACACCAGGAGTCCTTAAGTATATAGATGTGTGTGTGTGTGTATTATTTCTCTTGAACAAACTCAGTAAGTTCACTTACAAATTACGATATTTTAATAATTTCCCAATGATTTTAGTCTAAACATCATGGTACTTAACATGGTGTACTAATTTAGTCACAGGTCATTTGTCCCTAGTCTCATTTTTAAGTGTCTTTCAGCAATTTTACCTTCCTGGTGTCCTGGGTTTCAATGGCAGCAAAATTCTTCTCATTTTGTATTGTCTATATTTAAGGGGAACATCTTTATAATATATATTGCAATATTCAATTCAATCTGTCATGTCTGGAAGACTTTACTGAATCATTTCTCCACTTAATATTACGTGGTAAATGCTCATAAGCAGAGTCTTACGACAGGATGAAGATACACATATATAATATTCATCTCAAAGGACCACTCATGGTGGCTGCCTTGAATTCTATTGAGGTTGACAAAGCTGTCTTAGGACAATGGAGTCAATGATCACTAATATCTCTCCTGGTGGCGGGAAGGAATGTGTCTTTTTGGAAGCAGATTTAATATATAATTTGTTTTCCCCACCAGAGACTTGGTTCCTTTTTAATAATGGATTAATATCTGAGCTGAATTTTAATCATTCTCTTAAGTTCTTTCTGATTCCATTACATTCTATCCCCTTGATATTTGGGGTTTTTCTCAAAGTCCTTGAAATTATGAAAATGGAGACAAATTATTGTCTTGGCATAATTTTTAGGTAAGCAGTATATGGCTGTTATCAGGTTTTGCAATGCTTAGGAAAATAATGCTAAAAATGTACCTGATATCAGAGATGTGATATACTACATTTATTCCTCATGCAGGAAATCACTTACTTTGTGCAAATTTTGGAGGATTGTCATTAACATCAGTAAGGGTCACTGTGAGTGTTGTAGTTCCAGACAGACCACCAGAATGTCCACCCATATCTTTGGCTTGGATGACGACCAGGTACTCCTCCTTGGCTTCCCGGTCCATGTTAGGGAGGGCAGTTTTTATAATAGCTGAGAGAAAAAAAATAAAAAGAAAATGACCTTCAGTAGGACATTTCTTAAACAATGGATATGTCATTCACAGACACAAGACACACAGATACACAGACAAACGTGCATACATCAAGTGTCTATTCAGGGATTTTGTTTTCTTTTGAAATTTAACTGGTACATGTCAGAAATATTCATGTGGATTCTCAATGTAGTCAGAGGCATTCACAGATAACCTGCAAAAACACCTTTTGTAAGGCATTAAGCAAACTTGTAAAAATATACTTTATAAAACAAACTGTCTACCAAATTAAAATATGAATCATAGCATAGACTCTTCTACCCAGGAAAACCCTAGAAGTGCAAGGATCTTCAATTTATCACACTCCCTGATTCCACCAGAAGATGAGTAAATCAGCAAACAACTTGGAGGCTCTAAGGTCAAAGAGAAATTATTTGGCTCACAAATACATTACTAAGGTAAAGAAAATAAATGAATTATTAAAATCAACTCAGAAGAATAAAATATCAACAGAAGTAAAACAGACAAATATCTAAATCCAAAGGTTGTGCTATTCATTCACACTTTCATTTGAACAGTTTAGTTGTATAATCTTCTCTACTATGAAAATAATGATTGTATTAGAAAACTGGGAAGATACAGAAAGAAAGAAAACAAGGAGGAGAAAAATATCACTGCTAATCTTTTGTTGTTGTTGTTGTTGAGTTCTTTGTGGAATTTTGTCCTAAAGAATTTTAAAGCTTAAGGATTTATATGTTTACTAGTAATTACTGTTTACTATTAATTTTAATATCTGCTAAATATTCAAGATTTGCTTATATATCACTAAAGTAGTTTTTAAGATCTTTACATAGCCATCTAGCAATTCACATGCTTTTGCTCACTGATAAACATTGCATACATTCTCCCCAAACCCCAAGTTTATTATGTTTTTAGTATTTATATGTGGATGTGCTTATAAATGTGTGACTACAAATGTAAATGGAGTATTAGCATTTTCTCACTCTTTACATAGGTTGTCATAATATGAACATGTCACACTTTGACACACACCGACACATATCTAACCTATTTAATACATATCTAACCAACTTAATCTCCTCAACTTTGCAGCATGTGGTTGTGTTGTTATCATGACAGTGAAACGTTTTTGGCTCCTTTTTCCTCCTCTTCCCACGTTTTCTTTTCCAGCTGTTACTTGTTCTTCTTCGCTGGAAGGAAAACATCTCTAGCATTCTAGGTCAGCACTACCACTGAGCTCTATCCCTTGCTCAGTGTTACACTTCTCTGTTTCTTAGAATATTGTTTAAGTTTGTGTCAGAGGAATTTTTCAAGTTCACCAAACTAAATAGTCACTTCATGGCTACTCTATATACTTGTTTTTATTGACAGGCATTGCTATAGCAAAGCTCTATCTAATAGCCCTGTGTCTCTCTTACCCCCTCAAGGATAAGACTGTTGATGGCACTTGTGTCCGCAGTTCTGGATGCTTTGAAGATCTGTGATCGCCGTTAACCAAGTCAAAGATTTATCAGGAGCATCACACAATTTATGCCAAGAGTCTAAAACACAGTGAATATATTGTCATTTTCTAATCCAAGGGCTAGACCTTGGGTTGCCAGAATATCATTGTTTCCCAGATAGCAACAGTTCAGAAGTATTTGCTTCACAGTTCAGAGTCTGTGTCTCTGAGAGGCAGAGTTTGTAAGAACCTATCTACAGAAGGAGAATAGTAACGTGAATAGTTCAATAATATCAAGCTGGAAAATTTCATGGCTAACAGCTTTGCTCTTTATATTCTTTTCTTATTTTCTTTTTTAAATAATTTATTTTTTATTAATTTCAATTCATTTTGTATCCCAGCTGTAGCCCCTCCCTTAACCCCTCCCTGCTCCACCCTTCCTCCCCACTTCTTCTCCCATGCCCTTCTACCAGTCAACTGATTGGAGCAGTCCTCTTCCCCTTCCCTCTGTCCCTAACCATATGGTCTCATCAGGACTGGATTCATTGTCTTCCTCTGTGGCCTGTTAAGGCTGCTGTTCCTCTATCAGGGGTAAGTGATCAAATAGCTAGCCACTGAGTTTATGTCAGAGACAGTTCCTGTTCCCCTTTCTAGGAAACCCACTTGGACACTGAGCTGCCATTGGCTACATCTGTGCAGAGATTCTGGGATATCTCCATGCATAGCCCTTGACTGGAGTATCTGTCTCAGAAAAAAACCCTTTGCCCAAATTTTTTTTATTCACAATTAAATGTTTATTCTATCTCTTCTTATTTTTTCATAATTCAATTTTTATTTTTAAATATTAGTTAAAGTTTATTAACTTCATATACCAGCTGTATCCTGCTGCCTCATACCCTCCCAATTGCACCCTCCTTCCCTCATCTCCTTCTGACAGGGGAGGACCTCCTCCCCTTTCATTTAACCGTTGCTTATCAGGTATCTTCAGGTCTGGCTGCAAAGTCCCCCTCTGTGACCAAGCAGGGCTGATCCTCCCTTGGGTGGCAGGGGGAGGTCAAAGAGCCAGCCATTTTTTGGTTCTGTTGCTCACCTGTGGAGGTCCTGTCCCCTCCAGGTCTTTCTATCTCTTCTTTCTTTCATAAGATTCCCTGCACTCTGCCCAAAGTTTGACTATGAGTCTTAGCATCTGCTTTGATAACCTGCTGGGTAGAGTCTTTCAGAGGCCCTCTGAGGTAGGCTTCTGTCTTGTTCCTTGTTTTCTCCTTCTCCCAATGTACATCTGTGTGCCTTTCTGAATGAGTATTCCATCTTACCCAGGGTCCTCCTTCTTGTTTAGCTTCTTCAAGTGTACAGATTTTAGTATGATCATCTTATGTTATATGTCTAATGTCCACATATAAGTGAGTATATACTGTGTGTGTCTTTCTGCTTCTAGGTTACCTCACTCAGGATGATCTTTTCTACTTCCCACCATTAGCCTGAAAATTTCATGATTTCCTTGTTTTTAATTGCTGAGTAGTGTTCCATTGTGTAAATGTACCACAGTTTCTGTGTCCATTCCTCAATTGAGGGACATCTGGGTTGTTTCCAGGTTCTGTTTTATTACGAATAAAGCTGCTACGAATATGGTTGAGCAAAAGTCCTTGCTGTATACTTGAGCACATTTTGGATATATGCCTAGGGGTGGAAAGGCTGGATCTTGAAGTAGCACTAAACAGAGAATTCTCAATAGAGGAATACCAAATGGCAGAGAAACACTTAAAGAAATGTTCAATGTCCTTAGGTATCAGGCAAATGCAAATCAAAATGACCCTGAGATTTCACTTTATGCTCATCAGAATGGCTAAGATCAAAATTCAAGTGACAACACATGCTGAATGGTGGGAATGTAAACTTGTACAACCACTCTGGAAATCAATCTGATGCTTGCTCAGAAAATTAGGAATATTGCTACCTCAAGATCCAGCTATCTTCTTTTCTTATATCTTGGGAATAACTTTCCTTATTGCTAAAGCAAAGGAAGATTCCTTCTAAGGTTTCTTCAGGACACACAACACAAATAATTGGCTTTAGTTCAAGCTTGGGCCCACTGCCTGTAATCTTAACCTCAGTACTAGTAGCAATTCCTTACAAAATCCAACAGACTTTCTTTCTAGAGCTTTCTTTGTAGCTACCCTGTAGCTAGAAAGGCAGTGTAGTAGCAACTGCTAGTGCTTTTATCTACACATCTTTCCCTTGTGTTGGGACCTAGCTATACAAGTTACTTGAGAGTCTTACTCCTATTCAAAGGATAGGTCATTTCACTCCCACAGCATTGCAAGACCTTGATAAACTCCTAAAATAGAAAATTGAAATTGCTTTAAAAGTCTCTTTAGCTTTGTTCCACATTGTCATCACAAAATCAGCAGCATTGGGATGCCTATGGACAAGAGAGAATCTTTATTTAAAAAAACTCGTTTAGTGCTTTCTACTGTCTAACCTAAAGCATAAAGCAAGTAATTAGAACAGGCTGTTTTGCTTCTCAGATTTGTAGTTCAAAAAGATAGGGATGTGGACACTAAAGAGACATAATCTTCCTTTCACTGGCACTGCTTGTCAGCTTCTAGCTTTGATTTTAATAAGGCAAATAGCAGCTTCCTACCACCTTTGTGTCAGACAAAGGAATTCAAAAACGCCGTTTGATTTTTAAGAATTTTGTACTGCCAAGATAGAAAGTGCATATTCCTTTTTTTTTTAACTTTTTGGCATTATATTGGCCAATGGACAGTAGTCCTTGTACATGCTCTTAAGTGCTAATATTCACATGCTTTTCATGCTCAGCTGCATGTTCCAGGGGTCATGTATATTTAAGTTCCATTGCACCTTGAAAACAAATGACAGATTACAATTTTTCAAACTAATGTTTCCCAAAATACTTTTCTCTGGCAACAAGTTAATCTTGATAGGAATTATTTTCTGGTTATTTGTTTGGTTAGCATGCAAGGTATTGGGTTTAATTATGGTATTTATATATATAATACCATAATTATATTAATATAATTATTAATATATTAATATATTAATATAAATATATATATATTACTACTTTATTATGCATTTGTCAATTCTCTTCATGCCTTTCCCTTCCCTACCTCTTCTGTGCAACTAAAAATTTTTAATTATTGTCATTTATTACAATTTATTCAATTTGTATCCCTGGTGTGGCTCCCACTCTCATCTCTTTTCAATCACACCCTCCCTCCCTCTTTTCCCCCTATGCTCCTCCGCTGGTCCACTGATAGGGGAAGAACTTCTCCTCTTCTACTGGACCCTAGCCTATCTGGTTTCACCAGGACTGATTGCATTGTCTTCCTCTGTGGCCTGGCAAGTCTGCACCCCCAAGGGGAGGTGATCAGAGAGCCTGCCACTGAGTTCATACCAGAGAAAGTCCCTGCTCCCCTTGCTAGAGACCCTACTTGGAGACTGAGTCTATGGGCTACATCTCAGCCATGATTTTAGGATTGCTCCATCTATAGTCTTTGGTTGGTGTATCACTCTCTTCAGGTCCCCCAGGGCTCAGGTTTTTGTTGTTGTTGTTGATGATGATGATTTTGGCTCTGTTCATCTCCTAATGGAGCTCCTTTTTATATCTCCTTCTTTCATAAAATTCCACGCATTCTGCCCAAAGCTTGGCTATGAGTCTCAGCCTCTGTTTCCATACTTCTATAAACATCGGAAACAGAAGACAGGAAACAGGAAACGCGACTATCACCGAGGGCCTCTGAAAGACTTTTATTTGGGGGGTGGGGGGAGGAGGCAAGGTCTCTC
Source organism: Pachyuromys duprasi (assembly GCA_028658305.1). Lineage (NCBI taxonomy): Eukaryota > Metazoa > Chordata > Mammalia > Rodentia > Muridae > Pachyuromys > Pachyuromys duprasi. The sequence continues at coordinate 35,951,791 of CM053744.1, forward strand.
TGCATACCCTTGTCTGTCCCGGAATTGTTTTGTAGACCAGGCTGGCCTTGAACTCACAGCAATCCAGCAATGTCTGTGTCCCAGAGTGCATGCAGCTTCTTTTGTATTATTTCCTGGCTCCCACTTCTCCCATATAGTTTCTCCTCTGCTTGTCATGATGTCTTTGAGAAATCATTTCATAATGAAATATTTTTCTCAGTGTGAAAATTTTGGGATAACTGTGAGTTAATACAATAGTTTCATTGAACCTTTGTTACTCTATTTTATACATTTTAGATAAGCACTTTTTCTAAAGTTTAGATTTATCCTCTTCTACAATTATCTAACCTTGTTTAAATCACAAGACATCTCCAAGGTAAACTTTTCTCTTTGAAAAATGAAGGACTCTGACATTTTATAAGTTTGAGAAAGGTCAAGCATAATTTTGTTTTTAATTGAGGAAAACAAGTTGGTAGTTACAATACGTATATAAAATATGCCATGGTTGTTCATGTGTTATGTACCTGGTTCTTGGTGGTTTTACTATGTTGAGAATTGGTACAAACTGTAGCAGTTGGGAACTAGCTGGATGATGTAGGTCACTGATTATTCCACTGAGGGTTATACATGGTCTAAAGGTGTTTTCTCTTTCTCTGCTTCCTGTTCACCATGAGAACAGCTTCCACCAAGAGTTCATTGTTAGATGCCATGCCATTCATGATGTTCTGCAACAGTATATGTGGCCAAGCAACCATGAACTGAACCTTCTGAAACATGTACCCAAATTAATGATTCTTCCCTTTCAGTTGTTTCTGTCTTGTATCTGAACAAGGTGATAGAAATCTCAGAAACAAAAAGGTCCTGCACCAATCTGTAACATTCACTTCTTAAGGTTATAGTCGATGCTGGAACTAGTATGTTTTTAAAATTTTACTTATTTATTTATTTATTCACATTAAATACTGCTCATAGGTTCTTTTTTCTCTCCTTCCTCTTCCCACTATCCTCCCCTCCCCTCCTCCTCAGATAAAGGTAGCCTTTCCCCTATTAAGTCACACAAGCATATCAAGTTGCATCAGGACTTAGCACATCTTCTTCCCTTGTGGCCTGACAAGGCAGCCACACCATAGGGAAGTGATTGAAAAACAGGCAACAGAATCCATGTAAGAAACGGACCCCTCACTCCTTTTCCAGGGGACCCACATGTTGGCTAAGTTACACATTGTCTACTTATGTATAAGGCGCCTAGGTTGAGTCCATGCATTGTCATTTGTTAGTGCTCCAGAAGCTTCCCTAGCACCAGGTTAGTTAGCTCTTTTGGTCTTCTTGTGAAGCACCTGTCCCCTCTGGGTCTTTCTATTCCTTCCCCCACCCCCATTCCTTCACAAGACTCCCTGCACATCCCGTCAATGTTTGGCTGTGAGTCTCGGCATCTGTTTTAATCTGCTGCTGGATGGAGCTTCTCAGAGGGCAGTTATGCTAGGATCCTCTCTGTGAGCATAGCAGAGTTTTGTTAATAGTGTTTGGGGTTGGCTTTCTCCCATGAGGTAGGTCTCAGGTTGAACCAGGCATCCCTGCACATCTGGTAGGCAGAGTGAATTTTGGATCAAATTTTTGTGCGTGGGTTGTTGTTCCCCTGCTCCACTAGAAGTACAGTCTATTTTGGATGGCCTCTTCAGTTTCCATGTCCCCTGTTACTAATAGTCTCAGCTAGAGTCATCTGCATATACTCCCAGAAACCTACCCTGTAGTTGGTCTCCACCTTATCTTAGGAATGCCCCCACTCACAGTTTCTCTTCTCTCTGCAGTTCCTCTGTCTTCCTGCCCCCTCTCCCCAGTCTGATCTAACACATTTGTCCTGCTCCAATCTGTAACATTAACTCCTTAGGTTCATAGTTGAGGCTGGAAGTATTATTTTTTTAAAGAATCTCCTTGGAACTCCATTTAAAAACTTCTAATCTAATCAGATAATTAATGAGGACACTTATTCTCCATGAATTAGTTCACTGAACACTTGGAACTGGCACGCGGGAGTTGGCATAAGAAAGGTAAGGGATTTGAGTGAACCCTCACAGAGGGATAAAGTGAAGAGGGATCATTTTCATCTGCAATCTGCACTGAAGAACTTCCTATGAATAGACCCATGTGCCTGCTTCTCTGGTATTTAAAATATATATGGTTTTACCTTTTCTTTACTCAATCAAATAGAGATTTCCCTGGTGCCAAATTTCAGAGTCAGGAATCTTAAACTGGCCTAAGTTCCCTCTAATGTTAAGCAGCTGCTCCTTATGTCTAACCACTGAGAGAACGCCACTGATTGGAATCATGCTTCAGACATCTCAAAATGTAAAACTTATATGTGCTACTCCCTGCCCCCGCCTGCATTTCCATTGTCTTTAACATTATCATTTGAGAAGCATTCTGTATCCATCTTGAAAACTTCTTCTTTTTATAATTTTTGTGATCTCACCAGATTGAGAGGCTTCATGAGAAAGGCAAGGAGATGCTGATTAAGTCTTTTGTCATATTGAAAGCTGATTACTGTAATTCACTCTTCGCGGGTCTTCCAGATTGTGCTGCACAGAGACTGCAGTTGATATAAAATGCTGCGCTAGACTCCTTTTTTTTTTTTTGAATGTGTCTTGTTGAACACATTATCCCAGTTATGAAAACCCTATCTTTGTTATCCCCAGAAGCCCTTGCTGATTCAATGTGCATTATTATCTCACTGTCTGTGCAAGGGGGTCTCTCACTACGAGGTTAAATGGCACAGATTCCTGGTAGATAAGTTCTTGCAGAGTTCCTGTACTCAGAGTTCCTGTTTCTTCTTGCTGGGTATGTGATTGGTGCTGCATGCTCCCAGTTATAAAGGCCAAACATATACAAGATATGGTGCCTATCATATCACTCAAAACTGGCTTCATAAAAATGCTAACCCTGCCCGATGACGTTCTGAAGAAAGAAGGACATTTACACAAACACCTTAAAAAATGAGTCAGCCTGTGTAGTTTTCAAAGGAGACTGCATTTATTTTCCTTTGTAAGCAATAACTTACAGATAGATAATCGATGGGTATATAGATATAGTTAGATAGATAGATAGACACAGAGACAGATATACAGTCCATGGGTAGATAAATTAGAAAGGCAGACATAATAACCTAGATCTTATACCTCTATGTATTTACTGGCACTGAATCTGCATTTACAAATGCCACAACAATGAGTGAAAATGAATTTTAATTTGTTTGTGATGAATGCTTAGAGACTTTATTTCTCTGTGTTCATCCCTAAGCTATACAAAATAATCTTTATTCAGACAGTATTTACATTATAAGCCATTTATAGGCAATCCAGAGATCATTAAAAGGGAAGATGTGCATATGAGAGATGATCATTTATGTACTTTGGTATTTACATGCCGTAACCTGGGTACTGAGAAATACCATATGTATGTAGTATAATACAAAAAATATAGTGAGATCATTGAAAATCAAAGAAGTGAAATAAATCAGGAATCCAAGTCTTATACAATTTTTAACTCATATTTTATTAAATGAAAACATTTCTCTAAGACAATTAGAAATGGCTATTTCTCCTGTATTTATAATTATATAATCTGATTTTTATAAGAAGTTATTATAAATGTGAGATTATTTAAATATCAATAATAGAGAATTATTAAATCAGTGGTAAAGGATATAGAGATCAAAGCCATTATAGTATCATGCCAGCATTAACAATATTATTAAAATTCTTTAGCAACATGAAAATGTATGTTACAATTTTTCAGTTTGCCTTAGAAGTAATATATGTCGTGTTTTATTAATTTTATTATATGCATACAAAAACTGAGAGTGAAATATTCACAAAGGTAGCTTGATATGTTCTGTGGGAGGAGCTATAGACCCCCCTGTTTCTCAGTACCCTTGGAAAGGAAACACAGTACTTCATGTTTCAGAGAATGGGCTCAGGCACTACCACATGAGAGATTGTTTTGAAATAATCATGAGCCTATGACCTTGACATGATAAATGTCTTCAAGTCTGCATATCACATATACAAAATATTGTAAATTTTTAATAAGAGCTTAGGTTTAGGTATTATAACATGAGAAAGAAAAACCTAATGCTTTCCCTGAAACATTAAACACATACACCACACACACACACACACACACACACACACACACAGATATATGTAAGCAAAAGATATTTTGCACTTATAACAATAAACATGCACATACACTACAAATAAATACGTAAATTCATACATATCATTGAGTGCATTTGACATACATAAAGAAACATAAAAATTAAAAGTTAATTCATTAATGATACTCGACATAAATATATACTCTTAACAAAATAAGACACTTCAAAGTATATATGTGCCTCATTAACGTATACATGAATAACAAAAAAAGATTTTTCTTTAGCAATCAAATTGTTTTCAAATACTATGTTGCTAAACATCTTTTAAAGCAATTCTCTTCATTGCACATGCCTCTGAGACTCTGTCCTTGTCCCTGTCTTCAAAACTGGCACACATTGTAGTGTATCAACAAGTGTGTGGGGATAATGCAAGGAACATTCTTTCCCTTTACTGTACTTCTTAAAGTCCATTAATCTTTTCAGAGTCTGCTCTGATGTTTCATCAGCAAGGAAGCCTTTCCAGGTAGAACTAATTGCTTTCTTCCTTTTTATCTTAGGCACTTTTGCTAGGAACTTTCTTACAGCAATTAATTTTCTGTTTTGTCTCCATTTCATTACCGCTTTTACTATTTCAATCTGTCCTGAGAGCAAATTACCATATATAAAGCCACATCTCATTCATCCTCTTATGCTTAAAACATAACAAAATTTCTGACACAGAATAGGCCTTCAGTAATTGTAAGAGGAAAGAAAATAATACAAAGAGGAAGAAAATGTAGGCGGGAAGAAAAGTCAAAGGAGGAATGACAACTGGAGAGTTTGTCAAACTGCCTGAATTCATTTATGAATATGCAAACTCTTGATATATAATAATGAACATCCTGTCTCCTGCGTCCAGAGATATTAGTGCTGTTAGAAGGCCGCTGAGTGCCTTCAAGGTCAAGCATTCCATGAGAACTCAGTCACAGCTTCAGGTTGTGTGAACTTTCAAGAGCAAGGAGGATGACAGTGAGGTGAGAACACTGTCTCCTGTGATAGAGATTTCCCTTCGTCTAGACATCTTACCCAGTTCATTACTGGCATTCAGGTTTATTTATCTGTCTCAGTACACATGGCATGGTGTTCAAATATTGCATATATGCTCAGGAGATTCAAAATAGGGAGCGGTGCTGATGGGTTGCATATCACAGTAATACTTTATTAATTTAATTTAGTTGGTGATGAATTTATGAAAAAAAAAACCCCAAGTAACAACACTCTACTCCTACTTGTTACTTTTGAAGTCTCATATCTACTTACCTATCTTGAAAAATACATAGGTATATCATTGAAAATCTTCTTCAAAAGGTTATAGAAAAACTATTCACTTTTGAGAGTTTGAACATTTACTATCTTGTGGATTTTAGGAGTTTGGTATGTGATACAGCTTCAAGAAAAGTCTGAAGCAAGGTTGTATATCCCTGACTGAATAAAGAGCCACATCTCAGTCTCTAAGACTCAGAAGATGAAACATGAATGAAATAATACGCTGGGTTTTCTCTAAGACATCTTCACAGCATGCTCAGCAGTATGTTTGCCTAACCATCCCCTCCTAAGCCACCCAAGCATTGTAAAGGTGTGTCTTTTTATGTATTAACCTCTCTACCCTGTGGCACTGTGTTTCAATACATTTGTGAGAGAACAGCCTGGAAATTTTTAAGTAAAACCACAGAGAAGCATTCAAGTATTGCAGTGTGTAACAATTGCATTCTTGCATGTAAATTTCCTGTTTTGTCATGCAGTATATACTTAGATTAAGAAACTAGGGCTTCTTAGCCATCCTACTGTGTAGATAATAGCCATGTCTGTGTCCACATCCATATGGAATAGCATACAAAATCCTACCAAATGAATTAACAATCAAAATCCATCTCTGCATTGCTACAACAAACATAGTGAGTTTAGGGTATGGTTTGCTGCTATCATAGATCTTTGAATCCTCTGTTAAATTATTCTGTATGCACCACAGTTTTCAATATCAACACACGACTAGCCAAACACTGATGTTACTTAAACGGATAATTTTGAGTTATATGGAAATACTTGTAATTTTTCCTATTCAGAATTAAGGTGGAAATCTCTTTTCTCCTACATGAAAACATTTCCAGGGAGTCCTCAATCAAGCGGAATTATTTTCTATAAATCATTTCCTTAAACCACAATTCCAATAATTATTTATATATTAAATAGGTAAGGGATGGTTCACAAAAGCAAACTGAAAGTCACTATGAAACTGGATGCTGTCGCCTAAGCATTCTGAACATATGCACATAAGAACAGCAGGACTGTGCACAAGATAAGGCATATGTTTTGAGCTCACTCACAAAGAAGTGAATCCAGGATTCAAGCATGAGTCTAAAATAAATTTAGTAACTATTTTCAACTCTTAAAGCTCAATCTCCATTTTCTTGGGAAGGAAAAATAGAATTGATTTCCAGGGTAAATTTGGGATGGTTGGGGATGGGAACAGAAGGAATCAGGTAAGATGGGGGATGGAGGGAGAGAATACTGGAATTCTGAGGCATTTTCAGAATGAGGTAGAAACCTAGTGCAATGGAAACTTCAAAGAATGTGTGAGGGTAACAATAGCAAAGACGCCTAGTACTATGGGTGGTATGGAATCTGAACTGGCCATTTTCTGTAGCCAGGGAAGGACTCAAGAGCAAAGATTGGGAAACAACCCAGACACAAAATCTCCAAGCTACAGATCTTCATGCCTGCATAATGTGCTGGGAGCAGAGCCTAGCATAATCTTCATTAGAGAGACTTTGTACAGCAACTGATAGCAGCAGATGCAGAGTTCCACAATCATATAATTAGGCAGAGCTCAGAAAGTTGTACAGAGGAAGGAGAAGAAGGTTTGCAAGGGCCAGAGGGATCAAGGTCAGTACAAGAGGAGTGCACAGAGAATCAACTGACCCAGACTAAAGTGGGATCAGGGAGATCAGGGAGACTGGGGGAGGGGGGCTTTGACCTAGATTTCTGTATGTATGTTTTGGTTGTGTAGCTTGGTATTCTTGTGAGATTCCTCATAGTGTTAGTGGGCAGTAGCTGACTCTTTTTTATTATCATTTACTATAATTTATTCAATTTGTATCTGGGCTGTGGATCCCTCCCTCACCTCCTCCCAATCCCACACTCCCTCCCTCTTCTTCCCCTATGGCCCTCCCCTAGTCCACAGATAGGGAAGGTTCTCCTCTTCTTCTATCTGAAGCTAGGTTATCAGATCTCATCAGGACTGGTTGCGTTGTCTTCCTTTGTGGCCTGGCAGGAGTGCAGGGAATCTTATGGAACAAGGGAGAGATAGAAAAACCTAGAGGGGACAGGAGCTCCAAAAGGAGATCAACATAGCCAAAAGACCCGATCCCTGGGGTACTTGCAGAGACTGATACCCTAACCAAGGACAATGCATGGAGAGGACCTAAAACCCCTGCTCAGATGTAGCCTGTAGATTCAGTCTCCAAGTGGGTTCCCTAACAAGAGGAGCAGGGGCTTTCTTTGGCATGAACACAGTAGCTGACTCTTTTGTCTGCCTTTGGGACTCTTTTCCTCCTATTGGCTTGCTTCTTCAAGCCTTAATGTGAGGATACGTGCCTGGTCTTTTTGTAGATTGTTAAACCATATTTGGTTGATATCCACAGAAGGCCTGCTCTTTTGTGAGGAGAGATGAAGCAGGGGTGGGTCCAGAGGAAAGTAAAGGAAAGTGGGCAGAAACTAGGTGGAGAGGAGCAGGAAAAATTGCTGTTAGGATTCAAGATGAAACAAGGTTAAATAAAGAGAAAAATATTTGAATTTTAGAAATGTAAACAAATTAAAGATATTACTGTTGTCAAATTTGGCTACTTTCAAAGAATCCAAGGGCTGGAGAGATAGCTCAGCAGTTAAAAGTACTTGCTGATATTTTAGAGAACCCAGATCCGAGGTTTGTTTCCTAATACCCACATGTGGCTCACAATTTTCTGTCATTTGAGTTCCAGGGGATCCTGTTATAGCCTCTGCTGTTACCAGACATGAACTTGGTATACAGACACATACACAGGTAAAACAACCATGTACATAAAATAAATAAAATGAAAAAAAAGAAGCACAGTCGCTTTACTTATAAAACGGGTATAGAAACAGTGTGTTGGCTATTCTTGACTGTCAAATTGACTATTTGGAATGAAATAAAACCCATGTGGCTAGGTACATCTATGGTGGATTTTTTCTTAATTAATTAATTTGAAGTGAGAAGACCTACTGTTTTCAATAATGGATTTATTTTCATTTTTCTTCATATAGACATCCAGTTGGTCCAGCACCATTTGTTGAAGATGCTGTCTTTTCTCCATTGGATGGATTTGGCTTCTTTATCAAAAATTAAGTTTCCATAAGTGTATGGGTTTATTTCTGGGTTTTCTATTTGGTTCCATTGATCTACTATTCTGTATCTATGCCTATATTATGCAGTTTTTATAACTATTGCTCCGTAGTACAGCTTGAGGTCAGGGATGGAGATGCCTCCAGATGATCTGTTGTTGTACAGGATTGTTTTGGAAATTCTGGGTTTTTTGTTTCTCCATATGCAAGTTGAGAATTTTTCTTTCAAGATCTGTAAAGAATTGTGTTGCTATTTTGATGGGAATTGCATTGAATCTGTAGATTGCTTTTGGCAAAATAGCTATTTTCACTATTTTAATCCTCCCAATCCATGAGCAAGGGAGATCTTTCCATCTTGTGATATCTTCTTCAATTTCATTTTTCAGAGACTTGATGTTTTTCTCAAACAGATTTTTGACTTGCTTGGTTAGAGTCACCCCAAGGTACTTTATGTTATTAGTGGCTATTGTGAAGGGTGTTGTTTCCCTAATTTCTTTCTCAGCCTTTTCGTCTTTAGTGTTCAGCCCTTTCTGAATTTTTTGAGTTGATTTTGTATCCCCCACTTTGCTGAAGGTGTTTATCAGTTGAAGGAGTTCTCTGGTTGAATTTTTGGGGTCACTCATGTGTATTAAAATATCATCTGCAAATAGGGATACTTTGACCTCTTCCTTTCCAATTTTTATCCCCTTGATCTCCTTTAGTCGTCTTATTGCTGTAGCTAGGACTTCAAGTACTATGTTGAAAAGATATGGAGACAGTGGGCAGCCTTACCTTGTCCTTGATTTCAGTGGGATTGATTTAAGTTTCTCTCCATTGAGTTTGATGTTGGCTATAGGATTGCTGAATATTGCCTTTACTATGTTTAGGTATGTGCCTTGTATCCCTGATCTCTCCAAGACTTTAAACATGCATGGATGTTGGACTTTGTCGAAAGCTTTTTTGGCATCTAGGGAGATAATCATGTGGTTTTTCTTCTTCAGTTTGTTTATATGCTGGATCACATTGATGGATTTCCATATATTGAACCACCCCTGCATGCCAATGCAGATCTTTTGATGTGGGGAAATCCACCTTTTGTCTGGGCCACACCTTCTGCCTCCAGCTGGTATAAAGGACATGAAGAAAGAAGCTTGATCTTGTCGCCTGTGCTTTCCAGCAAATCGTTTTCTTCACTAGCATTACAGCCTACGTTTTCAGGATTCTGACATGCACTGAAGACCAGTTGAGATTTTCATCCTCAAGGATTGAGGAACAACTGGATTCTTGGACCTTCACTTGGTACACAGACATTGATTTACCACAGCCTGTAATGAATATATTTATAATTCTGTGTGTATTTATTAGTTCTGTCTGTATTTATAAGTGTGTGTGTATTTGTAAGTTCTGTTTTTTTAGAGAACCCTGGTTAATATAGATTTTGGTACCAGGACTGAGGTATTACTCTGACAAATCTGACCATGTTATTTTAGGGAGGATTTAAAGAAGTTTTGAAATTTGATCTAGAAAAACCATGAGTGTTGAGAACTATATGGACTGTTCTACAGAAGCTTAGAAGATAAGCATTGTGAGGACAATGCAGACTCAATCAAACCCAGGCTTGTGAAATTTCAGAAAGAAGAAAAGATTCTGCTATTCACGTGAGGAATTTGTGGTATCTGTTCGACTAGAGCTGAAGAATTGGACGTGATTAACAAGAGACCAGAAACGTTAAGGTAAAAACCTTTGCTTTTTTGGGATGATCAATGCTGGTCATCTGGACCAAAAAAATCGTGCTGATTACGAAGAGACCAGTATCACTGTGGTGAAATCTTCTGGGAAATATTTCCTGAGAGTCAATACACAGAAGCTATGTTCTAGAGGTAGCCAATATTGTACCTCATGATGGCAGTCCAAACTTGGTATTGTAAGAAACACCCAGGTACAATTTGTTTCGAGGGCATGGAGGGCTCATTGAAGCAGCTCAGGCTTGGTACTGTGAGAGGCTAAGAGAGAACAGTGGAGTAGGTGAAGCAGCAGTAGCAGGTGAAGGCCCCAGTTCATGCAAAAATGTGAAGCTTGGCACCATTGAGAGAGCACAGGGGAAACTGCAGCCCACTTGTAGTGAAAGATCACAGCACTTTTAGTGATGTCATGATTCCAATGACTGTCCAGCACAGTTCCATCAGTGAGGTGAAGCCTCCCTGAGCCTAAGAAGACACACTGTGTTTGCAGTAGAGGGCAATCCTGAAAAGTGACTCAGGCCATTTGGAGGAGCCCAGAAGATCATGAGAGAATTCTGGACATTGACTGTTGAATTAATTATACTGTGGGAGTGTGGCTTTGCATTGAAAGGATTGTGACTGTGCCCTGGTTCTTCCCTCATGGAGTAAGAAAATATTTAACTCTTTTATTTTATAGGATCCCACAGTTAAGAAACTTTGACTTTTAAAAAGAGAACTTGAATATTTATAAGGTCTCTTTTAAAAGAGACTTTGGATTTTCACAGACAGTAAACGTTTAAAGTTTTTGAGTTGGTAAAGACTGTGGGACTTTTAAGTTTACAGTATGTTTTATATTTGTAAAATTTATCAATCAAAAATCTTGAGAGAAACCAAAAGAAAACCAACTAACTAAAAAAATAAATAAAACAAAGACAAACAAATAAACAAGAAAAAATAAAAGAAAGAAAAGAAAAATTATGTCTTAAAATGTTTTGTGTCAGGGTGGCAAGAGGTCAATTAGCCTAATTTTATGTCAACCTGACAGAGTCCAGAGTCTTCTGAGGGAAACTCTAATAAAAGGAAGGAATCAATTTTCTTTAGGAGGATGACCACTGGAAGTTTAATCAGAGTTCAGTAAATATACAGATAATACAAATTGAAGTAGTTTTTTAATTTTATTTTTAATATTTTGGGGGTGAGGTCACAAGGCCTAGGGGAGGCAGATATGGAGCAACTGGGAATTGAGTGTGATTGGGGTGTAAGAGATGAAATTCCTGAATGATCATTAAAAATATTAATTTGAAACAAAGAAAATGATAAGAAAGGAAGGAAGGAAGGAAGATAGGAAGACAGGAAGAAAGAAAGAAAATGCCTCCATAAGAATGACCTGAAGGCAAGTCTGTAGTCCATTTTCTTGATGAGTGATTGATGGGAAAGGGCCCAACTTAGTTTGGGTTGGGCCACACCTAGACTGGTGGTATTGGGCTCTATAAGAGGGCAGGTTGAGTGAGGTATCCCCAAAATAGAAAGAAACACATGGCATATACTCACTTATATAGACCTATAAGATAGGATAAACATACTCAATCTATACATCTAAAGAAAATAAGCAAAAATGAGGACCTGGGATAAGATGATCAATCCTCACTTAGATAGGCAAATGGGATGGACACTGAATGTAGGAGAAAACAAGCAACAGGACAGGAGCCTATCACAGAGAGCCTCTGAAAGAATCTACCTAGCAATGTAACAAAGTAGATATTAAGACTCACAACCAAACCTTCGGCAGAGTGCAGGGAATCATACGAAAGAATGGGGAGTTAGTAAGACTTGGAGAGGACAAGAGCTCCACAAAGACCAAATATATCAGGGCATAAGGGTCTTTTATGAGACTGTTTCTCCAACCAAAGACCATGTATGGATATAACCTAGAAACCCTTCTTGGATATAGCCCATGGTAGCTCAGTAACCAACTGGATACCCTAGTAAGGGGAACAGGGACTATTTCTGTCATGAACTCAATGGCTGGTTCTTCAACACCCCCCCCCCCAAGAGCCTTGCTAGACCCCAGAAGAGGACATTGCAGCCAGCCCTGAAGAGCCTGATAAGCTAGGGTCAGATGGAAGGGGAGGAAGTCCTTCCCTATCAGTGGACTTGGAAAGAGGCAGGGAGGAGATGAGGGAGGGATAGGGAGAGTGGGAGGGAATGAGGGAGGGGGCTACAGCTGGGATACAAAGTACATAACCTGTGATTAATATAAAAATAAATAAATTATAAAAATAAAAGAGGGCAGGTTGAATAAGGCATGGGAAACAAGCCATTAATCAGTACTTCTCCCTAACCTGTGCATTAGCTATTGCCTCCAGATTGCAGCCCTACTAGATTACCTATTCTGACTTCCTTCAATAATGGATGACAATATGGAAGCATAATCCAAATAAGCCATTTTCTCCCCAATTTGCTTTTCGTCATGGCCATAGCAATAGTAACCATAAATATAATAACCACTCATCTGAGATTTTATAAAATAGTACTTAATAATATATAGGGTAAAATAGATACTTAAAACAGATTTAACCAACCTGTTCTTATTCCCATGATTCAAAAGGATTTTGTTTTCATAAATATCATACCTGCCAATACAAACAAGTAGGACATAGTGTTTTGTTTGTTTGTTTTTTAATTTTTTATTAATTACACTTTATTCACTTTGTATCCCCCCTGTAGCTCCCTCCCACCTCCCCTCCCAACCCCTTCCTTCCTCTCCTTTCTCCATATATGCCCCTCCCCAAGTCCACTGATAGGGGAGGTCTTCTTTTCCTTACTTCTGATCCTAGTCTATCAGGTCTCATCAGGAGTGGCTGCATTGTCTTCTTCTGTGGCCTGGTAAGGCTGCTCCTCCCTCAGGGGCAGCTGATCAAAAAGCAGGCCAATCAGTTCATGTCAGAGACAGTCCCTGTTCCCATTACTATGGAACCCACATGGACACTGAACTGCCATAGGCTACATCTGTGCAGGGGTTTTAGGTTATCTCCATGTATGGTGCTTGATTGAACTATCAGTCTCAGGAAAGACCCCTTTGCTGAGATTATTTTTGGTTCTGTTGTTCTCCTTTTGGGGCTCCTGTCCTCTCCAGATCTTAATATTTCCCACATCTTTCATAAGATTCCCTGCACTCTGCCCAACAGTTGACCATAAGTCTCAGCATCTGCTTTGATAGTCTGCAGGGCAGAGCCTTTCAAAGGCCCTCTGTGGCAGGCTCCTGACTTGTTCTCTGTTTTCTCCTTCTTCTGATGTCAATCCTCTTTGCCTTTCTGGATGGGGATTGAGCATTTGTTTTTAGTGCATGGATTCGGTATGTTATGTTGGAGTTGATTTCTGTTCCACCCCTTTTTTACCTACAGTGTTATAAATCACTGGACATGGTCTTAATATCTCTGAACCTCTTATTTTTCTTCTGTTACATGAAAGTAGTTACTAAGGTATGGTTCATTTTATCAACTAGAGAGGAAGATTAAACATGTAAAATATGTGTTTAAGAATTAAAAACATTGTAATTAGTCCATCAATATCACAATGGAGAAAAGTATCACTAGATCATGATATTAATACATGCTATTTATATACAACTAACAAGTTGGGAAAACAATCTGGTTCCCTTGATTTACCACATGACTTCAGATAGAGAGATTTCAAAAGCAGCAGCCAAACTGTCATAGATGAACTAATCACTTGTCCTCAGTAAGAAATTAAAAATAAGAATGAGCTAAAATCATTCTGCTGCTTCATTCCACTGCCTGGGTTCCATTCAAATAGTAACTGGATTTACATGGTAAAGTCAGTCAAATTTTGACAACCCTAGTGTTTACAATCCTGTGATACCCCGACTTAAAGCAATCTCCTCACCACTCTGATCTTCTCACTCCAGGAGTCTTTGTTTGCAGTCAACAAACTGTGCTCAAAAATTCCCCCACATTCTTCTTTAGGTATACAGGGCCCCTTAAGTCCCAGCATTGTGTTTCCTCCTTTCCTTAGCATTGTCTTTCAGAACAGAGTTGTCACCTCCGCTTCTCCTCATGCCTTTTTTGAGACAATGAGATTGGTGTCTGTGCAAAGGACATCAATGGCTTTTGGTATAACAGCATCTCCCCCTTCTGTTACCTCTTCCCAGTCATCTCTGGGTATAGTTATTGTATTCTTTCCTCTTTTTGTATGTTTTAAAATAATATTGGTACTCAGGTAGCTAACACCTTTCATCTCCCATCTATGGGAGTGAAAGCACAGCAAAAAATGCCAGATGTATTTCAAACAGAAAAGTGGGAGAAGTATGATTAAAACCTCAGAGGCACACATGAAGACCAACAAAGCCAAAAAAAAAAGAATAATAAGAAGAAAAGAAAAAAGCAGGGTTTGGGGGCCACTGCAGAGACTGATACAGCAACCAAAGACCATGCACAGAGAAGACCTAGACCCCATGCTCAGATGTAGCCCATAGACATCTCAGTCTCCAAGTGGGTTCCACATTAAGAGAAGAGACAGTTTCTGACATGAAATCAGTTGCCTGCTCCTTGATCACTTCTCCCTGGTGCAGTGAACTAGTCAGCCCACAAAGGAAGAGGATCCAGACAGTCCTGATGGAATGTGATAGGCTAGGGTCAGACAGTAGGGGAGGAGAACTTCCCCATCAGTGGACTAGGGGAGAGGGATAGGAGAAGAGGAGAAGAAGAACGGAGGGTGGGGCTGGGAGGAGATGAGGAAGGGGCTACAACAGGGATACAAAGTGAATACATTGTAAATAATAATAGTAATAATAATAATAACAGTAACATTCCTCAATAAAAATAAAACTCACAAGAATGGACTGCTTCATTTTACAAGTGCTCATGGAGCACCTATTGCAGATCAAACATGGCATTGTGTACTGGGGAGACACTGACAAAGAGAGGTAGGGAGGCTGACTTCAGAACCTTTACCATCCAGTGAGAAAGCAAAAAGACTGTTACAGTTGAAAAAGCTCCATGAAGCAGGGTGTCTGGCTTCCACATTCATTGGCCTCTGCTGCAAACGGTTTCATTTGTTTACAGAAATTAGCAAATTTTCAGTTGTTAATATGTCTGCTATTTAACCAGCAGAGAAGAAAATCAATCGGAGATGTGTATATAATATGTATGTATACAACTATGTTTTATAAAAGCCGAACATTTTCAGGAGATTTTAGTTAAACAAAATTTTACTGTGATTTGTTTAAGGGATTTTGTGGATATTAAAGTCCAGCTAAGATTATCACACATGGAAAAGGGGCAAATATATGAGACAGGATCCACATCCTTCCAAAACTGATATAATCAGACTTGTATAAATAAGAGACTGAGCTTGACTTTCCTGAGAGAATCCAAAAGCAAAATTAATAAAAACACAAAAGGATAATTATGTGGTAGATAAAAGAGTTGCTTTTAAGAGCTTTAGGGATAATAAGTACTTATAGGTCTTTTAGTCCCTTAGTGAACAATGTCAAACCAGAGTACCTTTTCTTCAAATACATTAAATGGATTATGAGTTATATTAAAATTAATTTTATAATAAATAGGTTCACTTTATTTTTATTTCTCAGATTTTTTGTTTCATGTTTTCCTTTTTAAATAAATTTTATTTATTTATTATAATTTATTCACTTTATATCCCCACTGTAGCCTCCTCCCTCATCTCCTCCCTCTCCCTTACCCTCCCTCTTCTCCCTCTATGCCCTTTCCCTAGTTCCCTGATAGGGAGGACCTCCTCCCATTGTATCTGACACTAGTTTATCAGGTCTCATCAAGGCTGGCTCCACCTTTTCACACTCTACACTCCTTCCTCTTTCTGCTCTCTTAAAACATTTCCTTAGGAGTCTTTGCTCCAAGGAATCTAAGTGAAGAAAAATGTTTTAGAAATACATATTTGATATGTGAGCACAAGACAAAATAAAAAATTACACTATTCCCTGAATATCAGCTTTCTTAAGTTCAATACATCCTCACTAGTCACATCCGTTTTTGTCAGAATGATACTTGGCTGAGAACTTTGCATGAGATTTATCTGCAGCAAATACCCTCAAGGTGAGGGCCATTGTATTTCTAATCACATTTTAATTGTTGGCTTTAGTAACAAAGTCTGAGGTTTATAAGTTTATAGTTTCTGGTTTTGTCCTCAGAATACCAAAAATGTAACTCACAAATTTCTGAGAAACTTGTAGTCACCCCTTGCACATTTTGTTTTATAATGTTCAAATCTGCATAAAATACTGCGTTAAGAGAGAACCTCTGTGTCTCTGCATAACTGCCACACACAGAAGAATTCGCATGATACATACAAGGCAATGACGGTTTAAAAAAAGAAACAAAGAAAGAAACAACAACAGCAAAAAACAAATATGTTGCCAGACATGAAATTTCTCTTTAGAGAGAGCTTGAAGATAAGTCTTATAGATGTGTACACCTGTATATGTGTGTTAGAGGGTATGAATGGTTACATAAAAATGTGTTTGCATGTGTGTATGGAGAGCAGAAGTAGGTATCAAGTATCTTCTTTAATTTCTTTCCCCATGAAGCTCAGGCGCTTCACTAGAATGCTGGCAGTATGTCTCTGGGACCCTCCTTCATCTATTTTCTCCATGCTAGGATTACAGAAGCACACTGCCATGCATGAATTTTTGAATGTTTCCTGGAGTCAGAGCTCAGAGTCCTACGGTTCTTTATCAAGCAGTTTACCAACAGGACAGTCTGTGCCATCCTTCCACCCATTTCAGCCATGATTCTCTACCTTTTAAGATAAAGAACACGAATGCTTTTGTTTTAATTGGTCAAAGGATTAAATGAAAGAAATGGGTATGAATATGCTGAAAAGATGTTTTTCTTACCCTCTAAAGTACAACATAATGAATGTATTCAAAGCACCATTGCTACCAAATGATGTTGGAATCCACATTTTTCTGTCTCCATTTCAATATCTCCCCCATGAGGTGTAATTCATTTCTCACCAGTCTATTCATCACAAATATGTACGTTCCATGAAAACTCATAGAAGACACCAAAATATATATCGTACACAAAGGCAAATTGCAGAGATGAGTAGCACTATGCTAAAGGGCATTTTCATCTCTCTTGTCCCTGGGGTAAATATTGTAAGTCTTATCTCTAAATGATGCAATCAAAACCAATGTAATTGATTCTTGATAACTCTGTTTACCATTCTTTTCATAGCTGCTTATGTAACCATTTGGTGTTCTCAAACTCTGAACTTAGTTTTGATGATGAATTATGCATTTAGAGCCACAAAAAATGTTAAAGTCTCATTGTCTTTGTAGGTGCAAATAGCCTGCTATATCAAGAGAATTTTAGTGGTGCATTCATAGTGTAAGTGGCCTTCATGTATAAAAATATTCTAAGGGAAGAAAACAGGGAACTGGAAAATGAGCTAACTTTTTTCTTTCTTAGTGATTCGTCACACTGTGCTAAGTCTGTCAAAGCCTGCAAACTTCACTCTAATTTCTTAGACATGGCACAGCAGGGAGAAAAAGAGAAAGTCGTGTTACTTTTATCTGTCTACTTTATTTCTTCATCTTTGTGTAACTTTGGACTATGCAATTCAAATCCATGGCACTGAGAGAACATCTTTAATGAAACAGCCACTGAGATAATGAATGATGATTCAGAAAAACAAAAATCACACACAAGGAATAGGTCAGAGGCCTGTGCCTACATATGTTGAAAAGATAAATCCATTGCTGAGCTGAATCCTGGTTGTCCTATTTCAATGCTTATAGCATGTGTCATATAATGCTATCATAGTATTAATAACATGAGTTTGTTTTCTCTATGCACTTTTCTTCTACATTTTACATATACATTGCTAGCTCCACTCTAACAAAATTTGGTCTTTAAGGCTCTAAAGATCTCATTGCAAGCCTTCCTACTACAAAACAAGTGACTACCACCTTGCCTATAGCTCCCTGCCCAGTTTACTGTCATTAGATTATTTGAAGAGATTTGTACCCTTCTATGTTGCAAAAGCACAGCCCTAAACTCAGAATGTCATCAACCCGTTTCTCATAGATGCATTCTACAGACAGTGTGACTACACAGAAGTTACTTTATCTCGTTGATCGTCTCGTCATTTGTAAAAACTGCACTATAATCACTTTCTTCCTCCACCAGCCTTCACAAAATAATAACTCCTCTCTGCTGGCACTCTTGCTCTCCCTTATACAATCATCAAAGTCGTACCTCAGCTGCATTTCCACTGGTAGAGGAAGAAACAAGAGCAAATTGACTTTTCTATTGATGTTGATTCATTTTCTAGAATGCCTGACATATAAGCCATGGAAAATTTTAGCCTTCTCCATCTTGACACAGAGTATTTTCCCTCTTTTAATAAATTGCTATGCTTTAAATGTTTAACCCTTCCAAAAGTCATGCTGAAATATAATTGCATTTACAACATCATTGAGAGGTGAGGCATTTAAGAAAAAAGATTAAGTCTTGAGGGTTTTGCCCTCCCAAATGGATTACTGCTGTTATTACAGCTGTCCATTTCTTTAAAAGAGATAAATTGGGCTCCTTTCCTTCTCACCCTTGCTTGTGTAGCTGTGTGTGATGCCTATGGTGTAGCAACAAAGACTCTTGCCTCAGGCCCAAACATTGATCATGGACTTTACATCTTCTACACTCTGAGGAAAAGTGCTGTTTTGTATACGTTGCCTGGTGCATAGGACATTCCGTAATCACAGCACAAATGGACTAAGGCAGAAATTCCATAGAAAAAAATGAATACATACATCTAATTCTTACTCCAGACCTCTTCAGAAGAGGTATACAGGTTTGACCTGTTATTTCCCACTTCATTGTCTTTGTGATTGCAAACTCTGGGCAGATAATGCTCAAGAGCTTGGCGTCATTGCCCTACCTAACATGGAGCTACATGGAATAATTAATTTCTGCCTATGAAACATTCCAAATACCTTAGAATTAAATTACTGTTGTGTTTATCCTCTCTCTTAAGCAAATATTTGCACAAGTGAAAATTCAGTGCCTTGACATTTGTTGAGATGGTTGCACCGAAAAATGAGGTAAATTGACTGAGAGACAGGTGTTAGCAGTCAATGTGGAAGACAGACCTTTGTCAATGGGAAACTACAAGGGGTGAGGGAAATATGCAGAATCAAGAAGTACTCAGAGAGACTGGGTAAGCTATCATTTAGAAATAGCAATTTCTTCTCAGCTGAAGTAGTATGTGAAAATATATTCTGGATATTCTGATTGATTGCCCTTTCCCTATCTTACCAAATTAGTAAGGTGATCTGCACAAGAAAGAGGAACAGATGGGATTTTATCTAAGTAGGTAGGGTGCATGCCTAACCTTACTAGGATCCCAAATTCAATCCCAAGCATCATGTAAACTAACTATGGTGGCCTTGACTTGTAATCTCTGTACTTGGGAGGTGGAAGCAAGATGATCACAAATGGCAGGGGAGGGCATAGAAAGAGGGAGAAAACAAGGAACAGGACAGAAGCCCACGACAGAGGGCCTCTGAAAGACTCTACCCAGCAGGGTGTCAAAGCAGATGCTGAGACTCATAGCCAAATTTTGGACAGAGTGCAGAGAATCTTATGAAAGAAGGGGGAGATAGAAAAACAAAACAAAACAAAACAAAACAAAAAACCCTGGAGAGGACAGGAGCTCTACCAGGAGAGCAACAGAATAAAAAATATGGGCCCAGGGGGCTTTTCTGAGACTGATACTCCAACCAAGGACCATTCATGGACATAACCTAGAACCCCTGCACAGAGATAGCCCATGGCAGCTCAGTGTCCAAGTGGATTTCCTAGTAATGGGGACAGGGCCTGTCTCTGACATGAACTCAGTGGCTGGCTATTTGATCATCTACTCCTGTCGGGGGAGCAGCCTTCCAGTCCACAGAGGAAGTCAATGCAGCTAGTCCTGATGAGACCTGATAGGCTAGGGTCAGAGGGAATAGGAGGAGTACCTCCACTATCAGGGCACTTGAGGAGGGCCATAGAAGAGAAGAGGGAGGAAGGAAGGGTGGGATTGGGAAGGGATGAGGGAGGGAGCTACAGATTGGGTACAAAGTGAATAAACTGTAATAAATAAATAAATAAATAAATAAATAAATAAATAAATAAATAAGTAAGTGAAAAAAAATAGATCACTCTCAGCTACATAAGATAAAGGAAACCTAGGGTAGAGATCTCTGAAAAAAGGTAAGGATATAAGAAACACAGTTTCCAAGATGATTTCATTATGACGCTAATAATCTAAATTATGAATGTATTTTTATGTCATTGTGCCCCAAATCGAGAGATGTGGTATCCAAGTGTATAACCTGAGTTTATATCTTAAGAGAAGATTAATTTTGATAAGTGTAGGATCTTAAGGAGTAGAGAGGAAGCTATATTTCATATACCCTGTATATTCCATTGGAACACTATTAGGATCCTGATATATACCTATAGTCATTCACCATTAAAAAATAAAAAGTAAGATCATGTACATTTGAAATACTACAGAATTTAGATGCAGAATTTAAGTCTGACTCTGTTTTCCAGATTCACAGTGAAGATATCTTATGCCTTTTGTATTATAAAGTATTATAAAGCCATATTAATTATACTGACATTCTCTGAAATCCATTCTCTCAGCTATAGCAATCTCATGGAGGCTCACCTTTCTTCAAATAAGGTATTTAGATGTAGCATCTATAAGCAAATCCATCCTTATATTTTTTCAGTTACTTTATATAAAATTTAAATAAGTTTTTCTCATAATGTTGGAAGTACGTGGAAGGTCTGATGTGAAAAAAATAATGCAAATTTTGGTTTCAAAAGTGATTTTCTCCTGAGGATATTTTCAAATCTTATAGAAAGTGATGTCATCTCAAAATAGATTCTACTGTGATTATTCTAATATTTACTTGTTGCAATTTGTATAATCAGTGCAAAGGAAATAGAACATGGAAAGTATGGAGTTATGTCCTTTTAAGTATTATAGAATAACTCCAGAAATTATTTGGTAAGGATAAGCACTAAACTGTTACTGAATTTGTAAATATTTTTCAATACCTATTATTATTAAGAGTCCTTGTATAAGACTATTTCTGTTTAATGTTCATGAACTTGAGAATTTTTAAATCTAGCAAAATATGATTGCTAAAAATGTTTCTTTTCATATTCACTCAGCTCTGAATTCAAATATACTGTGTGAATTCTAAATAGGGAGAAAAGTTGATTGTGCAAACTTTATGAGGCCACATACTTCCTTGACCCCATTTTGCAAAATAGGACCTGAGGACCAGCCAAGATTCACTCCAGCCTGTGCAATTACCAAGTTCTTTATCTGCTTTTACTGCCCAAGGTCTGGCACATATTGCTTTCTATTATTCCTATTTGTGTCTAGAACAGTTAACTTATACTGTGTTGAGAATGAAAGAGGGAAAATAAAAGCTGAAGTGTATTCTATTGTTTAACTTAATCCTTAAAAATTATGTTCATTGCAATTAAGCCATTTCAATTTCTCCTTTAAGCGTTTCGTTAGTGACACGACAACGATGCTTCTACAGTTCATCATACCACAGCAGTCATATAAAAATTAACAGGACGGAAAGGGAAATCCCTCTTGTGTTCTGTCTTACACAGAAAAACTTTAAAAGAAAGACTACAAATACATGTTTATACATACGTGCATATCTATATGTCCATGCATACATATACCTATCATGCAATTATAGCCATGTTTTATATATGTTTGTATGTATGTGTAGATCTTTGAATGTAAATATACACTTATGTTTTAATTACAGTAGCTCTTGTTAACTTCTTAAAGATTAAAATATCAAATCCATTGAATTCTACGTTTTTGGTTATGTTCACATAAACTGAAAGTTTGAAATAAAGAAGTCATATTTAGTATTCCGAACGCTGAGTTACATGTTACCACAAATTCTTAACTTATACTTGTTTTAATTCCTTTATTTTATATTGCTGAATGTTTTTCAGTATTTCCCAGGAGGCCTCAGTGGATTTTTTCCCCTCAATTAATTATCATCATGATATCGGGTATAAGGATGGTTGAAGGATAACTTTCCCCTCTACAAATACTTATTTAACAGTTTTGCGTGGGGAGTTGTGGAATGATGCATTGTTTTCTGTGATAGCATGATGACATGAATTCAGATTGCATTAAATATCTATGTTAAATTGCAAGGTGTGGCTGCATATACCTGTAGCCATAGGACTGAGAGCAGAGGTTGTAGAGTTGGGATGCTCAGTTTCAGTTGCCAGCTTGTAAACGAGGTGAAGTATAGAGTGTCCGGGGTCTCATGGGAACAATGTCTCAAGTAAATAAGGGACTGACCACCAGAGAGGGTATGTTTTCATCCTAAGTCTTCATACTCCACAGGTAGAGTCATCAGAACATACACATGTGTGCTTAAGCGTATCACACAGAGCTTGAAGTAGAAATATCTTATTATTTCTGCACAATAAGTACATAATTGTCTACCTATGCAGTAAATAATATTTATATTATACTCAGAACATGCTACTGAACTACTAAGTCTGAAAATATTTTGAAGAGGGAAGGACTGATTGAGACTGACCATTCTCTCAAAGTAGTCCCAGTTTGGGATTCCCCAAAAGAACATATTCCAAAATCACCAGTTTCCAGATGAAACTAAATTGATTGAATTAGTTATTCAAAGATGTTCTATTGATTTTCTACATGGTTTTCATAAAGTTCACCTCCTTCATGCAAATAATAACAGCAAATTATCTATATTAACACATTATTTTATAACATTGACACAGTATAGAGAAAATATGCAGTGAAAGTCTAGTCATTTAGAATGTTGTCTGTACAGCCCTTTGAGCTCCTGAAGCCAGCTCAGTCTATACCCCACACCAGCACGTCTCTGACAGTGGAGGAGATAAATACCTATGTATTATTTAGTTGAAAGGCAACAATAATTGAAAAATAATTATTAACATCATTAGAGCACTTCTTTCTCTCCACAGCCTGGCCTCAGATTCTTTGTCTTAAACACTTCATATCGTCCCCTGTATTTACAATTGGTTAGTCTGAAAGACAGATGGGGGGGAGGGGGGAGGGGGATACAGCTGAGATACAAAATGAATAAACTGTAACAAAATTTTAAAAAGGTTTTAAAAGTTAAAAAAGCAAGAAAGAAAAAGTTGGGCTGAAGAGATGGTTCAGCAGTTAAGAGTACTTCATACTCTTCTGGAGGAGCTGGGTTCAGCTCCCAGCACCCTCACTGAGCAGTCAACAACCATTGTCATCCAGACCTAGGGAATCCAACACCCTCTTCTGGTTTCCATAGGCATTGAAAAGCACATGGATTCCCTGGATTACAGAGAGTTGTGAGCCCCCTGATGTGGTTTCGGGGATCTGAACCCAGGTCCTCCGTGAAGTACTCTAAACCATTGACCTACCTCTCGAGTCCCTCATGCCCTAATCTTAATGTAGGGTAGAGCTCTCCAGTCTCTATTCTTCTGCTGGACCATCAGTCCCAAGCACTAAATAAGTAATGTTAATGTTTATTAAATAAAGCATTTTCCTTTAAAAAAGAAGTAGACAGACAATAATCGGAAACAGATTTTGGATGTTTTCTTTTTTTCCTAAAACTTTCCAAAAATTCATTTTCTTTTTTTTTTTTT
>CM053744.1:35976241-36019974 GCA_028658305.1 Pachyuromys duprasi
AATGATCCTTTCCCAATCTGTTGGCTGTCGTTTCGTTCGGATGACAGTGTCCTTTGCTTTACAGAAGCTTTTCAGCTTCATGAGGTCCCACTTATTGATTGTTGATCTTAGAGCCTGTGCTGTTGGTGTTCTATTCAGGAAGAAGTCTCCTGTGCCAATGAGTTCTAGGGTCTTTCCCACTTTTTCTTCTAGAAGGTTTCTTAGAGATTTTATTTTTCCTCCACATATACTGAGGGTTCCAACACCCATTTCAAGTTGCAAAAATGTGTGTGTGTGTGTGTGTGTGTGTGTGTGTGTATGTGTGTCTACTACCTTTGATATCCTCATCTGGGTTTCTGGTTTGCTATGTATAGAGTTACTGATATCACTATTGTAAGGCACCATGGCTCATGGATGTGAGAAACAGCAGCCATGTAAAAACGGCACCGTTAATGTGATCTAGTGTTATGTACAGCCTATTCAGGCAGCCTTGGTTTGTTGGATTGAGATAAACAATATCATAGCTACAGTTCCCAAATAATCAGATACTACTATTTACCAAGTATAGCAGACGATACAGTCTAATTCTTTCTACTTTCTCTTCTAATAACTTTATAACAATTTAAAGCAATATAATTATGATATGAATCACAAATAAACCAGTAAAATTAACATCCCTTATTTAAATTACCCAGAAAATATGGACTTATGTTTCTGGGAGAATACAGTCCAAGCCAAAGTTTGGCAAACATGCCGACTAATTGGATACTATGGAAGGGTTATTAGTATTGCATCTAATAGTTAAACTGTATTGCTTTTTTCCAATTGTAATTTATTATTATTATTTATTTTTACAATGCCAGATTGAGTCTTAACTTTCAACTTGACACATCTGAGAGGAAATCATCAGTTGAAGACTTGCCTAGGTCAAATTGTCCTATGGACATATCAGTACTGTTGTATTGACTGATACAGGTGGACCCAGCTGACCCTGCACAGACCATTTCTAGGCAGGTGTTTCTGATTTGTGTAAGAGAGCTCAATAACCAAGAGCCAAGATATGATGTATGGAGACAAACTAAGTAGGATCCTGCTTCACACAATAGAAACTTCTATTTATATGCATATATTTCAGGAGTCTTTCTCAGAAAGAGAGGTGTTAGTCTCTCATGTTTTACCCAAGAGATAAAGAGTTATATGGGTTTTCTGAAGTTTGAATGTATAAGGAAACAGAGTAATTACCCATTGCCGCTTCTTTGGCCTTTTAATTGATCCCTCCTGATGTCTTGGAATAACTTGAAGTATAACTGGAACGTTAAGGAATTTTGTTGTTGTTGTTAAATCCTTTCTCCAAGCTTCCAATAATTATGCGTGTATAAAATATTTTTTAATTTGAACTATTAATAATCTTTCCTGTTGGAAGTTTTATCTGAAGTCACCTTTGCCACAATAGAAAATGGTTATTGTTGGCTAAGCATTTCTGGAGATGTGCTTTAATTTAGTCTTAAGTTCTAAAGATACAGAATGAGGCAATAGAACTCAGGGACAAGGAACTGTAACATTTAAACCCAATGTTGCCATTGATCTGTATCTGTCTCTATATCTATTCCTACCTATATACACGTTTTTTGTTTGTTTGTTTTTTTGAGCTGGTGCCATGGATAATATGAAATCCTTAAGACTACCAGACTAATGATCCACCATTAAGCTATCTTGTAAGCACAACATGCACATTTCCGATGTATAGAACTTTCATGGATTTGTGTCTTGTAGAAATAAGTTGGTCTCTAAAAATTCTTAAATAAACAACTTTCACTGTAAAATATATGAAAATAAGTCTGACTGTTCAGAAAATCATTTCAAATTTATTCATGTGAAACTGGGATATATTTTAAAGGGGGAAATGAATGTCATAACAGCAACATAAAACCAATACAATCTTTTAAAGAACTTGAGACAGTGAGCTCGAAAAAAAATCCTGATCCTTTCCAATATGCTGTTATTGGATGAATATTACCCAGAAATATGTATTTGCTTTCACTTCCCTCCAGGCACATCCCAGTGTCTTGCACTGTGGCAGTAAAGATTAGCAGGCTGAGGACTCTGAGTGTTCCACAGCTTTTCTTTCTTTGTTTGTTTCTTTTTAAATTTTTTCTAAATGTGTTATAGTTTAATTTTCAATTTATTTATTTATATTATTTGTTACATTTTATTAACTTTGTATCCCAGCTGTATCTCCCTCCCTCATTTTCTCCCAACCCCACCTTTCCTTCCTCATCTCCTCCCTGCCCCTTTCCAACTCCACTGATAGGGGAAGACCTCCTCCCCTTTCATCTGACCCTAGCTTATCAGGTATCTTCAGGACTAGCTGCAAAGTCCTCCTCTGTGGCCTAACAGGGCTGCTCCTCCCTTGAGGGGTGGGGAAGTCAAAGAGCCAACCATTGATTTCATGTCAGAAATAGTCCCGTTTCCCCTTACTAGGGTACCCACTTGGATACTGAGTTACCACGGGCTACATCCCAGCAGAGGTTCTAGGTTATATCCATACATGGTCCTTGGTTGGAGAAACGGTCTCATAAAAGACCCCTGTGCCCAGATATATTTGGTCCTTGTGGCGCTCCTGTCCTCTCCAGGTCATATTCACTCCCCCTTCTTTCATATGATTCCCAGCACTCTGCCAAAGGTTTTCTTATGAGTCTCAGTTTCTGCTTTGACACACTGCTAGGTAGAGTCTTTCAGAGGCCTTCTGTGGTAGGCTCCTGTCCTGTTACTTTTTTTCTCCTACATCAGATCTCCATCCCATTTGTCTTTCTAAGTGAGGATTGACCATCTTAACTCAGGTCCTCTTTCTTGTTTATCTTCTTTAGGTGTATAGATTTCGTTATGTTTATCATATCTGATAGGTCTAAATAAGTGAGTATATACCATGTGTGTCTTTCTCCTGAGATAACTCACTCAGAATGATCTTTTCTATATCTCACCATTTGCCTGCAAATTTCATGATTTCCTCATTTTAATTTCTGAGTAGCATTCCATTGTGTAAATATACCACAAATTCTGTATCCATTCCTCCATTGATGGACATCTGGGTTGTTTCCAGGTTCTGGCTATTACGAATAAAACTGTTAAAAACATGGTTGAGCAAATGTCCTTGTTATGTACTTGAGCAACCTTTGGATATATGCCCAGGAGTGGTATAGCTGGGTCTTGAGGAAGTGCTATTCCTAATTGTCTCAGAAAGGGCCAGATTGATTTCCAAAGTGTTTGTACCAGTTGACATTCCCACCAGCAATGGAGGAGGATTCCCCTTTCTCCACAACCTCTCCAGCATGTGTTGTCATTTGAGTTTTTGATCTTAGCTATTCTGATGGGTGTAAGGTGAAATCTCAGGGTCGTCTTGATTTGTATTTTCCTGATGACCAAGGACAGTGAACATTTCTTTAAGTGTTTATCTGCCGTTCAGTATTCCTCTATTGAGCATTCTCTGTTTAGCTCCATACCCGATTTTTAAATTGGATTGCTTTGCTCTTTAGCTTCTTTTTTTCTTTATATATTCAGGAGGCTCAGAAGAATCTTCACATGTGACAAAACTAGGCATCCTTGCCCCATTTCCTCTGCGGGCCACTACCCACAATATAGCATTGGTGTGATCAGAAAATTCGAAATGTGAGTCAGCCATGAAATGGGCGCATACATTACTAGATAACAGAGGAAGAAGCCAATAATTTCAAATAATTTGGGGCACAAGTTTTCCTGCTCTCAATGCCACTTCTGCTTAGATTTCAACTCCAATCTTCAGGGCAGGTGTTTCATATTTGTTAGTGTTCCTCTATTTTTCTGCCACACTTAAAGCACTGTGTTCTTTGTGGTGGAGATGTTCTACCACAAAAGAGATAGAAATTTGTATGTATTGTCTCACTTCAACAAGCCAAATAGAAAAAAGTCCATAAATATCAAAACTAAAACTATTCTTAATCTGCGAAGAAAACATTAACAGTGCACTTTTAAAAATTATGAACAGCTAGAAATCAGTATTAATATCCATATACCTCACATTGTTTTTGAATAAGGTATGTGATATACATGTATGGAAACATTTTGAACCTCATTGATATATACAATAATTCTGATTAGTAAGATGAGATACTTCAGCACAAAATCTAAAGAAACATACGTATGCATACATAGAAATTGATGAAAATGTTGGAACTTCTGAATTCTAATCCTTTTTATTTTGCATGGAAAAGTCTCTTCCAATAAAAATCTGATACCATGAGGGATTTAAGAAGAAAATTTTACTACAGATTACATATTTTCTGTTTGTAGGAACTGAACCCAGGGCACTGGTTACAATGGGCATATGCTCACTCATGAGAATTTTTCACTACACCCTATCTTTCTCCCTACCTCTCTCCCTCTCCCTGTCTTCCTCCACTTCTTCCTCTTCTTCTCCTTTCCATTTTTCTTCTCCTTTCCATGTTAAGATTTTTTATGTCTTATTTTATTTCTTATTCATAGGTGTCTTTGATAGTAACTGTATTTGAAATACAACTGTCATTATTTTCTCTAATCATAGTTGACAAAATAGATAAATTACTTAAAATATTTTTTGAGAGATACAGGCCGGATGATGTGTAGCCTTGGTGGCCTGAAACACAGTATTACTCACTCCCCGTCCTGAACACTGAGATTCAGGTCTGTGTCATGTTATAACACCAACTGATTAGGTTTCAGTGCAAGACATTATTAGCAGTTCTCCTAAGCCCAATTGACCACCAGTTACATTGACATTAGATCAAACTCTTTCTCTGGGAACTTTAAGAAAACACTCTGATTTTCTTTTTCTATACAAGTTTCCATAGATAGCAACCTACTTCATTCTTATATAATGCTCACTCCCTGTGTTCATGCGTGCAGGCATTGTGAAATCTGCTATATAAAATATAATCTAACTTAATATTTTCTAATTATGTTATATAAATTTAATGTATATGAAGTATTTGTTATGCACAGCCCCTTACCCTGAGTGCCTAGAACATGATTCAGCATATGGAGGTTGAATAAATATAAATTAATATGAACTATGAATGCATTCCTAGCACTTTATGCATAGTCAAGTTTAGGCTGCTTGAAAATCTCTGAATACTCTTTCTCGAAGACACACACGAGGCTAATCCTAGCCATGCTAGCCTATGCAATCCTGATTAAGAAAGAGACCCTGTGCCCCTGTGTTTGTAATTTATCACGTTGACTCTGACGGCATTAAACTGACTCAATTCGGTTACAGCATTCCATGAAGACTCCATTATTATCTTGATTTTTCTAAAAGAGACCCATTCATTACATGGTTTTCCCCCAAAGGAGTATTTTTTTTCTTTGCTCCTTTTTACAGGTTCCACTGAGACAAATGTTATTTGTATCCAATGAAGAAAGATGGTCTTAGTTTCAAGAAAAAAAAAAGTCAATGAATTAAGTTGGTTTATTTTTAAGCAGGTCATTTTTCATACTCTAGCTTGCCCGGAGCAAAGCTTGCACTGTCCTGAAACTTCACCTCAGTTTCATCAGATAATTAAGCATTTACTATTTACTTGCCCGGCATTTCATTTACACAGTCCATCTTCAGTCGCTTAGGGTGCACCGCAACAGTTTTCTCACTGCTGGCCTCAAGTTAGAGCTTTTGAAAGAAATGCTACACTTTTCCTTGTCTGTGCCCAAAATGCTACAAGCAAACATATGGTATTGAGGGTGGTGGAGACAGAAAAGAAAAAAAAAGGCAATATTTTTAGACTACAAATAAGCTATTTTGAGCCTTTTGAAGTACCATAATAAAAGCTATTCACAAAAATGATGGTGCATTTTACAATTGCTTCCACTCACATCTTGTCCAACACTTACACTGTCTCTCTCCTATGCCTACTTATAGAGCAAATCTGGGCCTATTTTCATGTTTAGTAGGTCCCATTCCAAGTCAAAGACCTTCCCTAATATGAGATACATCCATGCGTTTCAAGTGGTAGCTTAAGAGAATTCAAAAAATGGGTGCAGAATCACACAAATTCACTTTTGATATAGCTTCAAACACCTTGATCAAGGAATGCCATGAAGTCTCACTGATCTGTCTTTGGTGATACTCAAATGCTGTTAGTACCTTTATCAAAAGCAATGTGTGAATTAAACGAACATATATTTGATGAGGTAAGTGGATGCATACAGCACCATGTAGAGATGTAGTAAATGTTCAATTAAGGAATGGCTGTTAATACTACTGTTTCTGTCATAAGTATTGGATAGAATGTTTTCATCTGAAGTTGCAGAGCTTCTTAACTTAATCTTTATAAGTACTCTCATCATGTGCTCAAACATTTCCACTGGCAACATTGTCTAACATGCAGACAGAGAAGTGGATGTAGATGGGAGGGAGGTACAGAGGAACTGGGAAGAGTGGAGGGAGAGAAAACCCTCTTCTGGATACATAATATGAGAAAAATCTATTTTCAACAAAAGGAAAAATAAAGTTCAGGCAAATATAGAATTCAACAAATACATTGAGTTTCTCTGCATTGTTTACACTATCATTATTGCTAGAAAAACTGACACAAAGGATTGCAGTGACCTCAGGAAGAGGAAGATATGCTAACAAGAATCCCTTCCTTTATTTATTTTTTTACTAAACTTTTCTGTTTTCTGTAATAGAACTTAATTGAACAAAAATTTACTGTGATTTTAAGTTTTTTATTGTTTTTTTAAATTTAAAGCAGAAATAATGATAAGTGACCTAGGCATTGAAGGCATACCTTTGGAAATGACAAAAATGCAAATAATTATAAATGAATGGCAGATGATATATGATTGACATTAAAAGTGGTTGTTTTGTGAAAGATTGAAGAAAAAATTACATTTGAAAGTTTGAATGCTATAAACCCTGACATATGTCCTCTGACTTCTCTATTTTTTATGATCCAGTTACACTTTCTGTGGCAACTATCACTCTTGCCCTCTCTCTCCCATTCTTTTTCAAATACTATTTGAATTGTGTTTGAGTACAATGTTCTAGCCCTACAGACACACAAACTCATACAACAGAGAAGCCTCATTTTCCTTCTAGTATGAGACATTATTTTAAATGTAAAAAGTTAATAGTCACAATAAATGCTGATTTAGTTAAGGTCGCACAAGAAATTAAACAAATTTTGTGTTTCTCGGTGGTCTTGATAATAGAAATAAGTGGCAGGACATTCCTGAGGTAAATAAATCGTTATGACAACAGAACATAATTCCATAATGTGAGAATGTAATAAGCACTGGAAAGCAGAATTTATCTGTTCCAAAAACTAAAAGTTCTCCTCTTACTATTCATGTGAGGACAAAACAAGATAAAGGTTGTTTATTGTCTGTTATGCTTTGGAATTTCTAAATTGATTGAAAATGTTTTCACACCAAGAAATGGCTGACTGTGCTCTAGGAGCAATCTACTTTTCATAAAGATCCTGTACATAGCTACGTTGCACAGCCAGTTGAGTGAGTGGTTCTCTGTCTAATATTGATCACTTTATCTACATGTCTGGCCCTTACTGGCATGATAAGGTCCTTATGAAAAATGAAAAGGTCTGACCCTGTCTAACTGATAACCTTTTTTATAACTGAGTTGTGCTAGGTCACTTTCTGAAATCATCGAAAGACAATATAATACAGAGATATCTCTTTGAGAATGCTGATTTAGTTTTGTTTTCTGATGCTGTGTTACAATATCAAACCATAGAAACTTGGAGAAGAAAGGGTTATTTCATTTTATAATTCCCAGATTAGAAGCCATCACAAAGGGAAGACGGGGCAGGAATTCAGAACATTAATCTAGAGTTGTAACTAAAAGCAGAAAACATGGCTGAATACTACTTATTGACTTGCTTCCCACCTCATGTTCACCTACCTTTCTTATACATCCGAGGCCCACCAGCCTGCAGATGCTACCGCTCACAGTGAGCTTGGTTTTCCTTTGTCAATCCACTGTCAAGGAAATAACCCAAAGATATATCTGTATGCCATTTGATAAAGGAAATTCTTCAACTGATGTTTCTTTCCTCTTTCTAGATGTGTCAAGGTGGCACATGCTAACTATGACAAATGCCTTCATATATAAGAAGTTTCTATTCATTCCTGAAATTTTAATTACTATTTCTAGAATTTTAAATTTGAGTCAAAGTTTGAGAATATTCTTGATGGTTTTGATACATTGATATACTCCAAAGTTTCATCTTACTACTCTTATAATTGTGTTCACTGGTTTCTTAAGACAGGACTTTTCTGTTATAGAACAAAACTTTCTA
Source organism: Pachyuromys duprasi (assembly GCA_028658305.1). Lineage (NCBI taxonomy): Eukaryota > Metazoa > Chordata > Mammalia > Rodentia > Muridae > Pachyuromys > Pachyuromys duprasi. The sequence continues at coordinate 35,984,545 of CM053744.1, forward strand.
GACACATAAAAGTCCATGGCTCAGCATAGTATATATGCTTGAAAATGAAAACTTATATGTATATATATATATACATATATATACACACACACACACACACACACACACATATGAGGAACCTCAGACTCTCCAAGGATCACTAAGGATTCATCTAAAATGAAGAACTACCTTGCCTATTCTTGCTTCATTTCATTTCTGTTTCTCCTTTTCTAATCGATGGGAATCTGATATGAAGAACTTCCTTGCCAATTTAGCTTCCTGATGAGTTAGATTTTTCAGTCACGAACCTCATTAAGCAACTTGCATTCCTAGCTCCGGATGATTGTCTGTTTCTCAGAGTTTCCAAATAATCCTTATCCTTTGGTCACCACCAAGGGTATTTAAATTGGGTGAAGGTTTATTTTGGTTTTCATCCTAAGTGGCTTTGGCCTCAACTTACAGACAAGCCCCTGGCATACCAGTGAGGAATTTCTCTTGATAAGTTTAACTAGAGTTAGAAGAGATACACTAAATGTAGTACTTATTAGTGGCAGCCCAAATAAATGGAAGTTGGAGGAAAAAAATTGTTTTTTACCTCTTGGCCTTCAAGTTGTATAGACAAGTTCATCAAACCTGTTGTCATCTTGCTACTGCTCCTACAGCTGCTGTCTTTCTCTTTGTGTCTGGGACCATTGCTGTTCAATATGGACTGGAGACAAATATCTCTCCTGGAACTCTCTAGGCCTTCAAAGCCAGACGGGACTGATTAGTTCTTGGAATTATGACTGACCAGCTACAGGTCCTCAGACTTCCCCAAAGGTCAGCAGCAGCTATTGGTGTATCCCTGAACTCCCTGATGTATCCCTGTCTCCTTTAGGTCAATCTAATAATTTGTAATCCCATCTTAATTCACATATTCATTCTTTTGATTCTAGGAAACCTGACACAATTTCTATGCTGATAAAATTGCGAATTTTCAATAATATTTATTTTATCTATTTTTACATATTCTCTCTTTTCCTCTCTCAATCTCTTTTATCACTTTCTTTTTTGAAAAACCAAATGAGGGAAAAAGTTTTAAAGAAACAGTAAGAATTAGATATCCAGGGCACAGCGACCAGTTTTTCTTTTCCGCTGAACACATTCAAGTACAAATAATTCAAGAATTTACAAAAAGATGCATAAATTTCACCCTGAAGTCACTTTTCCAAGGCCATGTGCAATTAGATAACTTTTGTAACAAGATTCCTTGTTAGTTAAAGAGGGGCTCTATGTTATCGACACCTTAATCAATATAATTTATAGGCACTTTTCTATTTTAAGCACATAATTTGCATTTATTCTTTATTTATTATTGAATTTTGAATCAATTTCATTGTAACTTCTTTAGGTAAAACTGTCAGTTTTATCTATCCAATATTTTCTTAGCAACTACTGTGTAAATTGATAGAGTATTTCTCTGCAGACTGTTAACCAAACTGAGACCAGAATTAACTTATGAAAATACATATCACACAATTTTATACCAGCAAACTACAAACAATAAAGCTTAAGTGAATGTGTTGATATGAATCCCTATTACACTGGCTGAAAATCAAAGTAATGACTATAGTTGAGAGTATTTAATTAGGCAAATGGCAATATATATCTCCTTAAAATATTTACTGTATTAGGGAGCTTTAGTTATCTACACCAAACAACAATTTATTCTTCAGATATAAAGTACTTTAAAAAGCATCATCATTCTCATTATGTTTATGTTGAAAAAGAAACCGTCTTCTGAAATAAAATGTGAGACACTTGCAAGCAAACACTAGCCTTTGTACGTATTTTACCCCCTTGTTTAATTCAGTGACTGTAGAGTGAATTTACAATGAAAATTTTTGGCTTAATATGTTTATTATACTGGAAATGGTGAACAAAAATGTCCAGGTGAACTAGAGTTAAAAAGCAAAATATGACACTATTGTACCACATCTTCCAACCAATATATTTGTCTTTCATGGAAGCCCTTCCAACAAAACTGTACCCTATCACAATTGAAGTTCAAGATAGCTAGTTACGGTGGTGGTTCATGACTTTAATTCTTGTACTCGGGAAGTGAGGGCAAAAGATTAGATCTCAAGGAGAGCACTCAAATCTTGGGTCTTGGTAGTGATCCTGAGCAACGTTAGACCTTGTACAACTATGAAAAATAAAGAAAAGAAGAAAGAAGGAAGGAGGGAGGGTGGTAAGAAAAAAACAAGGCAGACTGTGTGGGGTGGAGTAGGGAGTTCAAAAAATTGAATACTCACACAATAGCTGTGAAACTGAAATCACATGTGTAAGACATAGACCATTGACAGGGTTGTAAGGTTGTGAGTAATGTTTAGACTCCCTTTTTTCTTTAAATGATGGGTTCATCTGATTTATCAAGAGTCATTTAAAAGTTCAAATGATACAAACTTTATGGTAGACTTCCTTCTTTACTGGGGGGGAAAATACAATCACAGCTCTAAGTTAATGCACTTTACAAGGGCGTTCCTGTTTCCAAACTTATGCTTACTACTGTAGCTGTGACCTACTTACATGTAAGTGAACTTCTTACTTTTGATGCATATTTTGCTCTTTGAATTTATTTTGAAAAGCACAAAGAACAATTTAATTTTTAATTGTATTAATGACTGACATAATGGCAAGTCATGGAATTTCTCTTAGTAGTGTTGAAAATTTATGAACCAAATAAAAAAATAACACAGGTAGATTGAATGTCTCTGAAATGAAAGTGAAGGCAGAAACCACAGGATAGAGAATACAGATATATGAACTAGAAAATGCTTTTATTAACAACTGTTCTTAATAACAATTTTGACATCAATAAAATATAATAATATTATGTATGTTATAATAAAACCCCCTGACTTAGTATAGCCTGTCAAATGAATTTAATTTCAGGCTATGTTAAAACATTTGAAAATGAATGTCATCATTTACAAATGTATTATCCAATGAGGCTCTTTTATATATTGTTTCATTTTAAGAGAAATCAATATCTATGTGTGTTTATTTTTTATTTGTTTTCTGAGGAACTTGTTTTAAAATATCTGCCCCATCAGTTCTGGTAATATTAACTGAGTTTGACTTAGTCCATAGAAATGTCTTTATGAAAACTCAAATGCTGAGACATCAAGAAAGGGCTCCTGTGGTAAATGTTATGATAGAGACATAACAGTGCATTGAGTGGTCATTGTGCAACTAATAATAACACAAAGGCAAGATCCTTCCCCACTTCATAGATGGAAAAACTGAAACCTAGAAAGTGACTTGTTACTCAACACAAAAATAATAAGCTACTGAATTTATACTTAAATTCAATATTGAACTTTCCTGATGTGAACTCCTTTCCTTCCTTTAGTCCAGGATGAGAAACGGTATTGGACCTACTGTTTAAATGGTGATAGGCAACCCAGGTTCATTTTAATCAGCATCGGTGATTGCAGGCTGACCATGTACCTCACAGTGTGCAGTCAAATATTATTGGTGTAGGCAGTGGAATATTTAGCCAGAACGTTTCATAAACCAGATCTTAATAAGTGTTTCCCAGAAGCAAAACACATTAAATAGAATTTAAAATTTAAGCCACAAACCTGTTTCAGGCTCAATGGAAAAATACGGCTGTCCTTCCAAGATACTGTAAACCAACTTAGCACTGTTTCCGTAAACAGGGTCATCAGCATCGGTGGCTGTTACATTAGTGACAGATGTACCTAATTTAAAGAAAGAAAGAAAAAAAGAGTGAAAACAGTAATAAATATAGTAATAAATATCAAATTCTTTGCCAGTTGCTAAATTTTGTCAAGTATATAACACATGAGCCCATAGATGATAAAGAAATCCCTTAAAAGATGGAAGTAAACTGCTTTGTCAGAACTTTAAAAACAGGTCAGTACTTTTATAAGAAACAGTACTGCAAGGTTGGAACAATGGATTAAAATACCGGTTTTAGCTTCTATTATTTAAGATGCCTTTGTAGTTTTCATCTTAGGGATACCTATTAGACTTGCGTGAGATTAAGGAATGTGCAAAGGAATCATATCAAAGAAATATGAAACAAAAGGTTAATAATATAATACAGCATGTAGCACTTGAGTTTTGCCAAAGTACAACTGAATGTACCATTAAAAGTTTACTGCTGTAAAAAGCAGCACACAGATATCAAAGGAATATTTTATTCCATCATATTTAATTTCTCAGAATATAAAATAAGATAGGAACTGCCAATTAATCAGCATGCTCAGGTAATTAGACCCATGGATAACAGAATGAAAACCTCTTCTCACATTAATCTTCAGGGTTTTGTAACAGCAGCATACATAGAGCTTGCCTGAATGGTAGTATATATGCTAATACAAAATCCCTGTACAAAAGAAGCTTAGAGCTTTGTGGTAGTAAGAAAGAAAAGAAAACAGACAAATTGTCTCAGCAACTCAGGTGAATACAAGTGCAGCAAGCATGTGCGCCACTTTTGGTCTAGCACAAACAGAATGGTCATGAACATGCTTCTAAGACAGATTTCTCTGAAACTAAATATTAAAGAAATGTCAAGTTTGGCACAGACAAGTGCATAGAAATCCCAAGAAAGAATTCAAGCACAAGCAAAGGCAAAATGATCATGAGATAGTCTTGTGAGTTCTGAAACACTGGAGACCAAGGGGAGCCTGGTGTGATTAAAATCAGAGATGAGGGCGAACCTCTATTAAAAGACATTCACAGAATAGTTATTTAACCTGTTTATTAACTGAGTGGCTAAATGAAAGAATACATCACCTGGTGATTTATTGAAAAAATGCTAGTGTCACAGATCACTCACAGAAAACATGTTAATAAAAGATAACTTGCAGGATTTTTAGCTGAGGGTGTCCTTCATCAACCTTTGGAGGTCAGTGAAGGAAACAAAACAAAGCAGGAGTATATAAACTGCCAGGAAACCCCACAAAAATGGCTGCAGTAGACTATATGAAGATATGAAGCAGGGTTTGAGAGACGGAGTGATCATAAAGACATTCATACTGTAAAACCTGAGAAGTGGGAAATGAGATGGCCCCTGGACCGTGGGCCTTGGGCCAAAGAGCTGTCTTTAGCCAAGGGCAACTACAAAGTAGTGTCAGAGTTTATCAGCATTGCACTGTCGATTGCTGATGCTCCCAGCAAATAGGGGAAAAGGGTTTTTATCCTGAAGGAGATTTAGGGTGCATCTGAGTCGTATATCTTGGTTGTGATTGAACGAGGATCTTATCAATCAAAATGTTTTTGAGATGCTCTCTTTTTCTTTTTTTATTTATTTGAGTGTGCGGGTGTGTAAAATGCAGTTAACTGCTGAGGCAGATGCTTTCAATTGCAGTTACTGTTCAGAGAAAAAAATGTAATGCTATTTGTTGAGTAGTTGATGATTGTGTAAAATATAAATTTATACTTAGAATGATATTTTATAGCTTTTAAAGAATACAGAGCAACAGCTTGCTTTGAATTCCATGTATATAAGTCATTCCTCCGTACATTTGGGAGCACTGCATTTTGGTGTATGTGTGTGTGTGTGTGAACCAAGACTCACTTTCCAAGTTACCTATCAATGTTGCTGATGGAGATGAGTATGTGAAAGAATAATAATGACAATTATTTGAATATTACATGGACTTCGGAACAATTGGAGGAAAGACTTCTAAACAAGGGGAAATAAGGAGCTAGAGCGCCAAGACAGTTTTAGAAGACATGACCTGAAGGAAGGGGCAGCTAGAGATTCAAGGGAGGATAAAACTATACAGAACATTTGAATAACATGTACTAAATGACTGTAGGAAGAATTGGCCTTTTGGGAATAGGTCAATTCTTGATGTGGCCACTTCTGCTCTCAGTGTGGCCAGATTAACTTGCAGGCAAAAACACTGATGAGGAGAAGAGACCCATGTTGAAGTCATGACAGTCTTCCAATGAAGACCTCTGTGACAGGATGACATATAAGGGACACTCCTTTCAATTTCCTTATCTTTTTAAAATTTATTCACTTTACAGCTATATCGCAGCCCCTTATATCCTCTACTTCTGGACCCACCTTCCCAATCTATTTCCCCTTTCACCCTTCTCTTCCCCTCAGAAAAGGGGACACACATACACAGACAAACCCATTCTGGCATATTAAGTCACATCAGGTCTAAGCACATCCTCTTCCTCTGAGGCCCAAGAAGGTAGTCCAGCTGAGGCGAAGTAACTCAAAATAAGTCAACAGAGTCCCAAATAAGAGAGAACCCTCACTCTAATTGCTGGGGGACCCTTATGAAGACAAACATGTTCATTATCTATGTGTTAAAATGGTAATTTGATGATTAAGCGAGTGGTAATCACAGTGTAGAAGAGCCTTGATCTCTGTGGCACAGGAGATAACTTCTTGAACAGAACAGCAGCAGCTCAGGTTCTAAAATCAACAATCAATAAAAGGGACCTCATGAAACTAAAAAGCTTCTGTAAAGCAAAGGACACGGTCAACAGAACAAAATGACATCCTACAGACTGGGAAAAGATCTGTATCAACCCTGCATAAGACAGACAGCTAATAGTCAAAATATATAAAGAAGTCAAGAAATTAAACTCCAAGAAAAAATATCCAATTAAAAATTGGATAATGACACACACAGTATATACTCACTTATTAGTGGGTACTAGACCTATAAGATAGGATAAACATACTGAAATCTATATACCTAAAGAAGATAGAGAAGAAAGAGGACCCTGGGTAAGATGATCAACCCTCACTTAGAAAGACAAATGTAATGGACATTGGATGTAGGAGAAAATAATTAACAGGACAGGAGCCTACAATAGAGGGCCTCTGTAAGACTGTAATTAGCAGTGTATCAAAGCAGATGCTGAGACTCATATCCAAACCTTCGGGAGAGTGCAGGGAATCATATGAAAGAAGGGGGAGTTAGTATGACCTGGAGAGGACAGGAACTCCACAAGGACCAAACATATCTGGGCTCAGGGGTCTTTTGTCGGACTGTATCTCCAACTAAGGACCATGTATGGATATAACCTAGAACCTCTGCTCAGATGTAGTCCATGGCAGCTCAGTACCCAAGTGGGTACCCTAATAAGGGGAACAGGGACTACTTCGGACATGAACTCAATGGCTGGCTCTTTGACCTCCCCACCCTGCAAAGTAGGAGCAGCCCTGCTATGCCACAGAGAAGGACTTTGCAACCAGTCCTGAAGAGACCTGATAAAACAGGGTCAGATGAAAGGGGAGGAGGTCCTCCCCTATCAGTGGACTTGGAAAGGGGCACGGAGTAGAAGAAGGAGGGAGGGTGGGTTTGGGAAGGAAGGAGGGAGAGGGATACAGCTGGGACACAAAGTTAATCAACTGTAACTAATATTAAAAAATAAAATAAAAAAGAAAAAATGGATATAGAGCTAAACAGAGAATTCTCAACAGAGGAATATCAAAGGGAAAGAAATACATTTAAAGAAATGTTCAACGTCCTTAGTCATCAGGGAAATGCAAAAATAAAAACGACTCTGAGATTCCATCTTACACCCACCAGAATGGCTAAGATCAAAAAGTCAAGGGACAACTGGAGAGGTTGTGGGGAAAGGGGAACTCTCCTTTATTGCTGGTGGGAATGTAAACTTATTCAACCACTTTGGAAATAAGTCTAACACTTTCTCAGACAATTGGGTATAGTGCTTCCTCAAGATTCAGCTAAATCATTCCTAGGCATATATTTAAAACATGCTGTACCATACAATAAGGATATTTGCTCAGTTATGTTCATAGCAGCTTTATTTATAATAGCCAGAATCTGGATACAACCTAGATGTCCCTCAACTGAAGAATGGATACAGAAATTGTGGTACATTTACACAATGAAATACTACTCAGCTACTAAAAATAAAACAAAACAAATCATGAAATTTGCAGGCAAATGAATTAAATTAGAAAAGATCACCCTGAATGAGGTAACCCAGCACCAGAAAAACATGCATGGTGTATACTCACTTATAATTGGGTATTAGCCATTTAATACAGGATAACTATACTACCATCCACTGAGGTAAAAAGCTAAATAACAAGGAGAACCCTAAGGAGGATATTTAATTCTCATTCAGAATGGCAAATGGAACAGACACCGGAAGCAGCTGAAGAGAAGGAAAAGGGTAGAACCTACCATAAATGTCCTAAATGACGCATGTTTAATTCTCATAGGACACTGTGTCAATGAGTCCCGTCACTACCAAAGCATGGGAAAACAGAGGGAGCACTCAAAGATTTATCTGCTATCATCGTCTGCCTTTGCTCAAATTAAGGAATATCTTTGTAGAGAGAATATATATATATATATATTCAACCATTTTCTAAAGAATTTCACCTTTGTTAAGATCTTTGGGGCAGATCTGTGCACCAGAGCACTGTGAAAACTTCTGCATACCAAATGGTCTAACTTGTTCTGAAACACATTCCATATCTTCAGGCGAATCATCTAACCTGACTGAATTTCAGTGTGTGTGTAGTTTGGAGGGTTAAAGAAACAGATATTTGTAGGTAGTTCAGAAATTATAACATGCTAAACTTTGGAGTAATATCCATGGCTGTAGGCTAGACCTCCAACTTCTAAAAACGGTTCCTCAAATCTCAACCATAATGATAATGATACAGACAATGGTGGAGTATTTTATTAAATCCTCTCAGGCAATTCCGATGGGAAGCCAAGATTCAAAATATATGTTAAGACTGAATTTTTCACAACTGCGCTTCACTCCTTTTCCTTTGGCACATTAATTTCTCTTATGATTACTTTGAAGAGGAAAACTCTTGCTCAGATTTGTCTCCAAACTGAAGCTTATTTAATACTATCCATCTGGGGAAAGGAGCCACGCAGACCATTTCTCACAGAACGGAAGGTGAGAAAATGTCCTTGGCCAATTGTTATTCCCATTCTAGTCTCTAAAACTTCTACTTCCCTGTTTATTGTCATCCAAACTCATCTCATTGTGAGAAGCTTCCCATCTCTGCACTGGTGCACATGGGATGCACTAGAAGCTCTACGGTTCAGCTTTTTCATAGGCAAGACAATCATTTTTATTTGGCAGACCTAAAAGTGTTATGTGCAACTCTGGATGAAAGAATACAGTTTGTTGTTGTTGTTTTGTTTTTTTGTTTGTTTGTTTGTTTTTAAGAAATGCTGTCTTGAACCAGAACACAATTTTCATTTTTTATCTCTGATATTTTTTTAATTCTGTGCATTTAGCCAGACACTTGAACAAATCTAACATTTGACAACCTTGTCTATATTAACAGACTTGGTAACCATTGTGACATTGCAGATATGTTTAGATAATTCTGTATAATAATACTGTCATTGGTTGAGTGTATTCTTATTTGTATGTAGGTAAAACTGAATACAAATTGTTTTACAATATTCATTGGTAGTAAATGTTTATCTTTTCAGTCATTTTTCTTAAATTTACTAGTAATAGGTTTGCATACATCTTGGAGAGAAAAATATCATAAATGTAACAGTGTGGAGGTCAAAGACAGGAAATACAGTTGAGTGTTCTGTGTGCGTCTCAAAGTAGAACAGTATGTTTTAAATATATTTGCCATAAAGATATAATAAGGTAGTAAATATGTTAATAATTCTAAGCTGATTATTGCACAATATATTCATGAATCCATGTCAACTAAAATAAAACAAAATATATATAGCAATAAGTTCATATGAAGGAAATGATTTCATTATTAAATTTGCCAAAAAAGTCTGCATGCACTTTCACATTCATCAGCACATGACCTCTGTCTAATCTATTTCACATCCGTTTTGGCTTCAGAATAAATTGTTCTTGGGTCAAAAAGAGAAGTGTATTTAATGTTGTGAGGACAAAGCCAGGCATCAGGCACATTGCCAATACAAGTTTTCTGATGCTACTGGAATAGAAAGCACATGCCAAGATCATGCAAATCCCACTTGACTTTGAAGATACACTACTGGTTTGAGAAACACAACAGTGCTAATACAAGTTTTGCCCACATTGTCATCCAGGATATGTCTGCCTGGTGTCTGGCTTCCAGCAATCCACATCTGTGGATGTTAGACACTTGGAAAGGAAATACTTCCTTAGTGATTCAAGACCATTAATGCACCTGTACATTGGAATAGATGTGTGGGGAGGTTTTGTGGATTCATTTGTCAAGTGATTACCCAGAAGAAGGAAAATGGATGCTTTGAAGTTAATCTTGCCGCAGAAAAGATTTCAAGTCAAGCTGCAGTCTAGGCTTCTCCATGGAAATGCGTGCAGAATGCAGAGCATGGAGGCAAATTGAAAAGTGAAAACCTTGCAGGATAATGTTTCTTCAAAGCAGCAAGTGTTGGTGTGTGATAAATAGGACCCTGAGTAATACCCGGGAAATATAACAACCAGGATTCTCTGTTTGTGTTTTCATTTGGAACTGTTTTTGTCCCTTTGTCAAGGATACAAGAGACTCATTTAGCTAGTGACTATAAATTTGACACTGTGCCATTTCTCCAAGAAAGCCCCTATTATAATCCAACTGGATGCTGATCCTAATTATAATAATATAGCTGTTGTCTCTCCAGCTGTTGTCAACAAAAATGATCCCCATCACCTCAATCCAGCTTTCTAGTATCAAGTCACGCATGAACACACCATTGCAAGGTGGTTTCTGTTTTTAACAAACCCATTTTTCTGCATTTGGATTCTTAGTTGAATGAAATGTGCTGATATGTTGTATGGGTTTTAATTAACAGAGGGCCAGCAGTATCATCCAAATCTTGTCCCACCTGAAACTTTCCTCTTATTAGCTGCAGAACTTACATATTTTTCTCCCAATCATGACAGCAAACACTACAAGCAAAATTAACCATCAAAGATGTTAGTCTGTCAGGTTAGAGGTTCTAGTTTGCTGACAAACTAAGATGAAAAGCCTTCGGGAAAATAAGATGTTGGGCTTTAGGTAGCGTAGCTCTGCTAGCTCGGCTATACTTTTTTTATGAGCAAGTCAGCACACCAATTCTGCACATTATTCAGAAAGAAAAATGCTGGTGCTGACACACTGAGCAGGAAAACAAAGGTTTGGTGCAGCGTGAAAATGCGCACACTGGAAAAGCTAAAACTATTATGATGAGAGGAACACAAACCCCATTTGCAAGGAGTCATTTGCAATACATTCTTAGAGAATAAGCATTGCAATAGCCAGTGGAAAAATAAAGAAGCAGAACCTTTGCAATATCTGAAATCCAAAGAGGCATGCACCGCTGGCCTCCTTCTATCGACTTCAAACTTTTCATTTTAATTCTAGCTCCCTGTTCCAAATGCAATAGGAACAACCCCCAGACTGAGTGCTTAGACATTATCATCTGAACATGCCTTACTTAAACATTCATACACATTGCAATGATCACAAGTCTTACAGGTCATAGCAGTGATGGGATTCTTCTCATTAGTTTAATAAAAGTAAACCCTTGGCTCAACTCTTCTCATCCTTCTTATTAATTTCCCCAAGTACTATGCAACACAATAGGTGCATGGGCACAGTGGTCTCCATGACAACATGGCTTGTTTGTTGTGGAGCAGCAGAGCCATAATTTCACATGACCTGCATAACTTGTTGGCATTTAAATTAACACTTACTACAGGCTGAAGCATGATGTCCTGGGTGTTTTCAATGTGTCATAGCCAGTCCATTACTTCGTAGTCTTACGGAGCAATTCTTTAAGGCATTCAAGTACTTGACTGGCAAATACTTATGTGGGTTTTGTGTAGGTCTATTTTTTTTACCTCTTATTTTCTCACTTAAAGGATAACACAATCCTCGTGTAATTAAGGTAAAAAAAAAAAACCTCAGAAATGCAAACAACTAACTCTTATCACTACCCTTTTCTCTAAATGATACCATAGTCTTCAACTTTTATTTCTCCAGACAGGCATCAAGCAATGTTCCCAGTGGGAAACATGCCCTAAATCCTACTGGTATTTTTCAGTTGTGCTACTTAATTATAGAAGACACGTGCCAAATATCCAAACCTCCAAGGCTGCCTTAGGGGGTCTTTGCAGGCTGAGGAAGATTATACATGTATCTCAAAAAAATAGTGTTTTTATAGTTTAACCCTATATATACAGATCTCTTTGAGAGCTAATTTCTGAAGGAAATAGGGAGCTCAACCATATGACCATTCAGCTTCAGGGCACAGAAGGATGTTTTGTTTTGAATAAGCCTGCAGGATTATAGAAGAAGCTATGTTAGACTAATACCAGACTATTGCAGTCTTTATTTACTTGATAATGAACTCTAGTTATCAAACCGGACTGAAGTGAGTGCTCAGGCTTCTTTCTTTAAACATAGTCCACAACAAAATCCAAGAAGTTAGCCCTCCTATCATTTTTTTTTCAATTATTAATTGTTCTCTGAGTGTTCTCTTCCTTTACTACAGTTTTGCCTAAAGCGGAAAGGTTCTGCCAAATTTCACTTGCTCCAAACTGACTTTTGTATGGGAATGGGCATATACTTAGTGGAAGTAACATGAAGGGACAGTACCAAAATATGTTCTGCCATTTCATTATTTTCTGGCTCTGTGACTTGAGACATCAATATAAGAAATAAATCCAGGTTCCATATTTTATTCTGGAGCACATAGAGCTAGATATAAGCAGTAATGTAACAATGGAATAGCAAACCACTTAACATTGCACTTTTAAAAACAAGCCAGAAACTTTCATACATGATTAAAATGCTTTTAAAAATGTAGTTGGATACATAGACACCTCTTATTCACTCATGCATCATTCAGGAATATATCTGTCATGTGCATTGGGTGAGAGACCTGGAAAGGATCATGTGGAAATGTGTTACTGTAAAATCTCACCCGTGTTTACTATGCATCGGGAAAGTACCTTCTGGAGCCCTTGCTGACAATGCTACCCTGGTGGCCTAGGCACTCCATTTGCAAACAGATAATGAGGGCAACTTGAGGCCTGGATGTGGAAACTAATAAGCTGCCTGGTTTACAGTAACATGTGCATAAATAAACTTTTTCTGAACTCGGATGCCTTCCCCAGTAGTATGGAAAAGAAAAGTGTATTTTTATTCCATATGCAGCTTGTTTCCAGCAACAGTGGTTTCTCCTAATCAGTTTCCTATAAAATAAAATCCTATAACTACTAGGGAACTAAACATTGTATATAATTTAAAATGTCAGGTATATCCATCCTGTCCTTGCAAAATTATGCAACTTGTGGCACTGAGATGGACCATTTAGATTAGGGGAAAGTTTAATTAAATCTGTTTTATTATATGAACTCATTCGTTTCCACTGAGGGGGTAAATTTTTTCACAGCATATTCAAGATGTGGGGCATTGAGCATGATGTCATGGTACAGGAAACTATAGGAGAGTTGATATTTGTGGCACAACTATGTTTGAAGACCAGTAATGATGCATGCAGCTGTGTCTCTTCATTGTAGAGGTATGCTAACTTTTACTACATTTCTTATTTAAAAACTGAACCACATTCAGAGTCACACTAGATTTACAAGCATGAGAGCATAAGTTGGGATCCCTAGGATCCATGTACACAGTGCCACACATCCGTTCTTCAAATGCTGGGCAGGTAGAATTAAGAGAATCTCAGGGGTTGCTGACATAAAATAACCAAATTGGTGAGCTTAATGCTTAATGAGAGATTTTTTTCTCAAAAAATATTGTGGAAAGCTGGGGGCGGGGGAGGCAACTAATATGACCTCGGCTTTCCACATGTATGTGTATTTATGTGAATGTGAAACACACACACACAAGCTCATACACAGATAGAGATACCAGATTGAGTCATATTCTTCATCTGTAAGTTGATACACTCATCAACTTAGAATTTCTTTGAAACATCACTGATTCTGTTTTCTAATATCAAATATAGGTATGAGACAGCACTTGCCTCCAAGTCTGATACACTGGATTTAATCTCTGGACCCTGCTTGGTAGAAGAAGAAAACTGACGTTGACAAGTAGTCCTTTTTACATGCGCAGGTACAGCATGGCACATAGTACCACAGGCATTATGCCAATCTCAAATACACTCAATTAAGTAAATAATGTAAAAAACATCCTTCATTGTCTTACTAAGAGTCACCCTCAAGGAGGATAAACAATATTCCAGGTGCAAGGCTGTTCGTAGTGGCACAGTCTTGTGTTCTCCATAGCATGACAGGTTGTGTTTGATAAAGTGTGGGCTAAGGCTACTACGCATGAAGATAAAACACTCCCATCTTAGTGGCTGTTTATTTTTGTTCTTTTAGAATAAGCTTGCTTCTCTAGTGAAAAGCCAGGACTTGTAGAAATGATGACAGTGCGCTGTCAGCTCTTCAATCTGAAGTGAAAGACAAAAATCCTGTCAAATTTCAAACCTGCCTAAGTGAAGAGCCACAGAGCCAGAGGAGCAACTAAGATTAAAAATGATACGAATAAAGCTTTATTGGTCTGACATCATTAGGATAATTTTGGTTTCAGAGGGACTTTTTAAAATAATGTTTACTAACACGAGAATAAGTTACACTATTCATGATTCTGGGAGTGTGAACACTTTAAGCAATAGATACAAAATGGTATTTGTGAACCAAATAGTGAAGAATCCAGGAGGCTTGATAAGCAACTAAATGAAGGGTTTTAATATGAGGAAGTCATGATCATTACATTAGGGAAGGTCTGTACTGAACAGGAAGGATAATCCAAGTTCCCAGGAGTAGCAAATTGAGATGCACTCTCTGAATTAAGTTAATTATTTTGATACTTGTTTGGGGGAAATTAGGAAAAAGAAAAGGATTAGATAGCCATTTTAAAAGAAAAATTATAATTCCAATCTTTCAAATCATTTTTCTTTACCAAAAGAGTTGATCAGGCAAATCTAGACTTACCATTCTTCAGCAGACAACCATAACATTTTGAAGACATGCTTGATTCTTATGCTGATTTGGCCTCATATCTGTGCTTTCACAATGTTCTTTATTTGATTGTCTTTGGGATAATTTTTATTTTATGTATGTGTTTTTACGCAAAGAGACTTTCCTTTTATACACTAGTGGCTTAAGAGTGCCTTGTCTAGCCTCAATATGTAAAAAGGCATTTGCCTTGTCTTATTGTATCTTGTTTTATCCTGTTTGACTCTAGCTTCATGGAGTTTTTTTTTCTGAAGAAGATACAGAGGGGGAGTGGATCTGTGGAAGAGGAGAGGTGAAAGGAAGCTGAGAGAAGCAGAGAATGGGGGGGAAATGGTAGTTGGGGTATATTATTTGAGAGAAGAATCCATTTTCAATAAAAAATATTTTAGAAAAGTAACTTTAGCTCTTAACAAAGTATTTTTGTTTATTCTTTCAAATTTCTCCTATAGTTCCCACCTACAAAATTACACATTCCTGAAAAACATAACCTTATCATTTAGCCCACACTTTAAACATGGATATATTTTGTCCTAGATACACTTGTTAAGAAAAATACCTGGTATAAAATAACTTTTATTGTCTTTGAAACAAATGTGTGACAATTGCCTGTGATAGCCTCGGCGCACAGAGATGAAATGCAGATGTGTAAAATCTGCATTCAGACCGGACATAAATGTCTAGAAGCCTTTGTTTAAAGAATAATGCACATATAACTATATTTCTAAATTTCAAATCTTTGACTACTGGAAAAAATACCCTGGCAGTTTCTGTTTTTGTTATCTTAAAATATATATTGTACAAAAACATCTATTTAGTGAATACTTGGATAAGATTCAATGGATAAGTCATTTATTTACAAATTATTACAGTGATCGGATGTTTGGCATCATGTATTGGTACCCTTGTTTTATCTGACAGTCATTTTAATATGATCAATTCTCACTCAAAAAGGCAAATGGGTTGGCCATTGGAAGAGGGAGAAAACAGAGAATAGGAAAGGAGCCTACCACAGAGGGCCTCTGAAAGACTCTACGCAATAGCATATCAAAGCAGATGCTGAGAGTCATAGCCAAACTTTGGGCAGAGTACATGGAATCTTATGAAAGAAGGGGGAGATGGAAAGAACTCGAGGAGACAGGAGCTCTACAAGGATAGCCAAAGAGCCAAGAAATCTGGGCAAAGGGGTCTTTTCTGAGACTGATACTCCAACCAAGGACCAGGCATGGAGATAACCTAGAACCCCTGCACAGATGTAGCCCATGGCTGCTCAGACTCCAAGTGGATTCCTTAGTAATTGGTACAGGGACTGTCTCTTACATGAACTCAGTGGCTGGCTCTTTGATCACCTCCCCCAAATGGGGGAGGAGCCTTACCAGGCCACAGAGAAAGGCAGTGCAGCCAGTCCTGATAAGGCCTGATAGGCTAGGATCAGATCAAGGGGAAGGAGGACCTCCCCTCTCAGTGGACTTGGAGAGGAGTATGGGAGGAGATGAAGGAGGTAGGGTAGGATAGGGAGGGAATGAGGGAGTGGGCTACAGTTGGGATACAAAGTGAGTAAACTATAATTAATATGAAAAATAAAAATAATTAAAAATCTTACTAGTTATTAACGGGAAATATTTTCTCTACTTTTATTCTTATGAGGGTAGCCATGATCTAATCTCAAGTTGGGTTCCAATACTGGTGACAAGTAAAACTAATGTGATGTCAAATTATCACTTAAGTTCATGGGTAGTTCCCATATGAAAGATAATGTACAGAATACTTTGTATGAGAGTCTGAGAATGTAGAGAGTGTCTTCATCAGAAAAAATTCTGTGTGATGACTAGAACAGTGGTAAAGGATTCTCATGGGTCACAGGTTTCACAATCTTGAGTCAATAATTAAAATTGCATGTAAGAAGGTAATTAATAAGTGTTCAAGTAAAAAATTGAGAGTTAGGACAAGGTTACCAGGGAATAAATAGAGTAGCCACAAAGACAGTTTCTCATGGAAGGCAAGCGTGAAGTCGGTTGGAAACTTTACTAAGAGCATCCTTTAGATCATAAATCAACAATATAATCTAATACCCAAGGTCAGTAACCATGGCCAAAGATGATATGGATGGTGAGGATTTGTTCCAGGGGCTCTCCTTTCCTATTGTGAGAATCTGAATTCTGTCTGGAATTTTCCATGATAATATCTGAGTTGTTTGTTTGTTTTGTATTATTTTCAACTTGACATAAATTAGAGTTATGTGGAAAGAGGAACCTCAGTGGAAAAATTGCTTCCTTTAGATTGTCTGCTGTTTAGCCTATGTTGGCATAATATTGATTAATGATTGCAGTGGTAGGGTGCCACCCCTGGGTTGTACAGGCAAAGCTGGCTTAGAAAACCAGTAAGCAGCACTCTACCATGGCCTTTGCTTCAATTCCAATGTCCATGTTCCTGCCTTCAGTTCTAGCTCTGACTTCATCATTGAAGAACTATGACCAAAGAGATGTGAGATGAAATAAGCTCTTTCCTCCCAAAGCTGCTGTTGATTACAGAGTTTTACCACAGCAATAGAAACCTAGCTAAAAACATGCCATATGACTAGAATATATTTATTGGCTTGAAATTTCAGGAATTTATCAGTTCCTTAGGCAACTGCTTTTTGTATTTGCTATTGTTTGTTTATTTCCCCTAGTTTAGAGATGATGGTATTGCTGTTTCTAACTAATGCTACAAAGTTATAACATCTTTCCAGTGATTTCTTTTACTCTGGACATATATAATAACGAGAAACTGCTATTTCCACTTTTAGATAGGCTAATAAGCTCAAAACACTAGACAAATGCATTGGTGTATGCGGATATTAGGGAAACAATATTTTTAGCCCTCTATATTTCTCCTCTCAGAATTCTACTCTGATGTTCAGGCAACTTTTCAAAAGTACTCAAAGATAGCCTCATATCTGAAACTCAGTGACATAAACCCCGCATGCTTAATCCTCACAATTAATCTATGTTGTGAGGAGCATTAGAAAATTAACTTGGCCAACATAGAAGTAAAGGAATGCTGAGAGCATCCCAGAGAAAGTCCCCCCAGGGGGAGGTACACAGCCTGTTTATCCAATGCTGAAAGGTCAACCTTAAAAATCATATGCATGGAAGGAACACTGTGTAAACTGAGATAACTATAAGTGTGTATATACACACATATACATATAATAAAAGACAGTTGGAAGGTTAGAGGAGGAAAGAGAAAGAGAAAACTATGTAATTATAATACAAAACCATTATAATGAAAGCATTGTGTGAAATATACATGCATGTAGAAGAATATGTATCTATATACATGAATTATATGTATATATATGAATAAATGAAAGCGTTAAAAGATTATTTTTAATTCTATGTGTACTTTTAACAGTTATTTACAGAGACTATATTAAGAACCATTTTTAGAATAAGAGACTATATGTACTCTTCCCTAACAGTTGTGCCTTTCCAGGTAGTTTTATAACATGTGTGACTTTATTTTTTTCTTTTTAAAATTTCTGCTATCTTTGTGTTTACCCTTTGAGCTAATTCATAGTTGACCCCAGAAATATAGCCCTTTTAGCCAACATTATTTTAACAGACAATCATTAATTTCGCTGTTTTTCAAAGTACCTTAAAAATCTATAAATCCAGAAAAACAAACTGGCGAGGCTTCACATCATCACTTCTTGTTTTTATCACAAATTTCCAATTTAGCAAATTCCTGTCTCATTATTTATACCAGACAGGGCATGCTGATGAGATACACAGCCTACTCTGTCCCTTTTGGCAATTCATTTATAACGGAAGCACAATTAATATCTCTACAGCCATTCCCCTGCAGAAAGAAAATAATGTGGCAGAATTTTGTGCATATGAGCATGTAAATGTGTGAAATAAGGAGTGTGGATCATACACAAGAACTCTATAATCTGTTTTTTTTAATTTGTTTGTTTGTTTCCTTGTTTGGTTTCAAATTCTCCAAAAAGAGTATTTCAAGACACACAAAGTATTTGAAGCTTTATACAGAAAGGGAAACTTCCAAACTTCCCCAGAAAACTGTTACAAATCAGATAGTTCTCATACACAAATGTTACCCAAATCTCTGTTCCAAAAAATAATAATAATAAAGTATAACAGTAATCCACGGAGTTTTTAAATAACACATCATTTAAACTTTCTTGTCATACCTTGTTTGTAGTTGTTTACCTTATTGCCAAATATTGGTATTCTCTTGTTTGATATCTATCATTACCGTCACCTTCAGATTAATGATTATGTTTCTGACCCCAATATTGTTCATTTGATATTATTTTATTGAATAACTTCTATTTTTTGTTCAGTTTGTGTGTGCGTGTGTGTGTGTGTGTGCATGTGTATATGCATGCCCACAAGTTACCTTATAGAGGCCAGAAGTCATTTTCCAATATCCTCTATCACTCTTCAACTTCTTTGAAGACGGTATCTTTGAATATGTTGCTTACTACACCAGCTACATTGAATGGCCACTAGGCTTTTAGAATCAGCCTTTCTCCTCTCCATCCCTGCATGGAGTTTTCAGTATGAGTCACCATGAAAGTGTTTTTCAAGTATATGCTAAATACCTACATTGTCTACATGTTTATATGGCAACTAAATTACCCTCTGAGACAACTCTCTGGGAATGCAAAGTAGATTCAAATTCCCTTGAAGGGCTAGGAACAAAAAGATGTCTACCCACTGTAACTCCATCCACTGCAACATAGAGGAGATACTATAAGATATTTGTGACATAATTAAAATATCCAAAATAGTACATCCTAGAAAACACACAGTCACACACAGGCATAGAAATACACATTCCCTACACAAACGCATACACAAGGTCATGTCTCTATATCCTTTGACCCTGATTCCAGGTCATCTTGTGGAAATTAGTATTCATGGACAAAGTAGCTGTAGATGCAGAAGGTCCATTGTTCCTCAGTATAAATATGGGAATACCTCTGGAAATTGAAGTAACATTAGAATTTTCTTTTTCTTTTAAAGAAGGTATAACTTGAGGTCAGAAAAAAAAAAAAACGACTCAATACTTAATAACACTGGATGTTCTGGTAGAGGACCCAGGTTCAATTCTGAGCAATCATACAGCAGTTCACAACTAACCACAACTTCAGTTTTGGAGGAATGACATTTTCTTCTGGGTCCTCCTGCATATACCAAACACACATATGATATACAGACTTACATGCAAGCAAATATTTATTCATAAATATGTGTGCGTATATTTATATATATAATTTTTTAATTAAAAAATGTGACTACTGACTACAGAGATGGCTCACTGGATATAAATCACAGAGTCCACATAAAAAGCCTTGTACAGATATATGCACCTATAACCTCAGCACTGTGAAATGCGAAGAAGTATTACCTGAGTTTTCTGGGCATTAGTCTAACTGCAGGTTTGGAGAGAGATCTTATCTGAAAAAATTAAAGCAGGAAATAAAAGAGCATGACATCTCGCGTCCTCTTCTGGTCTCTATGATCATGCCCTGCTCTCATAGACCCACTGATACACCTAAATGTGTACAATACACACATACACACACAAACTCTCTCTCTCTCTCTCTCTCTCTCTCTCTCTCTCTATATATATATATATATATATATATATACACATACATATGTAACTTTATTGGGTATTTCCAAACTAAATCTTGTCTTCATTTCTTAAATAATTAACATGTAAAATTATTTGCAAAAATATGGCATAGAGTATGCTTTTATAAGAAATTTATAGGTAATCCAAAGCATGTAATATGAATCATATTTGTTATATACAAATATTATGTTATTCTATTTGAGACTATATCACCAATAGATTTTTGTATCTAAATAGGATATAGCAGAATCTAAGATAAATTGGGATACTCTATAGAAATGTGTTTGTGTTTATGCAAACTGTGTATGAAGGTATTTCATTGCACTAAGGCAATATGTATTTATTAAGTAACTATCGGTTCAATTCAGTGAACACATACATACACATGTGAACACATATACTTCTTAAATAAAATAGTAGTGCTCCCCAATAGCCATGGAGTAGTTAACAAAAATTCCTGATACTAGGATTAGAAACCTGTCCTTGAGATGTTGGTCAAAGGAATACAAGAGACTTGTAAATCAATAAGACTTATTATCACTACCCTTGGTTGCCTTCCTTATTACTGAAAACATCACACACTTCAAGAACAGCACTTGGAGGAATCAAGATAAAACTGTCCCAGAAGCCTCTTCTCAGGGGGAGTCTAACATTAGCTGAAGCTTCTTGCAAGCTGCCAAGGAAGAGGAACATTCAGTAGTCCTACCTAGTTGTAAAGCATATTAACTGCAACAATAGTCAGTACGGAAAGATATATAAAAGAGTTCAATGGTGATACTTCTAGCTTGGTTTAACCAACAGCTGTGTGATAGTACCTAAGTTTTGCTCAACAGTAGGGAATTTATCCCTGGTCCTTTAAACCAGACCAAACATATATGACTAGAGATCTCATATATAGGAGAGGAGAAGCTAATTGCTGACATTCTATTAAATGATAGTCATTTCTTTCTTACTTTTTTCTTCGTTTTTTTTTATACTTTTCATTTTTTTTGCGTTAATCACAGGTTATTTACTTTGTATCCCAGCAGTAACCTCCTCCCTCCCTCATCTCCTCCCTGCCCCTTTCCAAGTCCATTGATAGGGGAGGTCCTCCTCCCCTTCCATCTGACCCTAGACAGTCCTGATGATAATCGCTTCTAATTGTATTGTAAATACTTAACTTCATAGTCACATAATCATTTTTAACAGATGGAGTTGTTAAAGAGACCCAAAATTAAACAAAATACAGAGAACAAATGACTACTGGGAGCCCAATCCCAATTTATATATCTGTAATTGAACCCTTCACCAAAGGATTAAGACAAATTGCAAGGGGACCCAGTACAAATGCTCTTCAATAATATCCCTTAACTATGACAGGAAGACTACACCCATGAACAGTTAACAGTATGGTTTGTTGAAAAAGACTAGTACAATGAAAATATTTGACATACCAATTGACGTACCAATGTTCACAGGAGAAATTCCACATGGTCTTTTACCTAGCTGAAGAGCCACAAGTAGCCAACGGCTATTGAAAAAGGAAGAACCAGTTTTTGTCAGGTTTTCCTATACCATGATTTTAGCTCTAGACATACACATATATGAGAAAATCGAAACGACCTGAGTATGTTGCATGTTCAGGTATCTTATGATAATTAAATAGGAGATCATGAATTTGAGAAGGAGAGTGGAGGACATGGGAAGTGTTGAAGGGAGGGGCAGGAATGATGCAGACACAATGCTCATCAATGAAGTCCACAAAAGGTAAAATTATTCCAGAAGAGCAGAATAAAAATAAAAATGTGGGAAACTCAAGGTGAAGATAAAAGATCATCAACAAAGGAAAAAAGTTGATTTTTCTTAAAAACTGAAGGCTAATCTGAGGAACTACTATTTCCTCTAACTGTATATGTGGTTGTTTTTCTTGTTCATACATTTGTGCTGCCTATGTATCTTGGCATATTTGAATAACATGGTTTGGAAAATAAAAAAGAACCATTCAGTTAATTTTTCAAAGACAACAACAAAAACAGCATTCTGAAAGTTTCAAGTCACAAGCCTGCGACTTCTGCCTATTGAAGAGAGTTAAGTGTCTCTAGAAGTAAATGATTTGTACTCAGTGTTCTGTTAATGCTCTCCTGTGTAACAAAAAGAGAAGATTCTACTTGAGAATCCCAATGTGGAGATATTTGGAGGACATATTTTGTAGTGATAAGACAAAACATTGCCTAACAGAAGGCAAAATAACACATCCAAATGGTACACTCTGCTCCACCAGGAACGTAAGCTTTCGGGTCAATGTGTTTACAAAGAAAACCTTACAGGTCTCTTGTCACAGGCCTGAGATCTCAACGACTCCAGAATTTGATGCAGGAAGATCCCAAGTTTAAAGCATGACTGGACTAGAGTTCGTTCAAGGCCAGCTGAGGCAATTTCTTCAGAGCAGCAGTTATCAGAGTAAAATTCAGGGCACTAAGTCCCTTCAAGAAGAAATTTGTAACATCACATACAAGCAACTTACTGGCCCAACTGAAAACCCTAGAAAAAAAAATAGCAGATACACCCAAGAGGATCAGACGGCTGGAAATAAACTCAAGGTTGAAATCAATCAATTAGAAACAACTAAAACTATTGAAAGAATCAATGAAAAAACAAACTGGTTCTTTGAGAAAATTAACAAGATAGATAAACCCCTACCCAAGCTAACTAAAGGGCAGAGAGAATATATTCAAATCAGTAAAATCAGAAATGAAAAGAAGGATATAACTACAGATGCTGAGGAAATCCAAACAATCATCAGGTCATACTACAAAAGCCTATATGCAACAAAATTTAAAATATAAATGAAATGGACAATTTTCTTGATATATTCCATCTACCAAAATTAAGTCAAGATCAGGTAGAAAGATTCAATAGACCTATATCCCCCAAGGAAATAGAAGCAGTCATCATCAGCCTCCCTACCAAAAAAAGCCCTGGGCCAGATGGTTTCAGTTCAGAATTCTACAAGACCTTCAAAGAAGTCCTAACACCAATACTCCTGAAACTATTCCACAAAATAGAAACAGAAGGAACATTACCAAACTCATTCTATGAAACCACAGTTACCCTGATACCTAAACCACACAAAGAACCAACAAAAAAAGAGAACTCCAGACATATATCTCTTATGAACATTGATACAAAAATACTCAATAAAATACTGGCAAACCGAATCCAAGAACACATAAAAGATATCATCCACCATGACCAAATAGGCTTCATCCCAGGCATGCAATGGTTGTTCATTATAAAGACATCCATCAATGTCATCCACCGTATAAACAAACTAAAGGCAAAAATCCACATGATCATCTCCTTAGATGCCGGAAAAGCATTTGACAAAAATCCAACACCCATTCATGTTTAAAGTCTTGGAGAGATCAGGGAAACAAGGCACATACCTAAACACAGTAAAAGCAATATACAGCAAGCCTCTATATTAGCCAACATCAAACTCAATGGAGAGAAACTCAAACCAATCCCACTGAAATCAGGGACAAGGCAAGCCTGCCCACTCTCTCCACATCTCTTCAACATAGTACTTGAAGTCCTAGCTAGAGCAACAAGACAACTAAAGGAGATCAAAGGGATACAAATTGGAAAGGAAGAAGTCAAAGTATCACTATTTTCAGACGATATGATAATATACATGAGAGACCCCAAAAATTCAACCAGAGAACTCCTTTAGCTGATAAACACCTTCAGCAAAGTGGCTGGGTATAAAATTAACTCAAAAAAATCAGAAGCCGTTTTGTATACCAAAGACAAAATGGCTGAGAAAGAAATTAGGAAAACTACTCCCTTCACAATAGCTACTATAACATAAAGTACCTTAGTGTGACTCTAACCAAGCAAGTGAAAGACAGGTATGAGAAAAATTTCATGTCTCTGAAGAAAAATATTAAAGAAGATATCAGAAGATGGAAAGATCTCCTGTGCTCATGGATTGGTCGGATTATCAGTGAAAATGGCTATTCTGCCAAAAGCAATCTACAGATTTAATGCAATTCCTATCAAAATACCAACACAATTCTTTATAGACCTTGAGAGAAAAATTATCAACTTCATATAGAGAAATAAAAACCACAGAATTTCCAAAATGATCCTGTACAACAACAGATCATCTGGAGACATATCCATCCCTGATCTCAAGCTGTACTACAGAGCAATAGTAATAAAAACTGCATGGTATTGACATAGAAACAGAACAGTGGATCAATGGAAACAAATAGAAGATCCAGAAATAAACCCACACACCTATGGATAGTTGTTTTTTTTGTTCATTTTATTTTATTTTTTGTTAATTACATTTTATTCAGTTTGTATCTCCCCATAAACCCCTTTCTTCTCCCCTCCCAAACCCACTTTCCCTTCCCTTCTCCACACATGCCCCTCCCCAAGTCCACTGATAGGGGAGGTCTTCTTTTTCTTCCTTCTGATCTTAGTCTATCAGCTCTCATTAGGAGTGGTTGCATTGTCTTCCTCTGTGGCCTGCTAAGGCTGCTCCCCCTTCAGGGTGAGGTGATCAAACAGCAGGCCAATCAGTTCATGTCAGAGGCAGTCCCTGTTCCCATTATTATGGAACCCACTTGGATACTTAACTGCCATGGACTACATCTGTACAGGGGTTCTAGGTTTTCTCCATGCATGGTACTTGGTTGGAGTATAAGTCTGAGCCCTGTTCTCAGATTTTTTGGTTCTGTTGCTATCCTTGTGGAGCTCCTGTCCTCTCCCTATCTTACTATTACCCACTCTTTCATGCACTCTGCCCAACAGTTGGCCGTAAGTCTCAGCATCTCCTTTGATATTGTGCAGGGCAGAGCCTTTCAGGGGCCCTCTGTTAGAGGCTCCTAGCCTGTTTCCTATTTTCTTCTTCTGATGTCAATCTGCTCTGCCTTTCTGGCTGGGGATTGAGCACTTTAGCCAGGGTGCCCCCTCTTGATTATTTTCTTTAGGTGTACAGATGTTAGTAGGTTTATCATATTTGTATGTCTATATGAGTGAGTATATACCATGTGTGTCTTTCTGCTTCTGGGATAGCTCATTCAGGATTATCCTTTCCAGTTCCCAATATTTACCTGCAAATTTCATGATATCCTTTTTTTTTATTGCTGAGTAATATCCCGTTGTGTAGATCTACCACAATTTTTGTATCTATTCCTCAGTTGAGGGGCATCTGGGTTGTTTCCAGCTTTTCTCTATTACAAATAAAGCTCTACACACATGTTGAGCAAATGTCCTTATTGTGTACTTGAGCCTCTTTTGGATATATGCCTAGGAGTGGTATAGCTGGATCTTGAGGAAGCGCTGTTCCTAGTTGTCTGAGGAAGTGCCAGATTGATTTCCAGATTGGTTGTACAAGTTTGGATACATGAATTTTGACAAAGAAGCCAAAACCATTCAGTGGAGAAAAAAAAAGACATCATCTTCAACAAATGGTGCTTGTCCAACTGGATGTCTACATGTAGAAAAATGAAAATATATCCATATTTATCACCCTGCACAAAACTAAAGACCATGTGAATCAAAGACCTCAACATAAAACCAGGCACACTAACCCGGTTAGAAGAAAAAGTGGGGAAGACCCTAGAACTCATTGGCACATGATACTATTTCCTAAACAGAATACCAACAGTACAGGCTCTAAGATCAACAATCAATAAATGGGATCTCATGAAGCTGAAAAGCTTCTATAAAGCAAAAGAGACTGTTGTCAGAACAAAACGACAGCCTACAGACTGGAAAAGGATCTTCACCAACCCTATATCTGACAGAGGGCTGATACCCAAAATATATAAAGAACTAAAGAAGTTGAAAAGCAACATATCAAGCAATCTGATTAAAAAATGGGGTACAAAGCTAAACAGAGAATTCTCAGTAGAGGAATATAGAATGGCAGAGAAGCACTTAAAGAAATGTTCAACATTTCTTTTTCTGATGGCTAAGGAGCCATCAGAGAGATGCATATCAAACTGACCCTGAGATTTCACCTGACACCCATCAGAATGGCTAAGATAAAAAACTCAAGTGACACACATGCTGTAGAGGTTGTGGAGAAAGGAGAACCCTCCTCCATTGCTGGTGGAAATACAAGCTTGTACAACCACTTTGGAAATTAATCTGGTGCTTTCTCAGACAATTAGGAATAGTGCTATCTCAAGATCCAGCTATACCACTGCTGGGCATATATCCAAAAATTGCTCAAGTACACAATAAGGACATTTGTTCAACCACGTTCAAAGCAGCTTTATTCGTAATAGCCAGAACCTAGAGACAACTCAGATGTCCCTCAGTTGAGGAATGGATACATACATAATGGAATAGTACTCAGCAATTAAAAATGAGGAAATCATGAAATTTGCAGGCACATGGTGGGTCCTAGAAACGATCATCCTGAGTGAGTATCCCAATAGCAGAAAGACACACATGGTATATACTCACTTATATAGACCTATAAAATAAGATAAACATACTAAAATCTATACACCTAAAGGAGATAAACAAGAAAGTGGACCCCAGATAAGAGGATCAGTCCTCACTTAGAAAGACAAATGGATGGACATTGGATGTAGGAGAAAACAAGCAACAGGACAGGAGCCTACCACAGAGGGCCTCTGAAAGACTCTACTTAGCAGTGCATCAAAGAAGATACTAAGACTCATAAACAAACCTTCGGCAGAGTGCAGGGAATCACAAGAAAGAAGGGGGAGTTCACATGATCTGGAGAGAATAGGAGCTCCACAAGGACAAAATATGTCTGGGTACTGGGGTCTTTTATGAGACTGTTTCTCCAACTAAGTACCATGTGTGGACATAACCTAGAATCTCTGCTGGGATGTAGCCTATGGTAGCTCAGTATCCAAGTGAGTGCCCTATTTAGGGGAACAGGGACTATTTCTGACATGAACTCAATGGGCTCTTCGACCATGCCCCCTCCCCCAAGGGATGAGCAGCCCTGCCAGGCCACAGAGGAGGACTTTCCAGTCCTGAAGATACCTGATAAACCAGGGTCAGATGAAAGGGGAAGAGGTCCTCCCCAATCAGTGGACTTGGAAAGGGGCAGGGAGGAGATGAGGGAGGGAGGGCTGGATTGGGAGAAAATGAGGGAGTGGAATACAGCAGGAATACAAAATAAATAAACTGTAAATAATATTGAGAAAAAAAGAACTTGTCTCAAGCTAAAAAGTGAAAAGAGATGTTAATGCAGTCATTAAACAACATTTTATGTCCTAAGACTCTTAGCATGTCCCACTACTATAACATCTATCCATGTATCCCTCCATGTATCCCTCCATCCTTAGCACAATCCTAATGGAAATCACCCAAAAATGTCATGGGTAGACCATGGAATCTACTTCACACAGTAGTCCACTGAGTAACTGTATTTGTAAGTTAAGAAGAGAAGACGCCTACATGCCTTAAATAGGTGTATGTTACTTCAAGTTTCTAATTACAAAAGTATTATGTAGCCATGGTGGGAAACACACTTCTTTTTGGAAGCAACTCAGAGAAATACCTCAGAAGGCACTGGACTGTGCAAAGAAGTGCTAAGGACTTAATTAGCACCTGCATTCTTAAGAGCTGTCAGAAACAATTTAACATGGATGGGAGGGGCAGACTCAAAGAGAAACCCCCTGAAAAACCTCTAGGATTGAAAGGGATCACATCTTTGACTTCACTGCTATAAGTGTTTAAGCCTATCTACAGTTTGTAATTTTCAGTGGCCTTCTTCCAACTGTTTCTAATTAGGGCATATTTTGAGTAAATGTGTGAATATAGTTGCTCATATTACATAATAGTTATATAATAAAAACATTAGCTATGTGAATAGAGTGCTCTATATATGTTTAATTTATATTATCCTATTTGAGGTGGGCTAAATATTTTTGTGAATTTTTATTTTGTTTTATTTATTTTATTCTCTGTGTGTACTTGTGTGTGGAAGCCAGGCAGCAACTTTCAGGAGTTGTAAGTTTGTTCTACCATATGGGCTTCATGACCAAACATGGGTTGTTAGACCTGTCAGTAAGAGCCTATACCCGCTGAACTGTCTCAGCAACACTTCTCCTCCTCCTTCTCCTCCTTCTTTTTCCTTATATTTTTATTTGTTGCATATTCCACAGAAGAGTACTACCCTTGAAAAAAGAGGTATAATTTAATGGTGCTCGGAGAATGATTCAGTCTGAACAGTGTTTGTCTAGAAAGCGTAAGGTCTTTCTATGGATCCCAAGTGCTGGTATAAAAAAGCTAGGTATGAGGAAGCACCTTCATAATTTCAGAGATGGACTGGTATAGGCAAAAGGAATTGGTGGATTGCCAGCCAGCCAGAGATATCTATCAGTCAGCCTTAGTTTCAGTGAGGGAAAGGAACTAAGTCTCAAGAAGGGTATCAATATAAATAGTAAAAGACATCTCATATGAACCCCAGAACTCTCCTTGATTGCACATTCATGTGTACACATGCACAAATAACAAACATATACAGTAGAAAGAAGAATAATTAAGAAATACATTGTAAGTTCTAACATAAGATATCTAAATTCATCACACATAGGGAATACTAATGGTATATATCTATTTATCTGTGTACTGACCTGTTTTGTATTGTTCCTAAATTTGCCAATGAAGGATATAGTTTGTATCATCCTACCCAATAAAAAGAAGTAATCAGTCTTTGTTTCTGCCTTACATATAAGTCAAACAAGAAACTTTGCCTAAGACCAAACAGACTTTGAGCTCTTCTCTTGCCAGATTCTGAGATTTCAAGATTAGTCAGAGGCATTTGCTAGTAAGGAATTCCAAACATTAAACTACTTGGGTAGAAATAGTTGACGACCTAGAGCAAGTTAGGCTGTCAGCTCAGTGACAAAATTTGTGAGTAGAAGGAGACAATGATGGCTGTGAGATACATCTTCAAGGTCTTGCATTTTCCTTGGAGCAAGTTATAAAATGTTTGCAACAAATTCTCTAATATAATGATATTATTTCAAATGTAAAACAGCTTCACAAAAGTTCCAGGAACACCCCAGAAAGATGTAACACACATCCTATATAATGCCTTTCAAATATTTTTGTCACACTATCATGGACTCCAAGTCTATACCAGGAAAATGATATCATAGTTGCCATCTATTGTGTAAGTCATTCACAATGTGTGGTCTTCACATAAGCAGTCTGGAACCTCTTGGAAATGTGTTAGACATACAAACTCCAAGTTCCACTCAAGAACTAACAACTCCTAGAGCCTCGAGGTGAGGCTCAAAAATCTGCACATAATGACTCTCCAGGTAATTCTGATGAGTATTCAGCTGAAAGACCAGTGTGCCATGTGACCAGCAGCAGTGCTGTCACACTTGATCAACACCTGTACCCAAGTCCTAAATATTAAGAAGCTGGTGAGTTTCTGAGTGTGGTAATATAATCACCACACAGTCTATAGGGAAGTTTAAAATTTGCCTGTCATCTCAAGGTAAATACATCAGCTCTTGTCATTCTTCTAAGTCTGCCTTAAACTGTTTTCATTTTTCTAACAAAATCTCATAAGGATATAGTTCATAAACTTCCCTGGATTCCCAGTGCCCTCCAATAATTATGGTATTTAACCACTAAATTGTGAAGAATGGTGACCATAGTAGCTAGCTGTACTTTCATAAGATAGGGAATTCCACAGTGGATATAATATAGCTTTTATGCTAATTATATATTTTCTCCACAATTAATACATCTGAACATAGCCAGAATAAATTGAAATAAGTAAAAAAATAACTAAATGAAAAGAAAAGAAAAAGAATTTAAAAACCATTACATTCCAAGTTCATATTTTTTTACAGTTCATTTAGCAGTCATAACTCATGGGTTCCTAGGCCCCAACCTCAGAGACAATGATATCAGGTTCTTGATGTCAACTTCCTCCTGAGTGTGTTTTATAAGATACATCTATAATTTGGGTCTTTGAAATGACTAATACTAAAAAAGCCTGAACATTTTGCTTCTTGATAGTTTCCTATTAACCATGGGAAATAGGTCTCCACATACTTTAATTTTTCAATGGTGGAATGGCCACTGGTTCCCGGGGCTTAGTTCCTCTACAACAACAACAAAAGAAATTAGTCTTTTAAGAAGTAAGATTCATTTAATATGTGAATTCTTATGCTAACAATACTTTTATTTCTATTTCCTAAAATAATATCTGTTGAATAACCACCGAGGATGTTAGTGTCAACCTTGAGTTCATGTTTTGTCCTCTCCTTCTTCATTTCAGATTCAGGTCACATCCTAAAATAACGAAAAGCACATTGGGTCTATGGATGCTCATATGCGGGGCTTATTGACAACAAAAGACTGATATGAAAATCTCAAATCTAGTCACTTAACTCAGAGCCTAATTTACTTATCTACTTTCCTTATCTAAGATCTTGTGATGTAAAAAATACACCACAATTGGATAGCAGAAAAAAAAAAAACTATCATGCAATCTTCAATGACAATTGCAATAATCATACTTAGACATTTCCTCTCTTAGCCTTTATATCTCAACCTAGATCTCTGTTAATGATACAGTGGCTTTTCCTCAGAGACCACACCCTCACAATGACCATGGAAGTCACATAAAATTTACTTTAAGCACCAAGATTAATAAGATCTTTCATCACAGGGAATAAGACTAATGCTGCATTCTATGGGTGGCAGTGACAGATGAACAACAAAGTAAATGAAGAAATAAAGAATTCAAGAAGGGGGGGGGGAGTGTTCTATGGGTTTGCTGAAATTCAATCCCTTGGAACTCGAATTGGCTTGAATCAGAGCTTACAATATAAATAATTTCTCAGTCCCATTTTTGCTAAGATAATACAAGATTAATGATCTCTCAAGTTCTTAAGGAGACTTAAGATTTTACACATATTTCACTCTGTGTGTATGTATAGAAAGATGCCTACTCTAGACACATGAGAGAATTCCCTACAGGATAGAATTTATATTTCTGAGCTGGGAGGTTGTGAGTCAAAGCAGCTATTTTTGTTGTCATTCCAGACTATATGCATTTTTCTCTTTGATTTGGAATGAAAGCAACATTTTCTTTCCATCTTAGACTGTATATATCACACAAATCTACATACAAACACTCTGATATTCCAATTTACAGAAATAAGAGCTAAAGGAGACACAATGTGAGTGTGTGTGTCTGAGAGAGAGAGGTGAAGTGAAGAGAGAGAAAGAAAAACAAAGGATTGTGTACCAATGAGATGAAAGTTAATTTTAATTGTCAATTTCATACAATCCAGAAACACCCAAGAAAAAAAGCCTCTGTAAAGAATTGCCATTCCTGAAGAGACCTGATAAGCTAGAGTTAGATGGAAGGGGAGGAGGTCCTCCCCTATCAGTGGACTTGGAAAGGGGAAGGGAGGAGATGAAGGAGGGAATGGGGGATAGGGAGGAAGTGCGGGAGGGGACTATGGCTGGGATACAAACTACATAACCTGTGATTAATATAAAATAAAAATGTTAAAATAAAAATTAAAAAAAAGAATTTTTAGATCAAGTTGGCCATTGAACATGTTTGGTGGTAATGGTCTTGATTGCCTTAATTTCAGGGGGAAGACCCACTATGAATGTTGGCCTCAACCTCTCCCTGGGTTGGAACCCTGGATTGTGAAAGAGAAGAAAAATCTCTTTGAGTACCAAAAATGTATGGCATGAGCTCTTGACTATCGATGTGATATAACCAACTGCCTTAAACTTCTACCACTGTGATTCTCCTGCAGAGATGGAATGCCGTCTACAATTGTGAGCAAAAATAAATCCTTTCTTCCCTACATTGCTTTATGGCGGAGTATTTTTTTCTATAGCAACAGAAATAAAAGTAAGGAAAAAAGTAAGAAATAAAAACTTTGTATCTTACCAAGTCTAAAAAGAAAATATTTTTGGAAATGCCCCTGTCCCTCAATTTTTAAAGATGTTAAAACTAAGAAAAATAGGTACTAGACCAAATCTCTTGCAACTTTTTCCTTGTCAGAGTTGAAAAAGCTACATATAAGCACTGACATACTTTAGGGCCCTTTGTGCAAATCACCCATTCAAACAGCATGTGATAGTATCTGAGCAATGATCCAGCTATTCGGCCAAACATTAAGAGGTACTTAGCATTCCTCTGAAAACTTGTTTTATACTTAGCTACAGTTTATTAGTGAAGGAAATGAATTCTATTTCTCATTCCCAGGAAGGCATCCTGAGAAAAGTGGCACAAGGAACACCTTGAATCACTGAGTTCCCACATACTGACATACTTTGGATTTCACTGAATGAAAGCATTTAAAATATAACTGTACTTTTGTGTGAAGTGACTGAAAGAAAAGTAAAAGAAGCCTTTCCTATATCAAAAGCAATTATGATTTTTCAATAAAGTACACAAGTATTTTGTGTGTGTCTTTTATTCCTGCCAGAAGCATTACATATTTGTTCTCCTAAAGTGTTTGTGGTACAGCTGATGAGAGTAGGAACGCTGCTTCATAGCCTATGTTCTCTAAGGTCTTAGTTACTTGACTGTTTTTCCTTGGTAAAAAAAAAACAAAACAAAACAAAACACTTTTGGTTAAAAAAAATGATCTGTAGAAAGTGTAAGAAATTTAACTTAGTCAAAGGCTCCCCATTATACTTCTGCTATCCAGTAGTGGTGATGAGGATAATGATAGCCCTGATCACTGCGGATGGAAGCCCAAATGTTTGTATTTGCTGGACATTACCTTGTGTATTTCATATGGGATAGTATCATTACTTCTCAACTAAAGACTATTGACTATCTACTAAGTGCTGCACGTTTATTAGAAATCCACACTAACCATGAAAAGAATAACAGTAAAAGAATCTTTTAAAAGATAATAAACTGGATATATAAAGAAGATATGTGGACTGGAATGTTTATAGAGAGGCTTCCATGATATATAATTCACTCTCCTTAGCATTATCACTTCCTGCTTCACTCCTTGTAACACTTCATGTCCTGCAGTAAATCTTATATCATAATGGGAAGTGTAAGTTACAGCTTCAAGATTGTTGATCCGTTATATATGAATGTGTTGGATAGCTTTAAATATACTTGACTCAAGCTAGGGTCATATGAAAAGAAAGAAAGTCCTGAAGATACCTGATAAACCAGGGTCAGATGAAAGTGGAGGAGGTCCTCCCCTATTAGTGGACTTGGAAAGGGGCAGTGAGGAGATGAAGGAGGGAGGGTGGGATTGGGAGGAAATGAGGGAGCAGGATACGGCTGGGATACAAAGTTAATAAACTGTAACTAATATTGAAAAAGTAAAAAATAAACAAAAAACAAAAACGACCCCTAAAACAAAAAATAACTCACACAAATACTTGTTATCATTCACATAAAAGCTCTGCATTCTGTTCATTTATGTCTCCTTCTCAGTTTTGTTCACCAGAGCTTTCAAACCAGAGCCCAGCACAAACAATTATGCTAAAAAGCCAGACTTATCACAAGGAGTTTTGTTTGTTTGTTTGTTTGTTTGTTTTGAAGCGTCATCATAAGCTACAGGAAGCTTATGGTCAAGTTCACATATTAAGAAGTAATCAATCAATGAGTTGCCACTTGTAGAAAAGTAAAGCCAAAGCAGCAAGAAGAAAGCTAAATAATAATGACTGTGATGCTGGAAGAAATAGTAGGTGTTAGAGCTGTGCATGTCAATTTCATAGCCTTTGCAAAAACCGTAGTACAGGCCATATGCATATTTGAGCATGGGATTGTTGACTTACATAAAGCAAACACAACACGATCAACAACTGTTAAGAATTTAAATTATATCTGAAAGGCAATAAAGAAATATAGAACTCATTAATCAAAAGTATGTCATGGTCAGGTAATTAGTATTTATAATAAAAATAATTTAAAGCCGCCTGTATTGATTTGTAATAGGAAAGGGAAGTGAACAAGGAGATGGCATGGATAAAACCTCTTTGGTAAAGATCGCTTTTGCTGTTCAATAATCTGAGAAGGATAGATAAGAGTATTCACAACCTGTGACTGACATGGAGTCAATAGAATTCAGTGAGGTGGGAGGTTTTGTGTGATTATGGGAACATGAGCTGTCACACAGAAAGGGTATAAAGAGCAAAGTGTGGAAGATGGTCATTTGTTGATGTCAGCAATAAAAATGAGACCTTCAGTTTAGCAAACTAGAAGGCCCTGTGTGTTGGCAACAAGCAAGACACATTGAGCCTGGATTCCTGTGCAGGTAAGTCTCAGATGAGACCTAAGTTCAGGTGAAATCTTGGTTTAAGCATTATAAAATTACCTCAGCAGAAAAGAAACAGACCTTCTGACTGGACTAATGACTCATACAAAACAGCAAATTAAATTAATGTGTGTTGATACTGTCCGTAAGGTCTTTGATAATGTGGTAAAAACAGAAAAAAAAAAAAACACTTGGTCATGAATGTATACAAAGGTGCCATATTCCCAACTATAAGTTCACATAGAAATCAGGAATGTAGTCCAGGACCTAAGAGAAAGGACAAAAATGACATACTCATTTTTGAAAAATGAATTTATAAACAGTGTCGAACTGAAGACCCTAGTAAGGGAAACAGGGACTGTTTCAGTCATGAACTTGATGGCTGACTCTTTGACCCTCCCCCATACATGCTGGGGAGTGACAGACTGGCTAGATCCCAGGGGAGGACATTGCAGCCAGCCCTGAGGAGACAGGATGAGCTGGGGTTGGATGGAAGGGGAGGAGGTCCTCCCCTGTTGGTGGACTTGGAGGGGGCAGGGAGGAGATGAGGGAGGGATGGGAA
>CM053744.1:36020074-36046958 GCA_028658305.1 Pachyuromys duprasi
ACACCTGAGAGGGTGGGACAGCACAATGATGCTCAGAGAACTCCAATGCAGCCTGATGGCCAAGGAATGGCACAAAGGCCAAAAATGTAAACTATTAAAATACTTTATGCCCTACAAATTATTACAGCCTTTCACATGCCTTTTATTTAAAGTTAAAGAGATTCAGAATCTAAGAATTAAATTATCTTCCCATAGTTACCTAATTGTTTATAGAACCACTCTGGTTTCCAAGCTGAAGATTTTAAGATTTGGTCACTTTCGGACAACATTAGATTAAAAAGTAGAAGTGTATTCCTATATTACTCAAGCACATCTAAGCATAGCTTTGAATCCTACATTGCCAAATATTCCCTTCTTTGCTTGGCTTGTAAAGTGATCAAAGCTCAGTTGTAAGTGAGGATCTATTGACAAAGCTACAAAGTCAAGCAAAATCTGAGAATTAACAAGCAAGACCTTTCTTTTCAAAGTAAATGGCAAGAGTAGAGTGGCAGGTAGCTCCTTAAAACCTAACACATCTCTGTACTTGGAAGTTTTACAGGTTCAAAATATCCTTTCCTACCACTGTTGAAATCACAACAGAAAGTTTAATATGGAGTCTTTGAAAAGTCTTCTGATCAAGTGTTCTTAATTTAAGGGATGTGACAGGGAAGTTCCTGATTAGTGTGGAAAACAATCACAGAGCTTTAAACTAATCCACCTGCTTGCACACTTGCATGTATTTACTGGACTGCTTAGGCACAGAGATAGAAAGATGATCCTACAGAGATTTTTGCTTTTCTGAGTAAGCTTTAAAGCAGAGTCGATTCAGTCATACCAACTCTGGTTCATGGACACGTGTAGAGGCATCAGACATCATGTGATTAGAAAAAAAATCATGGCCCTGCAAAGATGGCTCAGCAAGTTAAATGTTTGCCATGAAAGTATGACGATCCAAGTTACAATCCACAGCATTCACATAAAATTTTCTAAACAGAATTCTAGTCCACAGGATCAAGGAATTTTAATTAACATTCCACCGTGTAAATCTTAAACAGTTTTTCACATGATATTTCCTTTGATTTCTGCATAACTGAAATATCGTAATCTATGTTCTAATTGTCCATCTGGAATTTTGTAAGCATCAAGATTGCAGGTTGCCATCCCCTCCAGCCTATGTGGCACTGGAAGGCAGGTAAAGTCATAAGAGATCATTTTGTTGGAAGTGCTTTCACTTGGCATGTACTAAGATACCTTCAGTTCACAGGATATATTCTTTCCAAAAATGGTATAATGCCAGCGATCTACTCTTGTGAATAAGGGATCAATATTAATTACCTTTAAATATATACTTTCACATATTTATATCCAGTTTATTCCTCTTTTAATCCTTTTGATTCTGCTGAAGACATCTTGCCATTTATTGTTTATAGGCACAGTGTCTCTGATACCTTCTAATATTCTCTTATACATTAAGGTATCATAGGCAAATAACTGCTTTAGTCATCAGTAGTGCCTGTAATAAGTTGTTGAGAATTTTACATGTACATACATCTCATATCATACTTATCATTTGTCTGAATTTTTTTTCAAATGATATTGCTAGGGAGATAAAATTGGTTCCTAAAATCCTAATGCAAATCATGAATAAACACATGTTTTCCTTAAAATGGCATGGCACATGTTAGTGTCACCCTTGAAAACAGACATAAATCCTGAAAGTAGATCTCATGGGACTAAGGGTGGATTCAGTGTTCTCTTTAAGGGGGTTTTGCAGGGATTTGCAGCAAGACCTGGTGACTAGAGAATAAACTGTTAACCATCGTCTATCTGCATACACACGTTTCTCTCTGTGACTTCACTTTCTAGTTGCTTGTTACTCATGAGCCACCCTGCAGGTGCTAGGAGCCAAACCAGGGTTCTTTGTAAGTGCATCAAGTGTTCTCTTCACTGCTGAGTCAGCTTTCCAACCCCAAAAGCCTTTAACTTTATTTGTTGATCTCCCTCAGTGACCTCACTGTCTGTTCTGAACTCAGCGTACACTTGTTATTTGTAAATAATCACAGTGGGTATACAATGATGAGAACTGAAGGGTTGTACATGGATGTAAAGGATCCTTTTGTTGTGCTTCTAACAAAATGAAACTAAGTAAAATACTGTTCAGTAATGGCACAAGTGTGATTCTGCTGGCTGTGAAGCTGAGTCCAGAAACAAAAGATGAAACTCTATTCTGGAAGAAAGAGAAAGGCATATGAGTGCATATAGTACCCAGAATCCATATGCTCTCACTCACAGTCTTATGTAGTAACTATATTTCTCTTTTGTCATGATCTCTAATTACATAGTAAGAAGACATATAGCATATTTTAAATCTCTTTCTCCATAGCTCTACATAAATATCTTCATTTTTCCTTTATTTAACATCTTGAATATTTTACTGTTCTTATCTATTCACCTGCATGTTTATCTATGCATGTTGCATCCTGTCATATAAATCAATAATGTAATTTTCTCTACGTGAAGATTCTGAGAGAGAAGACAATAAAATTATGCCCCAACACTATAAAATATGAATGCTAATCAACAAAAGAATAAAAACAGTTGGACCTAAATTTTTGTCGAAAACTTAGATATCAAATTTAAAGAAATATTGTCTGCTTGTATCCATAGAGACTTTCGGAAACCTCAACTACTGTGAGAGGCAAGGTTCCTGGGAGAGTATGCAATATATATATTGACAATAATGCCCGATACTAATTTTCAGCCAAGATTTCAGAATTTCACAGACATGTGCTTTAGACTTGCCCTGACGAGCAGCTGACTCATTTCTCTCCCAGACAAATTTGGGAAAAAGCTGACTCTTCGAGTTGTCCTTCTCCAAACTCTCTTAATTCATGAATTTTTAGAACAAATAATTAAAATCCTGCAAAACACCATGAGTGTTCATGCCAATTCATAGAGCTGTTGTCATACAAGCAACCTGAATAATGTTTGTCTGTGGAATCAATACTCATGTTGTATCTTGTAGAGCTCATTTCTATCTAACGACAAAGGGTCAACGACCGGCCTAAGGAGAAGAGACAATGATTAAGAGCATCTATATCTTTCAGAAGAAAAGAGGTCAGCTCCTGCCACCCACTCTCAGAAGATCTGTTGCCTTCTTCTGTGCACATGTACTATGTAATCACATAGGCACACACGTACACAAATAAAGATTCATTTGTTATTTAAAATAAACAGAAGAGCTCTGAAAGACAGTCAGATTTATAGGATTTTGAGTAGAACCTCAACTGGGTGGTCAAACTCCTCTCCATGTTGTAAACTTTTTCTAACGTATTTTTATTCTATGGTGAGTACAGGTTTGCTGCTTTTGGTATTTCAAGCACCAACAACAGTTCAGCAGGTGTTTTCTGTCTCTTAGAAGTCACAGAGTGGACCTGGATGAAGTTTTGGCCATAGAAAATGCAGGCAACACATTCATATATGCCTAATAAAATTTTAAAATATTAAAAAATTCTCCAAGGATTGTATATTGGGACACAGCTTTGTTAAGAAAAATACAGTGTGTCACTGTATCAAATTTATAATTCTTGGGATGACAAGGAGTCAACAACAAGATAAATACAGTTTACAATAATTCTAACAAGCAAGCAGAGGGCCAAAAGAAGAAGCGAAGGGAAAACAGAGAGAATTACAGCCGTTAGACAATGCCGTATAGACTTAGAAACTAGGCATTACTAGCTAACCGGAGGGACTGACCTGATTTTCAGCCTCATGTAAAGCTATATCATCATCGCTGCCTCTTTACATGAATATGGTTAATATTGAATCAATTCTTCAATTTTAGTTCTCTGAAAGACTATGTCAATTACAGTAGAACTGTGAATAGGGGAAAGAGGTTTTAAAATCAAACGAAAACAACAAATCACATTCCAAGGGGAATTCATGGCTCACTGCAGAGTTACAAACATAGATTCAAAATGACTTTTCTATAGATTTAATTTTGGGGCATTTGTATATTTTTGTAAATATATTTAATATAGTATTTTCTTATATAAGACAACTGCAACATAACCATTTTATTGCAACTATGAACACTCACAAAAGCAAATGAGGTACCATCATGTTTTGTGATACCATTCTTACGTAAACTTATGGAGCACTTAGCACCAATTCATCTATTCAAAAAAAAAATTGCAAAGGCAATTAATTACCTAAGAAAAAAAACTACTAAAACAGTTAAATTACCTTGAAAATGCACCTTGAAACAAGAGTGGATGTAAAGCTTTGACACAGGCCTAGAATGAATTGTTGAGTTATAGTTACATGAGACCTAGTTTTAAAATTACTGAAAACAATTTTTATTACATTTTCAATTTTTATATTAATTACAGTTTATGCACTTTGTATCCCAGCTGTAGCCTCTCCCTCATTCCCTCCCAGCCCCATCCTCCCTCCCTCATCTCTTCCCATTCCCCTCTCCAAGTCCACTGAGAGAGGAGGTCCTCCTCCCCTTCCATCTGATGTAGCATATCAGGTCTCATCAGGACTGGCTGCATTGTCCTACACTGTGGCCTACCAAGGCTGCTCCCCCCTCAGGGGTGGTGGTGGTCAAATAGCCTGCCAATGAGTTCATGTCAGAGACAGTCCCTTTTCCCCTTACTAGGAAATCCACTTGGGTATTGAGCTGCCATGGGCTACATATGATCAGGGGTTCTAGATTATATTCATGAATGGTCCTTGATGGGAGTAGGTCTCAGGAAAGATCCCTGTAACCAGATATTTTGGTTCTGTTTCTCTCCTTGGGGAGGTCCTGTCCTCTCCAGGTCTTACTATCTCCCCCTTCTTTAATATGATTCCCCACACTCTCCTCACTCAGAAAGACAAAAGGGGTGAACATTGGAAGAAGGAGAAAACAGTAAGCAGTACAGGAGCCTACCACAGAGGGCCTCTGAAAGACTCTACCCAGCAATGTATTGAAGCAAATGCTGAGACTCCTAATCAAATTTTGGGCAGAGTGTCGGGAAAGAATTTTTATATGAAATGCAGAATAAAAATCACCTGAAGTCATCCTACTGTGTTTGATTACTTATTATGGGCTGAGGTTTGGAACATAGACTTTTAAATGTGAAAAGATAGTGGGAAGAGTTTATCAGTGTAAAATTTAAAAATAGTAAAACACCTCCTAGAGTTAGCATTAAGGGCGAATTGTAACTTATCCTATACAATAGCTTATTGTTTTAACTTGTCACATTATACTTGGGGCAGGTTGGAAAGTCTGTTAGAGCAACAATGATGATGCAAGATATCCTTATTACAAAATCTACACAAATAAACCATGTTTATAATCTCATGATTTTTCACCAAGCTTTGTTTCATCAACCTTGTCAAAATAAGCTAATGCCTCTTGAAAGACATGTGTGTCTTTCATATATGTCATTCTCAAAAGTTCTAAACCTTGGACCACTGTGGAAGGGCTCCAAAAACAAACAAACAAAATAATTAGAAGTTTACTTCACATGGAATATGGTAAAATTATACTTCATATGCACATTCATATTGGTTTGCCAATATACATGTGAATGCTACAAATTTTGCATGTTATTTAACTCCTCCCTCCCTGTCCTTTCCCTCCCTCATCTCCTCCTCCCTCCTTCCTTCTCTCCTTCTCTTTCTCTCTCTTTTTCCTCCTCCATGTCAGTCTTTTGAGGTGAGCTTGTGTGTGTGTGTGTGTGTGCAGAAATGATACTATCTCTATATCCTTAGTGAAGATTTAGATTATGTATGCAAAATAGAGATGGAATGTTCACCCTGTCCTAAGGTTTTGGAACTGAAGCTGTGATTAGCATTCACATCAGGTACACCAGCTGGATATCTTTTGAAATTGTTTATTTCAGTCCTCATGATTTTTTTGTTTTCCTAAAGAATTTCAATTTTGTTCAACTCTCTGAATCAAAAGCTGGCAAAAAATATAATCAGATCCATCAAGATATGTTTTCCCCTTTCTCATTTTGCAGCTTCCCTTTAGTAAACAATACTGCCAAATTCTTTTTAAAAAATTTCTCAGAAAGACAGAGAATGAGATCACAAAAGTAAGCCAAGAACTCAGGATTGTAAAGCAAAAGTGTGTCAAGCTTACGACAGTTTGTCAGGACACAGCATCCTTTGATCTGTTAAGCTTGTGTGACATGTAATGTTTCTTTAATTATTAAAAAAATGGGAAAATGAATATTTTCAGTTGTTACTTTGGGCATATTCTTTATTTGGAGTTACAATAGGTTCTGATCAATGAAGGAAAAACAGTCTAAACCATGCAAGCTGCCGCCATTATAATTTGCAATTCACTACTTAGAAATGGCAAATTTCTCTGTTTAGCAGCATGCTAAACTAACATGTGGCCTTGCATAGAAACAAAATATATTCTTCTTAGATGTGTTTTTCTAAGGCTTTTATTGAGTAACATTCCTGTACTGATGCAAACTATTTTTGAAAACAATTAATTCTATGATCATGTAAATGTCTGAATCTCAATAAGAATATGTAATGTGAAAATATGCTAATATTGTAAAGATCAAAATAAACAATATAAGCCCAACATAAATTTAGAACTTTTCAAATGTTTCAACTTTTTGCATTGAACCTATTTTTGTACCCTGTTCATTTTGTGAGAAGTGATTTTTCTTCCTTCCCTCCTTCCATAGCTCTCTCTCCATTTATTTATTTAATTATCTATTTAATTATTTCAGAGATTATGCACAATAGGAGGATGAAAATGGGTGGCAACAAAAAATAAAAATACCATGTCTAGGGACTGAGGAATTATATGATTAGAAATGTACTGGTGATCTTTTCTAGTTCTCACCATTTGGCTGAAAATTTCATGATTTCCTTGTTTTTAATTGCTGAGTAGTATTTCATTGTGTAAATATACCACAAGTTCTGTATCCATTCACCAGTTATGGGTTGTTTCCAGATTCTGGCTAGTAGGAACAAAGCTGCTAAGAACATGGTTGAGAAAATGTCTTTTTTGTATAATTGAACAAATATTGGATGTGTGTCTAGGAGTGGTATAACTGGATCTTGAAGGAGCACTATTCCTAATTGTATAAGAAAGTGCCAGATTGATTTCCAAAGTGAGTGTACAAGTTTATATTCCCACCAGCAATAGAGGTGGATCCCCCTTTCTCCACATCCTCTCCAGCATGTATTTGTGGGAACTAAAAAAGATCATCCTGAGTGAGAAATCCAAGAAGCAGAAAGACACAGATAGTATGTACTCACTTGTAAGTGGATATTGGACATATAATATAGGATAATCATACTAAAATCTGTACATCTAAAGAAGATAAGCATGAAGGAGGACCAGGAATAAGATGCTCAATCCTCATTCAGAAAGGCAAATAGGATAGACCTCAGAATATGGAGAAAACAAGGAACAAGACAGGAGCATATGACAGGGGGCCTATGAAAGACTCTACCAAGCAGGGTTTAATGCAGATGCTGAGACTTATAGCCAAACTTTGGGCAGAGTCCAGGGAACCTTTTGAAAGAGGGGGAGATAGAAAAATTTGGAGGGGACTGGAGCTCCACAAGTAGAGCAACAGAACCAAAACTCTGAGCTCAGGGATCTTTTCAGAGACTGATAGTTCACTCAAGGACCATTTATGGAGATAACCTACAACCCCTACACAGATGTGACCCATGGAAGCTCAGTCTCTAAGTGGGTAGCCTAGTAAGGGGAACAGGGACTGTCTCTGATATGAACTTAGTGGCTGGCTTTTTGATCACCTCCCTATGCAAGGACTGCAGCTATAAAAGGTTACGGAGGAAGACAATGCAGCCAGTCCTGATGAGACCTGAGAGTCTAGGGTTAGATAGAAGGGGAGGAGGACCTCCCCTATCAGTGGACTTGGAAAGGGGTAAGGAGGAGATGAGGAAGGGATGGGGGGATTGGGAAGGAATGAGGGAAGGACATGGGAGGAGAAGAGGGAGGGAGGGTGGATTGGGAGAGCACTAGGGAGGAGGCTACAGCTGGAATAAAAAGTGAATAAATTGCAATAAATAAAAAAATTTGAAAAGAAATGTACTGATGGTTTTTGAAAGACTTGGGTTTCTTATGGTTGAGGATAGTGAAAACAACAAAAGTGACTAGTGCTGTGTTCCTTTGGTGTTGAAATGAAAGAGATAAACTTAGGATGTCCAACTTTTGGTGTCATTTCATAAATGAGGACCCCTCTACCATCTGACCCCTGCCTATCAAGTCTCATCAGAACTGCCTGCATCCTCTTTCTCTGTGGTCTGGCAAGGCTGCTCTATTAGGGAGAATTGATCAACGACCGGACAAGAGAGTACATGTCAGAGGCAACCCCTGCTCCCTTTACTGAAGTCTAGGGGAGGGGATATTGAGGAAGATGGAGGGAGTATGGGACTAGGAGTAGATGAGGGAGGGGACTGCAATCAGAATGTACAGTGAATAAATTATAAAGAAAAAAATTTAATTTAAAAAAATAAAAGAGCTCCCATTTCAAATTAGGCTTCTAAAACAACAGAATTTTGCTTTCATATAACTCCAGAATCTGAAATCATTGTGTTCATAGGCCCATGTTACTCTGGCAGTACCCGCTGTGTCCTCTGTAGCAACTCCTTAGCTTTAGATAGCACAATCCATGTTTCTGCTCCTACCTGTATATGGCTTTCCCTCAGTACGTCTATACCTTTATACAGCTGTTATGTAATTATACAGATACACAACCAAATACAATATGGACTGAACCTAACTAATTATATGCATAAATTCTTCTTTTCAAATAAATTTACTCTGAAGTTCTGAGGAGATTTTTAGGATCACAAATCAAACCTGTACAGACAGATGAGTAAAGTGTGTGTGTGTGTGTGTGTGTGTGTGTGTGTGTGTGTGTTTTGTGTGTGTGTAGGCATATTCATATCCCCAGTAAATTCTTCAGATTCCCATTATTCATGAAGTTTTGGGAACAGAGATTCTCTAGCAACAATTATGAACACTATGATATAGATGTTTGCATTTCATTTATTTTGGCACTGGATTTTTTTTGTATAAAAGTCTAATTCTATGAGTGAATTAAATCCACAAAATGATTCTCAATAAGTTAAAAACTGCAAGAATAACCAGGATCAGCTTCTAGATAATACCGTTTACTTGCTGAATATAATGCCTCACAATAAATAT
This sequence comes from Pachyuromys duprasi, assembly GCA_028658305.1. NCBI lineage: Eukaryota > Metazoa > Chordata > Mammalia > Rodentia > Muridae > Pachyuromys > Pachyuromys duprasi. Next base: position 36,029,256 of record CM053744.1, read on the forward strand.
TTCAAAAAGTTGTAATGACTTACCAAATAAACATAAATTTAAATCTCCAAACTAGTTTGAGTAAATTCATAAGTAAGTAAAATGGAAGAAAAGAATGTTCTACCCATAAAATGTCACAGAATGGCAGAACTGCAACAAATCCCTTATTTCATTTCCTCATGCTAATAATTAATTCAGCCTTGAATCTTATTGATGTTTAAATTTGTTGTTCGTAGATGAGAAATAAGGTATTTACAAAGGCTCAAAGTATCAATCACATAGACAAAAAAGAACAGATTTACATGGGAGACACACAGCAGAGTGATCAAAGTTATTGTCACCAATAATGGAATAAATCGAGCACCCCATAGGAGCCAGTTTTGACTTATCTTGGAAAGCACTGTCAAAAGGCACATTCTGAATTCAACCAATGAAATGGCTGACAAAGTTTCAGAATTGCTATGAAATATTTTTTGGTAGTTCTGAAGTATAATGACCATTGCAAGGAAGAGATTGCTGCATAAAACAGGTTATGGGTTCTCATGTGTGTTTGATCCTAGAGAGGTCTCTCCTTCCCATTACAGGACATAATTTGTACAGTTGGTATCTAACAGAAAATGGATGTCACTATTCAGTCCCTGAATTTGATGAGGGCTTACTCGTTGCATGAGGAGACAAGACATCAATACCTCACTCTCAGATAATTCAAGAAAGAGGTTTGGATGATACTAATATTTTTCCCAAAAGATTTAATCCAGTTAGTTAAAATTAAAGCTAAGCATAATCACAAATATGTGTTTTTATGGGTCTCCCTTCAAAAGAAAGCCGAAGTCTTATTCATAAAAGGGAACTTTTTCAAATATCTGTAACGTTGATACTGAGAGAAGAATAAGCAAAAAAAAATGCATTTTTCAGGAAGAAAACATCTGATTAATTTAGTTTTAACATTTTCTTTTTCTTTAAACTGAGTCACTGTTCAGTTTTATATAGTGTACTGATTTCCATCATATCTTAGGTGGGAAGACCCTGGACGAGTTTTTGAAAAGTCGTATTTACTTAGCTGTTTTCTAAACTCTTTCTAAAATTTCAATTAGCATTTTTTTTCTGGGTGATATGTTCTTCTTCTAGCTTTACCACCAGTAAAAACAGAGTCCACTCAAGCCATTTTCTTTTGTCTTTGTGCCTAACATATTAGCAGCCCCGCAGCCCGTGCCATTCGCCACCAGGATCTTAGGAATGTTTATTATTTGAGTTCCTGTGTGACGTGCCATTCTTAAATGTTTTTAAAGTACTTGCATTTCTATCTTGGTAGCTGTAATATCGCACTAAAACTTTTTTTTTTTACAACTTTCCTGTCACATCTTCGATTTAATTTGCAAAGTATGCTGACCTCAAAAGCTCTCTCACCTTAGAAGAACATTAACTATGGTAAATATGCAGCCTACTCTTTGCTCTCACAGAAACAAAATTCTCTAGAGATACGATGAGAGACCAGTAGAGCATGATGGTTAAACCCACGGGAGGTAGCACCAGATGTTTAAATTTAATACACGCTCCTTACTTTAATACTTGGTTTTACATTAGTGGGTTTTTTTCTGTTTTTTGTTTGCTTGTTTGTTTATGAAAACTAATAAAGACTAGCAAAATTTATCTCTGTACTGAAATCACAGTATCGTTGTAGAACTGAGAAGCATTTAACAAGCATGATATTCTGGTGTAACTTTTCAATGCGTATTTTTCACTGTTAGATCTGTACTTGGCTGCAAGAAAATGGAAAAGATAGCAAGTGTTAATCAGTGATTCTCACCTTTTGGGTGTTAACCCCTTTTGGGGTCAAATGACCCTTTCATAGGGGTTGCACATAAGATATCCTGCATATCAGATCTTTACATCCGTTTCCCAACCGCAGCAAAATTACAGTTAGGAAGTTAGCAACAAAAATAATGTTACACTTTACAGTTGGGATTATCACAGCATGAGGAACTGTATTAAAGGGCTGCAGCATTAAGAAGTTTTAGAACACTGGTAAGTATTCTGTTCCTGCACAGACAATAATGAAACAATACCCCACAGTACAAATTCTACCTGCTGTCACATCCCTTACACAAACTTTGACAAACATGCATTTTTGAACAAAATTATATCATTCTAACATGTCAATGTGTAGAATAATTGTCATTGAAGTTTTTATTGACCAAGGTATTCATTATGCTTTCAACAATTTATTGAATGATACAGTTACAAGTAGATCACAATAGTTTAGTTGTAAAGAAACTTGTTTTGATTGCACATTGGTTCTATTTTAAGCCTCATAGTTAGCACCTTGATGGTTGAAATTCTCCAAGCATACTTCTAGCCAGGGTTATACACTAGACAGAAGAAATGGCCCTAAGGTGGGAGCTTTGTCACTCTCACATTGGAAATCAGAATTTGAGCTCACTAAATCCAGAAATAATTGATAAAGCAAATAGATAGTTCATTGTTCTAAGCCCAGATTTAGACTAATATTTACTGTTACCTCAGTACACAATAACACTAAGCTTTATACTATTTGAAGTTTTAAAAGTAGGCCAATCATAACTTAAAAAGTAACTTGTTTCCACTGTTAAAATAAGACAGACACACATGTCTTTAAAGAACCTTGCTATAGAAGCACATTATCACCAATTCTGAAATTCTCTGTAGAATATAAAATAACCATGTCTTCAGCTTCCAAGTAAGATATTTCTAAATTAATTTGGCTGCCATTTGGGCAAATATATATGTGAGTTTTTCTTGACAGCTTGTCAACTGGCAAGCAATTCTAAAACATCACTTTCATTTCAGTTTAATACTGGTAAATTTCTCAATTAGAATTTTATTTTTCACTTCCTGCTTAATGAAATTCTCAATTCTTACTGAGATTCCTTGGGGCATACAGGTGCAGTTTTGGTATTTTTGCAGTAGCAAAGGAAGAAAAATGAAAGAGGAAAGGAAGCAAGGGAAGAAACACTGAAAGAGAATATAGATAATCAAAAGAGAGAGGAAATAGTAGCTGACCTTCATCCTGATACTCACCTTCATGAACAATGAAGGGAATAATTCACACTTGAAAATAAAATAGTATAACTGCCTCTGCTTAGGTTAACCAGAGAAGCTAACATCCAACAAAGACCAGACATCCACTGCTTAAAATCAGCACATACAGGACAGTACAAAAGGAAGGTGAAGCATGCACTAATAGAAATAATTTCACCATCACCCAAACAAGCAGTAACAAATCATGCATTCCCTTCAAGCATTTCTCTACCTTGCATGAGAGTGTGGGAGTCATTAACCGATCATCATAATTACGAAAATAGGCCATAATTAATTTAACCTGTAAAAATATCACAATTAACCTCTGAATAAAGAATGAAAACTGGACTCAATTTTGCACCAGATACTCCAACAAATTCTTTGTGAATTTTGGAATATGTCTTAGAAGTTCAGTGTCCAAGTGTGTTCCATAGTAATGGGAACAGGGACTGTCTCTGACATGAACTGATTGGTCTGCTTTTGATCACCTCCCCCTGAGGGGGGAGAAGCCTTGCCAGGCCACAGAGGAAGACAATGCAGCCACTCCTGATAAGACCTGATGGACTGGGATCGGAGGGAAGGAAAGGGGGACCTCCCATATTGGTGGTCTTGGGGAGGGACACGGGTGCAGAGGGGGTAGAAAGGGAGGGGTTGGGACAGGAGCAGGGAGGGAACTACAGGGGTATATAAGGTTAATAAAGTATAGTTAATAAAGAATTTAATAAAAATATTTAAACACTTATGGGCATATGTACAGTATGTATATGTGTGTGCATAAATACATGTGTATGTACTTAAATTTATCCTTAAAACAAAACAAAACAAAACAAAAACCTATAGGATACGTGCATACATATATACACAGAGGTAGAAAAACACATGACATTCTGTAGAACTTTTCATAGCTGAAAATAACTTTGTGTATGTACCTGGAGATTTTTTTCCAGCATATGCATCAGGCATGTGACTTACATGCACAGAAAAGTCATCATCTGATACATTTATAGCCAACAGATACAGCTTTGGCCTTTGGGGAGATAAAATAGCATGACACAGTCTGTTTCTGCATTCACTGTTTATTAGTAATTAAGTATGCTCTATGTACAGAAGGTGCTGATAATTTTATTTTTAGAAACTGTCTTACTAAAACCTAAACAAAAAGACAAATTGGGCAAGGTTTTTGACCTAAAGGAGTAGAGCAGGCAAAATGTAAAAGAAAAGGAAAATCATTTAGCATTTCTTACTTTCTGCTTGTTCTTCAGAATTTAAAAGCTGTGCAAAGATGGAGATGTTTCTGCTTGTTGTGTACTTCATTTTTATGGTGTAGCTGACTGAAGAGAGGTACATTACAGCTAGGGATTCATAAAAGTCTCTCCTAGAAAATGTGTCATTTCGGTCATCTACAGAGTAACCATTCAGTTTTGATGAGCAGAAAAAATAAATAAAAATAGAATTCCACTCACAAGAAGTAGGTAAAATGGAATCCTGGCAGTAGAAATATATGGGTAAGATATGAAGAACTGAAATAATTTCTGATTTGTGGCTGAAATAGGTGTTTCTACCCAAGTTTTAATATAGGCTGGAGGGAACAGGAGATCAAATGAAAATAAAGCCAACAAAATCCCCCCAACTAAGGAACTTGCACAGTTTTATTCAAAGTTTAAGGAAAAATAAACACAACTATGGAATGCATGGAAGACAATTTTCCCATTGAAAGTGCAGACATTAATTCACAAAATTAGAATATTTAAGTATACTATTAAGCAGGTTACTGAGTTAATCCACTGACAGAAACTGGGGTCTGATCTAGGAGTGAAGTCAGAGTATCCATTGAGGGGCATGGTGGAAGAGGTGGGGAGTATGCGACTGGAAGATGAGAGGGAGGGACTGTTGGACTATGATCAGTATGCAAAATTAATTAGTAAACAATGTTCAAGTGAAATATCACAGATCCAGGAATGTTAGGACAGCACACTTTGGTCCTGATGAGGAAAAAAAAATGAAATAAAAACCCCCAGAAAGTTAGGTGGTAAGGGAAGGGGTTTTGAAACTGAGAAGTGTATAGAAAGGACAGTGAATATTATCAAAACATCTAGTACAGAACTTGAAATCAACTAATAAAAAAAAATAGTGCACATCAGCCAGTACAAAGTAGCAAAGTACTACAAAGTTTGAAAGACAAAGAAAGATTGATCAATACCTTTCAGGTTTTGTATAGGGTTTCACTATGTATTGGGATACAGGAAGTTGTGGAAGTCTGGATCTGTGCCAGAAACCTTAGCCCAGGGGGGCCTGCAGAGACTGATACTCCAACAAAGGACCATGCATGAAGAGGACCTAGACCCCCTGTTCAGAGGAAGCCCATAGGCTGCTCAGTTTTCATTGGTTTCCCCAGTAAGGGGAAGAGGGACTGAAATCATTGGTGGACTCCTTGATCACCTCCTCCTGGGGGAGGTGTAGCCTTGCCAGACCACAGCAGAAGATGATGAAGCCTGCCTTGATGAGACCTGATAGGCTAGAGTAAGATAGGAGGGGAGGAGGTCCACCCCTATCAGGGGACTAAGGAAAAGGCATAGGGGAGAAGAGGGAGAGTGGGCAGAACTGGGAGGAGATGAGGGAGGGGGATACAGCAGAGATACAAAGTGAATAAATTGTAATAGATAGATAGATAGATAGATAGATAGATAGATAGATAGAATGCATAAGTAGTCTATTAAAACATATGAAGAAGCATAGTGATTTTTTTTTAATATTCTGTTTGGTTTCTTTGGGACTTTCAGGTGAAAACATACAGAAAACATTTGAGCTTATAGGCTTTGGCTTAAGCAGGCGGATGAAGCACTGGGTGTGATTTTAAAGCTATTCACATAGTCCAAATGGCTAAAGACCTGGCTGACCAAAGGTGCAGTTGAAGGGAAAGAGAAAACAAGGAGATGAGAGAGACTGAAAGAGAAAAGGGAAGAGAAAGAAGACTAGAGAAGAAAGAGAGAGTGGAGAAAAACAAAATGAAGGAGGGAGAAAAAAAGTAGAAACAGGTATGAGGATGGAAAATAAATCCAAGAAAACCATAGGAATAAGTGACTAAATACGGGTAAGTGGCCAAATGTTGAAGGAATAGATGATACGAGAAAGAATCAGACTGAGCAAATAAAAGCAACCACAATCTTAAGATCACACTGGCTAGGTAAGGAACACTGTGATATATCTGATAAAGAGCAACAAATTCATCCTTGAAGGCCACCATCTTTGTGCTGACACTTTCCAGATATAACTTTCTTCCTGGCATTCATATCGATGGCATATTTCTGAGCTATAGAATTTTTTTTTTTAGAATTTTTTGATATGGTATTTTTTTCTGGCAGAAAGCCTAATGTCAAATTGAAGGGGTTTTAAATGATGAATTGCAATGTCAGTTATTCTTTTGTCCGTTTGTTTGTTTTGTGAGATTTTTTTTCAGTCTTGTCATTTTTAACTGCCTCTAGTTTATCTGACCTTGATGGTTCTCATTTACCATCGTGCAATTTGAAACAAACTAAGCCACATATTGCGTGTACAAAAAGTGACTTTTGTGACGCTGCACTTTGAATGTTGGATCCTTCCTCCCGACCTGTCAGGGAATAAAGACATTGAGATGTGGCAGATACTTTATGAAATAATAAACAATCAGACCTACGCAAGGGGGTATTATAATTGTGTTCTGGAAAGTATATTACCTTTTTTTAATATAATAAATGCATCAATGATTCAGACAAGTGAGGACTGAGTGGATGATGGTAGCAATGACTTGTAGAAACCATGCAGTTAAGGTAAATTAGGCATAAAACGAGAAACTCATCGGTAAAAGTGACTGCATATTCCACCGTAGATTCAGCCACTCACTTAGGCCAGCATCTGACTGACTCTAGTCCTAAGTTTCCTATGCTTCTGTTCACTACATCTGCATGTGAATATAGGTAAAAAATAATGAAACATGAACCAAATATCAATCGGATTAGCATGGCATGTTGGAACAAATCTTGATAAATCAGTCTCAGTAACAATACTTGTTTATGACAGGAATACAAATTCAGCCTATTGAAATACTGCGGTGTAAGGAGCGATATTTTAATAAAACTGCTCCTCTGTCAGTTTCTATCACTAAGGGACTAAAGCTATTGAGCTGTGGAACGTAGGCCAAGAAAGGGGATTTGGAAATGCAAATGAGAGATAAGAAGGAAATAAATGTCTTTTATTCGGGCACATACCATCCCTGATGCCAGTAGCTATTTGAAAGATGGCCCATAAGAAGCCCGTGAAATTGGAAGCTTACATACCCAAAATGGACATCTCTGGAACAGTAGCATGATAAGGTCCATTGAGAAACTCAGGAGCATTGTCGTTGATGTCTTGAACTTTAATAATGAATTCAGAAGGAGGCTCGAGAGGTTTGTCTGTCTCCCAGTCCACTGCCTGTGCTGTCAACGTGTACTCTGCCTTCTCCTCTCGGTCAAGTCTCTTTATAGCATGGATATCTCCAGTTATGTCATTTATTTGAAAGATTGTCCCAGCTCCATCACCTGACAGGATGTATTTGATTTTTTTGCTTCCGGGATCCAGGTCTGTGTGTAACTAAAAATGAAAAAAGGCAGTAGTTAGTTCTGGAGATACTAAATTATCTTCAGAATTATTTAACTGACACTTGCTTTTCTGTCAGATTGATTCTTTTTACACTACTTTCTCAGTCTCTGGTAAGCAAATAGCAAATACATATGCAAATAAATAGTATTTAAAGTTGAATGCATAGCATGTTACAATAAAACAATGAACTTCATCTAGACCAGCTTTTATAAACTGCTCACATTTGTTAAATTGTAAACCCTAATTGTTTCAAAATGAAGAGAAAGTCTAGTGAGCACAATAAAGCATGTATAAGTTTTGACTTTTTGATACACATACACACACAATGTTTTTATTGCTGCCTTTTATGAAACAGAATGAAACAGTAAACATTAGTTGGTTTTAATATAAGCAGAGCCTTACATTTTTTTATAATTTATTTTTTATTTTATGTATGAAGGTGTCAGATCCATTGGAACTGGCATACAAACAGTTGTGAGCTGCCATGTGGGTGCTGGGAATTGAACCTGGGTCCTTTGGAAGAACAGATAGTGCTCTTAACTACTGAGCTATCTCTCCAGCCCTAGATCCTTACATTTTATTTTAAAGTGAGTTATTTAGTATGAGATATTAAAACCAGAGGGCTAAATGTCTTATAACCTCTGCACTGTTCCTATTTGATAAGATCAAATGGGGTGGCTCAAGAGTTTCTCATCAGATAGCTATTGTACTTTTGAAAATCTATATCTATATCTATATCTATCTATCTATCTATCTATCTATCTATCTATCTATCTATATATATATATATATATATATAACAACTCAACTTTTATGGTTAGGACTTTAATTTCTTATTTAATTTTCAAGAATATTTACATTCCAGGAAAACATTCTCACATTATAGAAAAGAATATTAGTGATAGGATATAGGAGCACATTTTCAAGCAAAAGAATGGAACTTCATGGAAAATGGAAAGTGTTTAACAAGAATTCAGATCTATTGCAGATTACATTCATGAGCCCTAAATGAACAAAGTTCATGGTATTTCAAAATGAGGTAAAGCCTTGGCCTTACAAACATAGGTAGGTACTGAGGAAAGCAAAGTTCCAGACCCTTTTCCTCCTACCAGCTTGCCTCATCCAGCCTTGATATGAGGGCCAGTGAGTAGCCTTATTGTATCTTATGCCATCTTGTTACGTGTTCAGTTGATATCACTGGGAGGTTTGCTCTGTTGTGAAGAGAAATGGAGGAGCAGTGGATCTGGGGGAGTGGGAGGAATGGAAGGAGGAGAACCTGTGGTTAGGACTTATTGTATGAGAAGAGAATAAATTAAAAGAAAAAATATTTAATAGTTTGTTTGCAAGAGGGAGTTAGGAATAATATGGTATGTAGTTTTCCCCCATAACAATATGTATATTCCCTTATAGAGATTTATACTTTAAAAATTCAATTTATTATTAAAGTGCCTATTTGGAGATGGCTCAGAAGTTAAGAGCTATCTTTCAATGAACTAAGGTTCATTTTCTAGCATCCACATGGTAGATCACAACCATCTAAAACAATCTATAACTCCAGTTCCAGTAATCTGATGTCCCTTTTTCACCTCCCTGGACATCATGCATGCAAGATCTTCACATACATACACACAGGCAAATAGTCATACACACACACAATAAATAAATAAATAAATCTAAATGAATGTACATTATTTTTGAATCTTGCATTTGTAAAAAAATGCTTAATTGATATTGCAAAATAATGCTTAAATGCACAAATTTTTGTTTAACTCCCTTACTTATCAGCCAGTAGAGTCCTAATTATTTTTGCATCTAGATATATAAGGCATAGGTTTAAGACATAGGTTGGTTGTGGAAAGAAATGCATACAAATTCAAAAGACATTTTGTTCTCCTGGAATTCCTTTTATTCGGGATCGGATCTATAGCTTTTGTCTCAAATTTGAATTGTATTTAGTGCTTCAATAAATGAAAATAGAAGATTATGAAAAAGACATAAAATAGCAACAAAGAGCAATAAATACACTGAGAACTGTAGCTTTACCTTTGAATATTTTTAAGTGTTGAAGCATAAGATTACATCAAATATTTATTGAATCTCAAAGTGTATCCCTTTCATTTTTTTGTATTAAATTTATGAACAAGAACAAATATTGAAACGCCATTTTATCTTAATGAATATGGGATTATAATTCATTAATGTGATATTAATCCTAATTTATGATCATTTTAATTTATGTGCATTTTAGCATTTCCATTAGCATTTTTATTAAAAAAAGAACAATTGAATAATATATCATTCATACAGGCTTCGGTTCACAAAGAAACCATTCTGGAAACAAGGCAGATACTCATATATATCAGACCTGTCCACAATGTGTTAAAATTAACAAATAAACCATACAAATTAATTTTATTGTTATTTATGCTAAAAATTATTTCAGCACTGTTTACATCCTAAACATCCATAGCATCTGATTAACAAATTATATTATGATGTAAAGTTTTATAATCACATGTATTTAGAAATAAAAAGAAGTGCAGAGCATAGCTTGTTTTCTGTTTGTTTTTTCTTTTTCTAAGAATAAACACAGTAGTAAAAGTCAGACCTTTTAAATTATCTGTTCTGTGGAGATTTACATATTTCATTGATCTTTAGTTATTCTAGGGATATAACAATTAATCTCCATAATTGATTTTATACCTTGAGATAATGTATCAATCTAAAAGTTATATAAAGATAAAAGTAGCCATATGAATATAAAATAGCTGAAACAATTTTTATTATATGGGTTCTTCAACTTTGCACAACTATTTGATATTCCTGGCATAAATCCATTTGCAACACAAATGCAAATAACTTGGGCCAGTGTAATATCTAAAGCAGATAAGGACACTTGCCATAAAGCCTGGGAACTTCAGTTCTGTCCTTGGAACCAAAGGTGGTGGTAGAAATATCTCATATTAGCTGTCACCTGGCTTACACATGTGATCGGAACAACAAAGATGTATACACACACACAAACACACACACATACACACACACGAGTATTTATACGTGTAAAAAACAAAGTAACTTTTACTCATATCATTCAATGAAAACTTAAGAAACATAACTTTATATGCATTCTGTACTACTGACATATAAGTGTCAACTTAACACAACATAGAGACACCTGAGAAGAAACTCAATTAAGAGATTGAGCTGATCACATCAGCCTGTTATCAAGCCAACAAGCAGCATGACTACAAGGTACCTGCTTTGAGACTCTGTTGAGCTCCTACCCTGACCTCTCTCCATAATGGACTCTAACCTGGAGGCATAAGCCAAATAATTCCCTTCATCTCCTAAGTTGTTTTTGGTGATGGTGCCTGTCACAGCAACAAAAATGAAACTACAATAGAAATTGGGACCAGAGAAGTAACTGTTACTATAATGATTTCGATCATATTGTCCCCAAGGAACTGTGGAACATTCTGTGCAAGAAGAGCCATTAAGTGTGCAGATCTTGTTAACTTGTTCTGGTAGGAGCTTGGAAGGTATGAGTGCTAAGGAAAAGGTGCATTGTAGAGAACTGGGCTGTGACGTTTTAGAGGGGAGTAAGCAAGCCATTGGATCTGAGCTATGGACCATTCTTATGATTGTTTGGCTAAGAATCTGTATGTGTTCATCAGCTGGGGCTGAAAAGTCAGCAGTGACTCACAGAAGAGTACAACTGAAGTGAATCTCTATGGAGAGCCTAGAAAAAGCCACTGGTGAAGGGGTAGCCTCGTTTGCACTGGTAACCCCAGGATATTGGGGACGCCAAGATTGTGAGATGTCTGTCAACGATAACAGCAGGTATGAGTCCATGCTGGTCTAAGCATGTAGGACAACTATGTGTGCTGCTGATAGAAAAGCTGGTGTGGTGGGGTTGCCTAAACAGAGGTGGAAAACAAGACAGAAAGTGGATCCCAGATGTTATACACTGAACTACAGAATTTAGATTTATACTACTGCGTATTTAGTTTTGTTTGAGTGAGCTTGTTTGTATAAATCAGGTCTTCTCCTTTGGAATAAGAAATACATAACTTTTATTTTTATAGGAGCTCCTTTTAAAAACACACTTTGGGCATTAAAAAGAGACCTTGGACTTTTAAAAATATTAGATTCTTTAAAGGCTAATGGATTTTTAAAGGTTGTGTTGTGTTTTATATTAGGATATTAAAATGAGGCCTTTTCAATTCTTTTTCTCTCACACACATGCAGAAAGACTAGGTAAGGAATTTGACATTATAACAAAAGAATTTTGGCTGTACAAAAAAAATGATTGGTTGAAAAAGCTAGGACTCCAAGTCTGCCCCTCATAACTATTGCAAATCACAGTTACAAGCTACTATTTTTGCTGCTCTTTCCCACATGTCTGTCAGATCTTGCACATTTAATGCAATGATTCTATCCATTACTCATCCCACTGACATGAGCCTGTGATGCTAAAGACATCCCAAGTGTACTAAATGTTCACAGTTGTGCGTAATATGGACATGTGAATGTTGCTTTTCTCAGGAGCTGCTTTTGCTAACTGGAGCAGAATAAGGGCTACACATGAAAACCAGCCTTGATGGGTAAGACTCCTCCATAGGATTGCTATGGCACAAGTGAACATTATCTTTTCATTTACTAAGCATGTAGAATGCTCCCTGCACTTTTTTCTTATATTATCTTAATGAACATAATCTCTGATTTTAGAGTCTCAGTTATGTGGAAGGCATACAAAACAAATATCTGAGGAGAAGTATAATGATTACTGTTGTTGTTTTGTTGTTATATCTTTATGGTTTGAATAAAATATTTTCCCCATGACCTAATACATTGAATGATTGGTTTCCAGATGGTGACACCATTTGGGAAAACTCTAGAAACTTCAGATGAAGGATCTAGTTGTAGGAAGTAGGTCATTGTGAGCATACATTTGCTAAGTATGGAGGCCTGGACATAGTTTTCAAAGGTATGTTCACAGTTTACCACAATCCATCATCATTAGTTGCTGACCAAGCACAGGGCCAGTCAGCCATGGCTAAACCCTTTGAAAGCATGAGTCTACACAAAGCTGGCCTCCCTTAAGTGGTTCATGTCAAGCGTTGTGTCCTAGCAATGTGAAAAGAACTCATAAATAAATGCCAAGCGTTTCCTGTATGGTAAGCACTTCGCAAATGCGTGTAGTTGCCTTTGCAGCAAACCTGAGGATGTTCCTCCACTTGTTGGAGATGCACAAATTGTCCAGTATGTAGAGGTGATCATCACAGTCTCTTAGAGCAAGTCTTCAACTTCAGAATCATGTCAAGGCTGCTCATGATGGAGCCAAATCACAAGAACTGGCATCATTGCATTCCCAACACCTCCCATATATTGGCACACCAATTCCCAATTAAAACACAAGTTTATACTGTAAGAAGTGTGGGAAGGTTCATTTGCATTTTATTTTCCTTTGCATTCTCTTTACCTAGTTATGTGTTTGTTGTGTTGTTGGAAGCTCAATAAATATTTATGGAGTTCAATGAATGTAAAGAAAGTAGAAGAAAAAAAACAGTTCCCATTTTATTTTAAAATAGTGATTTAAGAAGGAAGCAAAAACATTTAGAAACATTATATCCAAGGACTTAAATGTTATCCATAGAAAACATTAGGTCTTGTTCATTCTCAAGTGTATATTCAAATTTTAATGCCAATATAAGAACCAAGATAGATGAGTTAATGTAAGTGAGTGGGTGGACAGAGAGCACTGGGTAATGAACAAATTAACATATGAGTAACAAATGCCAATTATCTTATACTTGGTCATTACCAATCACAGCATCAGAGTAAGAACATATGTTCTTCTTGTGATTGTGCATATTTGTTGTACAATAGTCTTCTTTCTCTCTCATAGGCTCCTCTATGACCCTAAGTTTATTCAAGACATAAAAGGTGGAGCAAATTCTTTTCTATTAGTATTAATTTGGGAGAAAATTGAGTTAGAGTTACCAGACAGAATTACTTCAGTACACTCTGACTACATCTTCTACTCAAATAAGATGAAGGCATAGATAGAGTATGTAGATCTAAAATCACATCTTAACTGAAAATCAGGTATCCCTGATTTCACAACTTACTTCGCAATTCTATTCAGTCTAAATGGGCATCACGGAAACATGTCTCTGATTTATTATTTTCTTCCCAGGAAATATCTAAATTTCAGGAAAAAAATCAGCATCTATTAGAATCTAAGGGTTTCACGGAGGTTTACTGGCAGCAGACATCACTGCCATTTAGGTACCTTAGTTTTACATGAAGATTATCTGACAAAAAGTAAACAAGCTTAGCATTCTTGAATCAAATTACATGATAGACTATCTTCTCAGGATATGGTGTAATGCCTATTGGGTAGAAACTGTGTTATGAGCTGTCAATCCATCTGCAAATAAATTATAATCATAAATCACAATCATTCCATATCAGTTTGAAATAATATGTTTTAGCCTAAATATTTCATATGATAAAAATGTAAAACTTCATTCTAGAGCAGATACATACATAGACTGCTATGATAGTGACATAGTGTGGGTCAGGAAAAAGAAGGAGAGGGAAAATGTAGCTCTTTTCACATTTCTAGACAGTTTTCTTAAAGACGCAAAGATTAGTGTCAATGTTCGCTTATTCTAAACTCTGATTCAGTACTCTTATGCTCAACAGACTATCTTCCAAAGGGTGCTGGAAAAGGATAAATTTAAATAATGGGACCAACTAATTATAACCAAAGAGAACCATACAATCACCTGATGTTTGGGGCCTTATAAATAAATAAATAATGTCTGATGCTTTAGAGTTAAGTAAAGCACCTCCTGGTGGTGATAGAGCAAAACAGAGACGATGCTATGATGGGGAAGATACCAAAGAAAATCTGTTAATTGGCTGAAATGTTCTATTGTTACATAAATGAAAAAATGCAAATTACTTTTCATTTAGTCACTTGATCATTACCAATTTGTAAAATTAAATTACATAATAAGGCAATATAACAGTCATAAAAACACCTGAAGATTTTAGCAAAGACCAACTTGGGAACACGTTTCGCCAATCATATCCTATGAAGTTATCATAGTAAGTTTACTGAAATCAAGATACTTCTCCAAACATTTCTGAAATAAACCAAGTTACTCTCAGTTTTACATGAAGAACTGAAAGCATAAAGAATAAATGTCCCATCAGGAGTGGTTGCATTGTCTTCCTCTGTGGCCTGGTAAGGCTGCTCCCCTCCCCCATCAGGGTGAAGTGATCAAAGAGCAGACCAATCAGTTCATGAGGATCAGAAGGAAGGAAAAGAAGAACTCCCCTATCAGTGGACTTTGGAAGGGGCAAGCGTGGGAAAGGGAGAGGAAGGGAAGATTTGGGAGGGGAGGAAGGAGGGCACTATGGGGGGGGTACAAAGTGAATACTGTAATTAATAAAAATTTAAAAATAAAAAAACAAGCAAACAAACAAAAAGGAATAAATGTCCCATAACTCAAAAGAACAACAACAACCAAAAGACCACCGTGTCTATCCTGTGTCTTTTGTTGCTGTGATAAACTACTTTAACAAAACCGAGTTCATGAAACACTGTATTCTGTATTGAGGTACAAATCATATCTGTGTCAGGAAAACAAACCACAAGCTCTTCAGCAGTGTGCATTAGGCAATGTGTAGCACTCTGATGGCTCAGGCACATATATTTGGCATTCATCATCCAATGTGAATAAAGTTTGACCTGGACATAGGGACTGGTGCCCACAGAAATGGAAAAATTTAAGTCCATTTGAACAGATATTCTGAAAATACAGCTAGAAAAATGAAATCATTGCTTTTGCTATTCTTAAATAGTAAATTTCATTAAATCAGGTCTTCATATATTTTATTCACAGCATATCCAACAGTAAGCATGGGGGTCTGGTACATACTCAGAACTGATGAACCCTGGCATAATTTGTTCATATAAGGCATAGCCTAATTTCCTACAACTTGTTAATGATTTGATATATGAGGGCTCAGATTTGCTGCTAACTTGATTTTTCTCAAGTTCAAACAATTAATAAATGTCTAATGCCACTCAGTCAGGCCCATTCAAAATCCTACACATTTTAGCAACTTCTATAAAGACCTGCAGGAAAGCATATTTGGTTAATCTGGAGTAAAAGAATTCATCATGAAAACTTGGAGTGGGGCTGGAGATATATCACAATTAGTAGAGTATGTGTCTTGCATGCATAAAGCCTGGGTTTGAACTCCTGCACCGAAATATTTTAAACAGCAACAATTAGAAACAGAAAAATTTAGGAACAATGGAGAAGTCACCATGGTTTGGAAGTAGAGAAGAAGTACAGAAAGACAGACGGACAGACAGAAAGACTGATAGATATATCACACAACCTGCAGAACAATTCATCCTGTAAATTTTCTGAAACAGAATAGACACTGAAATAAAAACAGTGTACCAATCTAATACATACAAAGGAGTGATGCAAAAACGAACTACCAAAACTAGCATTCATGAGGTATAACTGCTCCCATCTTGCTTCTGGACCATAACTTTTCAGATTTATAAACACTGTGTGTCAGGTCTATAGCAAACACGATACTCGATGCTAAACTTCAATAAGATTCACAGGCCTCTTTCTCTGTATCTCTTTATTTCCTCTCTCTTTCCTTCCTTCTTTTTCTCCCTTCCTCTCTCCTTCCCTTCGTCTCTATCTCCCTATTGCTCTTCATCTCTCCCTCTTACTCACTCTCTGTCCTTTCTTCTTCCTTCACGTTTGCTTTCTGTATTCCATTGGAAAAAGGAAAACAAAGAGTGGTTTCCTGAGGCAAAATAATAGTATCAGAGTTTACAGACTATTTGAGTTAGCACAATAACCCAATATTTTTGTAGAATAAGGCTAACATAAAAGTGAAGCCAAAGCATGCACTTTGATAGAATTTAGAGAAATGAAAGTGAAAGAATTCATTCTGTAATAATAATAAGTAATAGATTTTATTTATTTTACAAAATCATATTTAAAATTGCTCTGAGAATGTTTAAATTCTAGGTTCTCAGTGGTCCTCTTTTCTTTTGTATATTATTGAATATTAAGAAGATATATAGTATTTAATCAGGAATTCATAAAAAAGTAAACTAACATATATCAATTTTTTTACATTAAACAGTTATTTATATTACCAAATACTGACAACATGAAAATTCTTGTGTTCCCTCTGTGGCCAAAATATATTTCACTTCAGTAACCTTTAAGAGAAATATGAGCATAAATCACTACTCTTCATTTGTGCCTCTTTTTAAATTAATTTTTTATTTTTTATATTAATTACAATTTATTCACTTTGTATCCCAGCGGTAGCCCCCTCTTTCATTCCCTCCCAACCCCACCCTTCCTTCCTCATCTCCTCCTATTCCCCTCTCCAAGTCCACTGATAGGGGAGGCCCTCCTCCCCTTCCATCTGAGCCTACCCTCATCAGGACTGCATTTATCTTATAAGTAGTCTTTACCTGATCTCCATCCAAGCATCTTCTAGCCAAGGCTGTGTGCTACTACAGTGCAATGGAGGACATCCACGTTTTGATACATTTTTTAACCTATATGCTGATAGAAGCCTGAATAAAATATTATTTTTATAGAATTGAAAGCCAATATGTTTATCTAATACAACCAAAGATTTACACTAACAGTTCGTTTTATGAGTTCTAGAATGTGAGCATTATAAATAACAGAACTAGATAGAAACAAACTATAGGATTGGGAACAATATACTTAGCCGTTTCAATATTCAGTGGCCTATTTTCATGACTACAGTACAAAACAGGAAATATAGCCAAAAATTTCAGAAATAAATAGTAGTGGCATGTTCTATGTATTCTTGTTTGAATTCGTGTAGAAAGAGCACATACGCATGATCATGTGTATTTTACTCTTCTACCTCAACCCGCTATTCAACCATAATATGTAGGCTCTGGATGATAGATGAGAGAAGAGAAGAGAAGAGGAGAGGAGAGGAGAGGGG
>CM053744.1:36047458-36144148 GCA_028658305.1 Pachyuromys duprasi
TGGGGAGTGGAGGAGAGGAGAGGGGAGGGAGAGGAGAGGAGAAGCCAACCATATGAAAAATACAATGCAAACACAAAATTCCTTTATTATTTCAACCAACAAATAGCACTGCTGGAAATATATATACATATATACACATATATGCGATATATATATATGTATATATATATATGCATGTCCATTATTGAATGTGATTTCAATATTGTTGAAGTTATGGTATTTTTATTTCGAACCTGAAATTGAAAAAAAAATCTATCCTTCTAATTCCACTATTATAGGAATATTTTTCTTAAAACTACTTGCATGAAATCTTCAATTTGCTAGAAAAAAAAATAATCATGGGAAAATAAGACTTTTGCAAAAGTTACTAACCAATCCTGATGAGACGTGTAGGCTAGGGTCAGATAGAAGGGAAGAAAGACCTCCTAATCAGTGGACTAGGGGAGGGGACATAGGGAGGGAAGAGGGAGAGAGGGAGGGAGAGTCAAACTGGGAGGAGACAAGGGAGGGATCTAAAGCCTGGATACAAAGGGAATAAATTGCAATAATAAATAATAAAAAGATACAACAAAGTGATCACATTCAAGTCAAGAATGATACTCAAGAGGGAAGCAAAGTTACTGACAGCTCATGAATGGACTCTCTACTATTCAGAACTATGGGGCAATACATAATTTTTATATTAGCCGTCTTTGCTGAATAAAGTTTGTCATGTTTGTCTTTCCAAAATAATAAAACCCTCTAAAGTATACTAACTAGTCATCAATGATGATGAATGGCAATGGATTCAGAATGGCAGCAGAAACTTTCAGGGACATTTCCCAGAGACAAGGGACTTGGTTCCTGAGAAGGAATGATGGATCCCTTTTAAAGAATGCCTGGGACCTAACACCCAAGAACCAGTAAATAAATTGTGCTGTCTACGACAAAAACTTTGAAGATATGACTGACTGAGGAGCTCTGAGAGGGACCTTACTCTGAATTAAATAAGCATGTTTAACCTTATCACATAGATCCCTGACAGAAAAGTATGCCTTCTTTTTTTTCTCACTGGAGACTATGAAAGAGTGGCCAAACCAAGGCAACCTTGCTGGCTCTAATTGGGCTTAGAGATAGGTCTTATGGCCAACAAGATATAAAGTGTATGAGAAACAACTCCCTCTAGAGATTTTAGAAAAAGAGCAGCCCAGTCAAGTACCATTATTATGTCCCAATGAGACCTACCTTAAGGAAATATATGGTAACAAGTTTAAGCCAATAAACTTATTGTCCCCAAAATAGAATCAATGTGTGATTTGTAATCAATATTGTGATAAAATTGGGGAAGGTGTTTACATTTCAGGTGGCTAGGAGATTTGGATATAACCCAAATCCTTTCCAGTTTCGTAACATAAAATAAGGAGTGCTGAATTTTCTTTGGGGCCTTTGCTAGTGCAAATAACCCCTGAATATTGAGATACATCTTCCCTGTGTGCACAGTTATTTGACATTTTCAATATACTTCCATGGAGACTTTTTAGAAAATATACACTGCCAAGTTTCAGTCAGTCAAAGGAATAACCTATTCATTTTATTATGTAACCATAGCTTCCTGGATATTAATTGAAAGTTGTTCTGCAACCAACATTTTAAATTATTTTCTCTTTTATTTCATCTAATTATTATAAAGAGCCTTATTCTTTGAGTTTCAGATTTCAGAAGCTGAAGGTTTTAAGATGTAAGTATAATAAGCTCCTGTTTTCTTTACAGTTTTGATGTGTTGAGCTAAAACCAAGCACTGGCCAGAAAAAAAGTTCCCAACAACAAAGTTAGCAAATATTAAGAGGTGCTCAGTACATTTTATTTTGTGTCATGAGTCTCACATATTACTTGTTTAGAAATTGAGATTTTGTTGGAAGTACTAGGAAGCAAGCATCATCAAACAAGAAGCATGGCATGAAAACCAGTCTTTGATTCCATGATCCCTAAGAACCTGTAATACTCAGCTAACACACCAGAGCTCAAGGAACTGATAAAAATTTTATAGCAAATGATGATGAAATGGAATGGACAACTCTTAAATATATTTTGCAAATCAGACTTGAGTGGAGCATGTAATCTCAAACAACCATATAAAAATACCTTTAAAAAATACAATTTTTTTGTATAGTATGCAATTACAGAACATAGTTGTCATGGCATGAAAGTATAACACAAACACACACACACACACACAAGTTAAAGTTGTTCCTGGCTCTAGATATCGGTAGTCCCTTTAAAGATGGGTCAGTAGTAGAGATGTGCCTTTGAAAGGGGTATTAGGCCTGGGTTATTCAGACATTTATTATTTCATTTAAGTAACTTTTTTTAAAAGGCAACCAAAGTGAATGGATTTATTCTGTCTAGAGGGTTCAGAGTTTTCATTCTACAGACATTTGACCTCATCACTGCCAGCATGTGCTGCGGCAGAGCATCCTGACATAGATGGTACTGGGTAACAGACTTGCTTCTCTCGATGCTGTCATGAAAGCAGGAAAAATGAGGTAGCAAGAAGGATCCAGGACAACAATATAATCGTTAAGACACAACCACATAATATACTTCCTGGAACTAAGTCATACTTTGCATAGTGCCAAGAGATCAACCTCTATTTTAAATCCATAAATTGAATAACCCTTTCACAATGTGAGATCTTTTCTCATTCATTCACTATCCGAAAACAGAACCTCTGAGCACTGCTCCCATCAAGGACCAAGCACTTAGGACACAAACATTCAAGAGATACACTTCTGTACATGTGCAGTCTCCCAGACCTCAGCTGTATCTCAAATCCCAGAAAACAGCAGCCATCAAGGACTGTCAGAGTAGACATTCATCAGAGATCACCACAGACCTGCAGCCATCAGAGTCTACCAACTCTACTTGAAATCCCACAGGCCTAATGCCATCAGGGACCAACAGGCCTATCAACACCAGGGACAACCAAATGGCTAATGGCCAGCATAAAAACATATTCAACAAAACTGAGGACAATATGCCACTGTAATAACACAGTTATCCTACTACAACAAATTAACATACCTGAAAAGCAAGAAAACAACTTTAAATCCAATCTTATGAAGATGATAGAGGCCTTCAAAGAAGAAATGAATAAAACCCTCAAAGAAATATAGGGAAATACAATCAAACAGATGAAGGTAATGAATAAAACTGTTAAGGACCTGAAAGTGAAAACAAAAGCAATAAAGAAAACAATCTGAGGCAATCCTGGAAATGAAAAACCTAGGGAAGAGAACAGGAACTGCAGATGAAAGCATCACCAGTAGAATAGAAGAGATGGAGAAAAGAATCTCAGGCAAAGAAGACTGTATAGAGGGCATTGATATGGTCAACGAAAATGGTAAATCTTAAGAGTTTCTAAGATAGTACATACATGGAATTTGGTGAAAAGACCAAACCTGAGAATAATAGGAAGAGAAGGAGAAAATTCCCAGCTCAAAGGCCCAGAAAAAATCTTCAATAAAATCATAAAAGAAAATTTTACTAACATAAAGAAAGAGATACCTATAAACATAAGAGAAACTTACAGAACACCAAATAGATTGGACAAAAATAAATAAATAAATAAAATCCTCTATCTACACAATAATCAAAACACTAAATGTACAGAACAGAGAAAGAAAAGTAAAAGCTATAAGGGATAAGGGCCCAGTAACATATAAAGGGCAGGCTTATTAGAATTATATCAAATTTCTCAACAGAGGTTTAAAAGCCAGAAGGGCCTGGGCAGATATCATGCAGACCCTAAGAAACCACACATGCCAAGCCATATTTCAATAGACAGCAAAATTTTCCGTCTCTGAAGATGGAGAAAATAAGATACTCCATGGCAAAACCAAATTTAAACAATATCTTTCCATTAACCCAGCCCTACACAGGTTACTAAAAGAAAAACTCTGATATAAGGAAGGTAACTAGACCAAAAAAAAAAAAAAAAAACACAGGAAAAAAAGTAACTTCACACAAGCAAAACCAAAAGAAGGGAAACCCTACATATGCACTCTACCACCAGCAGCCTCAAATTAAAGTAATCAATAATCACTGGACATTAATATCTCTAAACATCAATAGAATCAATTCCCCAATAAGAAGACACAGGCTAAAAATGTGGATGTGAAAACAAGATCCGTTATTCTGCCGCACACAAGAACTACATGTCAAAAACAAAGATTACCTCACAATAAAGGGCAAGAAAAAGGTATTTCAAGAAAATGGACCTAAGAAAAAAACAGGAGTAGCCACTCTAATACCTAATAAAATAGACTTTCAACCAAAAGTAATCAACCAACATAGGGGAAAGACTTTTCATATTCATCAAAGGAAAAAGTCACCAAGATCATGTCTCAATTCTGATCATCTATGCTCCGCATGTAAGGGTACCCACATTTGTAAAAGAATCATTACTAAAGCTTAAATTACACTCTTAATACCACACATTAATAGTGGAAGATTTCAACACCCCACTCTCATCAAAGGACAGGGGAATGTGACAAAAACTAAACAGAGAAATATTGAAAATACCTGACATTATGAATCAAATGGATCAAACAGACATCTACAGAACATTTCTCCCAAATACAAAACAATATACATTCTCCTCAGCATAACATGGAACCCTTTCTAAAACTGACCTTATACTCAGTCACACAGCAAACTCAACAGATACAAAAAGATTGAAATAATTCCTGTATCAAATCAAAACAGAAGAGCAACAGAAACAACAGAAAGCCTGCAAACTCATGGAAACTGAACAATTCTTCACTCAATAACCATGGGGTCCGAAAAGAAATTCAATGAAAATGAAGGCACAATGTACACAAACAGATAGGATAGATGAAATCGAGGCTAAGACGAATGTTCATAGCACTAGAATCTTCATAAAAAAATTGAAACAGTCTTATCCTAACAAATTAACAGTCCATCTAAATGCTCTACAACAAAAGGAAGCAAACACACCAAAGAGGAAATAGTCAAACTAAGGGCAGAAATCAAATAACTCAGAAACAAAGAGAACAGCATAAACAATCAACTAAACTAAAAGCTGCATCTTCGAGAAAATTAACAAGATAGAACCCTTAGTCAAACTGACTACAAAGCAGGGAGATAATATTCAAATTAACAAAATAAGAAATTAAAACAAGGATAGAACAATAGACAATGAGGAAATGCAAAGAATCACTAGGTTTTACTTCAAAGCCTTTAATCCACGAAATTGAAAAATCTAAATGAAAGGGATAATTTTTTTGATAGATTACACTTAACAAAGTTAAATCAAGATAAAGTTAACAATCTAAATACTACTCAGCAATTAAAAACAAGAAAATCATGAAATTTGCAGGCAAACGGTGGGAACTTGAAAAGATCATCCTAAGTAAGGTATCCCAGAAGCAGAAAGACACAGACGGTATATCCTTACTAGTAAGTGGATATTAAACATATAATACAGGATAAACACACTAAAATCTGTACACCTAAAGAAGCTAAGCAAGAAGGAGGACCCTGGGTAGGACGATCAATCCTCACTCAGAAGGCAAACAGGAAGGACACTGGAAGAGGGAAAAAAACAGGGAAAAAGACAGGAGCCTACCAGAGAGGGCCTCTGAAAGACTCTATCCAGCAGGGTATCAAAGTAGATGCTGAGACTCTTAGCCAAGCTTTGGGCATATTGTAGAGAAACTTATGGAAGAAGGGGGAGATAGAAAGACCTAGAGGTGACAGGAGCTCCACAAGATTAACAAAACCAAATAATCTGGGCACAGGGGTCTTTTCTGAGACTGATACTCCAACCAAAGACCATGCATGGAGATAACCTAGAACACCTGCACAGATGTAGCCCATCACAGCTCAGTCTCCAAGTGGGTGTCCTACTAAGGGGAACAGGGACTGTCTCTGACTTGAACTCAATGGCTGGCTCTTGATCACCTCAAACTAATGGGCCAACAGCCTTACCAGGCCACAGAGGAAGACAATGCAGTCCTGATGAGACCTGATAGGCAAGCTTCATAGGGAAGGGGAGGAGGACCTCCCCTCTCAGTAGACTAGAGGAGGGGCATGGGAAGAAAAGAGGGAGAGAGGGTGAGATTGGGAAGGGAGCAGGGAGGGGACTACAGCTGGGATAAAAAGTGAATAAACTATAATTAATAAAGAAATAAAAAACAATCTAAATAGTCCTATAACCTCCAAGGAAATAAAAATGTTTCAAAAACAAAATAACAACAACAAAAAAAGCAAGCAAGCAAACAAACAAACAAAAATATGGGGCCAGAAGATTTTAGCACAGAATTCTAACAGATGAAAAAAGAGCTAAAACCAATATTCTTCAAAGTATTCCAAAAAGTAGAAATCAAAGAAACTTTTCCAAACTCGTTCTACAATGCTACAGACACCCTAAAATCGATCACATGAAGATTCCACCAAGCAAGAGAATTTCAGACCAATATTGCTCATGAAAGTCCAAGCAAAACTACAAATCAAAGAACACATCAACCAAGTAGGCTTCATCCCAGGTATGCAGTGGTGGTTCAATATAAGGAAATCCAACAATGTGATCCACCATATAAACAAATTGAAAGAAAAAAAAAACATGATATTCTCCTTAGGTATTGAAAAAGCATTTGACAAAATCCAAAAGCCATTCATGTTTAAAGTTAGGGAGAGATCAGGGATACAACACACTTACTTAAACATAGTAAAAGCAACATACAACAAGTATATAGCCAACATCAAACTAAATGGAGAGAAACTTAAATCAATCCCATTGAAATCAGGGACAAGGCAAAGCTGTCCACACTCTCCATATTTCTTTAACATAGTTATTGCAGACCTTGCTAGAGCAATAAGAAAAATAAAGAAGATCAAGGGGATTCAGTTGGGAAAGGAAGAAGTCAAAGTCTCACTATTTGCAGATGATATGATAGTATACATGAGTGACCCCAAAAATTCTACCAGGGAACTTTTACAACTGATAAACATCTTCAGCAAAGTAGGTGGATACAAAAATAACTCAAAAAATCAGTAGCCCTCCTGTATACAAAAGACAAAAGGACTGAGAGAGAAATTGGGGAAACAATACCATTCACAATAGTCACAAAGGGCATATAGTACCTTGGTGTTACTCAAGACAAAGACTTCCATGAAAAAAAAATTCAAGTCTCTGAAGTAAGAAATAGTAGAAGATATCAGAAGATGAAAAGATCTCCCACGCTCATGGCTTGGCAGGATTAACACAGTAAAAATTGGCCATTTTACCAAAATCAATCTACAGATTCAAGGCAATCCCCATCAAATTACCAAAGCAAGTCTTTATGTAACTTGAAAGAACAATTCTCAACTCTATATGGAATAACAAGGAACCTAGAATTGCTGAAACAATCCTCTGCAATAAAAGATCTCCTAGAGGTATCTATGTCTATGATCTCAATATGTATTATAAATGAACAATAGTAAAAACTGCACGGTCCTGGCATAGAAACAGAGTGGTGGATCAATGGAATAGAATAGAAGACCCGGAACCCACACACTTATGGACACCTGATTTTTGACAAAGAGACCAAAACCATTCATTGAAAAATGATAGCATCTTCAACAAACGGTGCGAGTCTACCTAGATATCTACATGTAGAAAAAAATGCAAATAGATCCATACTTATCACCCTGCACATAACTAAAGTCCAAGTGGATCAAAGACCTCAACATAAAACCAGACACACTAAAACTGTTAGAAGAAAAAGTGGGGAGAGCCTTGAGCTAATGTCATTAGGAGCAAAGGAGGCAAATTCCTGAACAGAACAACAACAACACAGGCTCTAATATCAACAATCAATAAATGGGACCTCATGAAACCGAAAAGTATCTGTAAAGCAAAGGACACTGTCATCAGAACAAAACAACAGCCTACAGACAGGAAAAAGTTCTTCTTCAACCCTACATTTCATAGAGGGTTAATATCTAGAATTTATAAACTCAAGAACTCAAGAACTCAAGAAACTAAGCAATCCATTTTAAAAAATGGGGTACATGATATCCTTGTTTTTTATTGCTCAGTAATATTCCATTGTATAGATGTACCACAATTTCTGTGTCTATTCCTCAGTTGAGGGGCATCTGAGTTGTTTCCAGCTTCTGGCTATTATAAATAAAGCTGCTACAAACATGGTTGGGCAAATGTCCATATGGGGTACTTGAGCCTCTTTTGTATATATGCCTATATGTATTTTGAGGAAGCGCTATTCCTAGTTGTCTGAGGAAGCACCAGATTGATTTCCAGAGTGGTTGTACAAGTTTACATTTTCACCAGCAGTGGAGGAGGGTTCCCCTTTCTCCACAACATCTCCAGCATGTGTTATCACTTAAGTTTTTTATCTTGGCCATTCTGATGGGTATAAGGTGAAATCTCAGCGTCATTTTGATTTGCATTTTCTTGATGGCTAATGACATTGAGCATTTCATTAAGTGTTTCTCTGCCATTCGATATTCCTCTGTTGAGAGTTCTCTGTTTAGCTCTGTTCCCCATTTTTAAATTAGATTACTTGATTTGTTGCTTTTCAACTTCTGTAGTTCTTAATATATACTGGATATTAGCCCTATGTCGGATAGGGTTGGTGAAGATCCTTTCCCAGTCTGTAGGCTGTTGTGTTGTTTTGATGACAGTGTCCCTCGCTTTACAGAAGCTTTACAATTTCATAAGGTCCCATTTACTGATTGTTGCTCTTAGAGCCTGTGCTGTTGGTGTTCTGTTCAGGAAGTTGTCTCCTGAACCAATGAGTTCAATGGTGAAAACTGGAAAGGATCTTCCTGAGTGAACTATCCCAGAGGCAGAAAGACACACATGGTATATACTCACTCGTATAGACATATAAAATAGGATAAACCTACTAAAATCTGTACACCTAAAGAAACTAATCAAGAGGGGCACTCTGGCTAAAATGCTCAATTCCCAGCCAGAAAGGCAAAGCAGGCTGACATCAGAAGAAGAAAATAGGAAACAAGCTAGGACCCTGTCACAGAGGCCCCCTGAAAGGCTCTGCCCTGCAGAATATCAAAGCAGATGCTGAGACTTATGGCCAACTGTTGGGCAGAGTGCATGGAATCTTATGAAAGATGTGGGAAATAGTAAGATAGGGAGAGGACAGGAGCTCCACAAGGAGAACAACAGAACCAAAAAAATCTGAGCACAGGGGTCTTTCCTGAGACTGATACTCCAACCAAGTACCATGCATGGAGAAAACCTAGAACCCCTCCACAGATGTAGCCCATGGCAGTTCAGTATCCAAGTGGGTTCCATAACAATGGGAATAGGGACTGTCTCTGACATTAACTGATTGGCCTTCTCTTTGATCACCTCACCCTCAAGAGGAAGCAGCCTTAGCAGGCCACAGAGGAAGACATTGCAACCATTCCTGATGAGAGCTGATAGACTAGGCTCAGAAGGAAGGAAGGAAAGGAAGACCTCCCCTATCAGTGGACTTGGGGAGGGGCATGTGTGGAGAAGGGGGAAGGAAAGTGGGATTGGGAGGGAAGGAGGAGGGGTTTATGAGGGGATACAAAGTAAATAAAGTGTTAATAAAAATTTAAAAAAATTAAAAATGGGGTACAGAGCTAAACAGAGAATTCTCAACAGAGGAATATCGAATGGCAGAGAAAGACTTTAACAAATGCTCAATATCCATAGTTGTCAGGGAAATGTAAATCAAAGTGACCTTGAGATTTCACCTTATACCCATCAGAATGGCTAAGATCAGGACAACACATGCTCGAGAGGTTGTGGAGTAAGGGGAACCCTTCTAAGTTGCTGGTGGAAATGTAAAATTGTACAACCACTTTGGAAATCAATCTGGTGCTTTCTTAGAGAATTAGGAATAGTGCTACCTCAAGATCCAGCTATACCACTCCTAGGCATATATCCAAAAGCTGCTCAAGTACACAACAAGGACATTTGCTCAACCATATTTGTAGCAGCTTTATTTGTAATAGCCAGAATTTGTAAACAATCCAGATGTCCCTCAATTGAGGAATGTGGTACATTTACACAATGAAATACTAGTCAGCAATTAAAAAAAAGGAAATCATGAAATTTGCAGACAAATGGTGGGAACTAGAAAAGATCATCGTGATTGAGATATTCCAGAAGCAGAAACACACCTGGTATATAGTCACTTATAACTGGATCCTGGACCTCTAAGATAGGATAAACATACTAAAATCTATAGTCCTAAAGAACCTAAACAAGAAAGAGGACCCTGGGTAAGATGATCAATCCTTATTCAGAAAGACAAATGGGACAGGCATCAGAAGAAGGAGAAAACATGGAAAAGGACAGGAGCCTACCACAGAGGGCCTCTGAAAGACTCTATTGAGCCCTGTACCAAAGCAGATGCTGAGACTCATAACCAAACCTTGGACAGAGTGCAGGGAATCATACAAAAGAAGAGAGAGTTAGTAAGATCTGGGGAGGACAGGAGCTCCACAAGGACCAAATACATCTGGGCACAGGGATTTTCTCTGAGACTGATTCTCCAATCAAGGGGCATGTTTGGATATAACCTAGAACCCTTGCTCAGATGTAGCCCATGACAGCTCAGTAACCAAGTGGGTTCTCTAGTAAAGGGAACAGGGACTATTTCTGACATGAACTCAATGGCTTGCTCTTTGACCTTCTCCCCCACCCCTGAGGAAGTAGCAGCCTTGCTAGGCCACAGAGGAGGACATTGCAGCCAGTCCTGATGAGACTGGATAAGCTAGGGTCAGATGGAAGGGGAGGAGAACCTCTGCTATCAGTGGACATAGAAAGGGGCAGAGAGGAGATAAGGGAGAGAGGGTGGGATTGGGAGGGATTTAGGGAGGGTGCTACAGCTGAGATACAAAGTAAATAAAGTGTAATTAACATAAAAATAAAGATTTAATTGAAAAAATTTTATATTAAAAATTACTCAATATAATACTCGCAAACCAAATCCAAGAACTCATCAAAAACATCATCTAACATGATCAAGTAGGATTCATTCTAGGGACGCAGGGGTGGTTTAACATAAAAAATCCAAAGGGGAAAATACTTTTTAAAAAAGGTAAAACCACAAAAAAACACTACATCATCTCATTAGATGCTGAAAAATCATTTGACAAAATCCAACACCTCTTTATGGTGAAAGTCTTGGAGACATCACAAATACAATGCCCATAAATAAACATAATAATGGGGCATTATACAGCAAATGGATAGCCTACACCAAATTAAATGGAGAGAAACAAAGCATTTCTACTAAAACCAGGACAAGACAAGGCTGTCCACCTTCTCCAATCTATTCAGCATTGCTCTTAAAGTTTTACCCAGTACAATAAGATAATAAGAAGATTAAGGGGATACAATTGGAAAGGAATAAGTCAAAGTATCTCTGTTCACAGATGATATGATAGTCTACATCAGTAACCACAAAAAACTCTACCAGAAAATTCCTACAGCTGAAAAAAATCTTTCCTCAAAGTGGCTGGATACAAAATTAACTCCAAAAATATCATTTGAAAAAGAAATTATGGAAGAAACACACTTCACAATCTCCAAAAAATAATATAAAATATCTTGGTGTAACTCTAATCAAGCAAGTGAAAGACCTGTATGATGAAAAATTCAAATCTCTGAAGAAAGAAATCAAAAGGTGATGAAGAAGGTATCAAAAAACATAGTGAAACTGGCCATCTTACCAAAAGCAATCTATAGATTCAATATAATTCCCATCAAACTCCCAGCACAATTCAATACAGACCTTCAAAGAGCAATCCTAAACTTCAAATGGAAAACTAAAAATCCCAGGATAGTTGAACAATTCTGTTCAATAAAAGAATTTCTGGAAGTATCAGCATCTCTGAATTCAAGTTGTACTACAAAGTAATAGTAATAAAAACTGGAGCCTCGGAAACCATGAGTCAATATAAGCTCTTCTGATTTTTTTAGCTTATTAATTTGGGTATTTATTTTTCACAGCAATAAAATAGAAGCATTGTTAAAAAACATACTGGATGTTTTGTATCCAATTTGAATTTAAAAACCGTTCTACTATACTCAATCATCCTAACATGTTTACACATTCAAGATAAAAAATTATAGGTTGGTGTATTTTCAAGATTGTTCTTATATCATTTTGACTATAAAAACCCTTCCCCCTTTTTTTGTAGATATTCTGGTTTCACCTGAAAGAAAATTTTAGAATGCTGCTAAATCAGAGATATCACACAAGGACAGGAAAAGAGACAACGCTAACAAGGATAAAAACAGTATACAGATTTTTGCATATAATTAGTTTACTATTAACTTTGTGAAGTAGAGAAGAAAAATCCTGAGTACTCATTGCTAATGTGAAAAATTGTCACACATGGAAATGGAACAGAGTTTCTAACACATTCCATTGCATAGCAAAAACATTGACTTCATTAGCATATTACAGGGAGATAACAATGAAACCTAAGTTAATATCCAACTGTTTTTAATGTATAAGACTGAGGAGTTATTTCAAAGTACTCCTGTGCTAAAACTTTGACACAGTTAAGTTCAGAACTGTGTGATTTTAGTTTTGGTGTGGCTCTTGCCAATTAGTAAAAATGAAAAGAATAACATAAATGAGAGAAGATGGATGAATAGTACACGGGACCTAATCTTTGGCACTGAAATTATTCACTTATAGCTAAGTTTTTAAAGGCTACTCTTTGTTTTTAACATGTAGGACAGGTCACTGAGGGAGCCACAGTCAAGTGAAACCCCACTCATTTCACTTTTAGTTATGAAGAACTAAGATATGCTGAAAATGCAGCATTCTGGAACACCTGCTGGATTCACTTGGCATTACTCCTGTGGCCTGTAGAAGAAGGTTGTCCTTAAGTATTTTAACACCATTTCCTGAGATGTTGAATGCTTGCCTGGGTTACTTTCTAGAGTCCTTCAGAACTGTTCAAGTGGGGAATGTGCAGATGATGATCTATCCACACGAATAGCTTTCCTGAGACCTGAGGGACTTGGCTCATCAAGATCCCAGGCTTCATTTGTCTTGTGCTATCTACCTGCACATAATAAAACTATTCAAGTAATGTATTGTGTGGTTAAGGACTGTGAGTCACCAGAATCAGGGAAGTAGTAAAAAAGTGCCCATCATACAGTGAACTGAAATTGAAACAGTGCACAGTGGTACTGCTTTGCAAGGGCACTGGACAGTGCTGGCAAGAAATAAAGCTGCCAGATTAGCAAGGACGTTTCCATACCCGCATGGGAACCACCTGTATCTGGACTTCGTATTTGAAACAAGAAGGTTCAGAGCAGCAGTTATCAAAGAATGGTGCACAGGTCTCTAGGTATCCCTAGAATCTATTCAGGGAACTGTCTACAAGGTCAGCATTAGGTGTACTTGTCATTGTATTGGTGTGTCTTTGGAAAGTACATATATGAGTGAGCAAAACGATGCCAGATCAGCACTCACTGAACACAATGGCATCAACCCATTCTCACTCACTCTCATGTTTAAAACACACACACACACACACACACACACACGAGGATGGCATTTTTTAATCTACTGGATTTTATTTTTCACTTTTTAATTTTCTTATTTTTGATAATTTATTCATTTTACATCCTGATTGTAGCCCCCTCCCTCATCTCACCTTGTTCCTACCCTCCATCCTTTCCCCCACCCTCTTCCAAAGAAAAGTGGAACCTTCCTACACTACCATCTGCCTGAATCTTCTTCTTCTTCTGCGGCCTGGCAAGGTCGCCCTACCAGAGAAAAGTGATAAAAGAGCTGGTAACAGAGCTCAAGTCAAAGACAATCCCTGCTTTCCTTAGTAGTGAACCCACAATACTGAACTGCCTATTGGCTTCATCTAAACAGGGGGTCCAGGTCCAATTCATGTATGATCCTTGGTCGTTGCATCAGTCTTTACAGGTTTGCCTAGGTCAAGATTTATTGGTTTTGTTGGTCTCTTTGTGAGGCTCCTATCCCTTCTGTGTCCTTTGTCCCCCTATTCTTCCATAAGATTCACTGCTCTCTGCCCAAAGTTTGGCTATGAGTCTCAAGCATCTTCTTCGATGCTTTGGTGGGTAGAGACTTTCAGAGGACATCTGTGGTAAGCTCCTGTCATGTGTAGTGCAAACTTGTGAAACTGCTTTGGAAACCAATCTGAAGCTTTCTCAGAAAATGAGGAATATCACTACCCCAAGATCAATCTGTACCGCTCCTGGGCATATGCCTGAAGGATGCTACACCATACAAAAAGGACACTTGCTCAACTATGTTCACAGAAGCTTTATTCATAACAGCCAGAATCTGGAAATAACCTACATGTCTCTCAACCAAAGAATAGAACTGGAAAGGATCATCCTGAGTAAGCTATCCCAGAAGCAGAGAGACACACATGGTATATACTCACTCATATAGACATATAGTAGGTTTAGTAGAATAAACCTACTAAAATCTGCACACCTAAAGAAACTAATCAAGAGGGAGGACTCTGGCTAAAGTGCTCAATTCCCAACCAGAAAGGCAAAGCAGATTGACATCAGAAGAAGAAAACAGGAAACAAGCTAGGACCCTGTCACAGAGGCCCCCTGAAAAGCTCTGCCCTGCAGAATATCAAAGCAGATGCTGAGACTTATGGCCAACTGTTGGGCAGAGTGAATGGAATCTTACGAAAGATGTGGGAAATGGTAAGATAGGGAGAGGACAGTAGCTCCACAAGGAGAACAACACAGAACCAAAAATCTGAGCACAGGGGTCTTTCTTGAGACTGATACTCCAACCAAGTACCATGCATGGAGAAAACCTAGAACCCCTCCACAGATGTAGCCCATGGCAGTTCAGGTTCCATAATAATGGGAACAGGGACTGTCTCTGACATTAACTGATTGGCCTTCTCTTTGATCACCTCACCCTGAAGGGGGAGCAGCCTTAGCAGGCCACAGAGGAAGACAATGCAACCATTCCTGATAAGAGCTGATAGACTAGGCTCAGAAGGAAGGAAAGGAAGACCTCCCCTATCAGTGGACTTGGGGAGGGGTATGTGTGGAGAAGGGGAAGGGAAGTTGGGATTGGGAAGGGAGGAGGGAGGGGTTTATGGGGGGATACAAAGTAATAAAGTGTAATTAATAAAAAATAAAAAAGAAATTGTGGTACATTTACACAATGGAACACTGCTCAGTTATTAAAAACAAGGAAATAGTGAAATTTGTAGTCAAATGGATGGAGCTATTAAAGATGATACTTAGTGAGGTAACCCAGAACCAAAAAGTCACATATAGTGTATACTCACGTACAAACGGATATTAGCTATATAATATAAGATAACTAAAATCCACAGACCTATAGAAGCTAAATAACAAAAAGGACTCTAGGAAGGATGCTTAATTCTAATTCAGAACGAAAAATAGAATAGACACTGGAAGAAGAGAGGGAAAAGGAGGGGGATGTCTTTAATGAGACAATTTAACAGACTTTAGGGAATCTAATCCAGATATGCATATTTTTAAATATTCTGTGTAAAGAAATGGGTTTGTGCACACAACACTTCTGCTACACATTGGAAAGAAACACATCTACAGTTTGTAACATGATGATTGGTTCAACAGCTGAACTCACCACATTTCTAACAAACACCTTGTAAAAAGGAGAACTGATAAGTTACAATCATTCTGACTTTTATATCAACTATATACTTGAGGAAAATGGACAAAACTAGCTCATCACCTCAAAGGTAAGGATTAATATTTGTTGCTCATATCAAAATCTGAGTCTTCTCCTAAATGTTAAAAGGTTTGGAAATATATACTTCTGTATCTGTGAGGGTGGAATATGTAGATATCCAAAGGTATTTCTTTGAGTTTACTAATATTCCTGTCTATGATACTTTTTCAATATCATATAATGAAATTCAAAGCTATTCAACTCAGAAATCCAATGTTTTCTAAATGTGTGATATTAGAAAATTACAAATTGGCAGTTCTTTAAAGTGCAAGAGAGACCCATGGATTTGATGTATCAGAGAACAAAACTTTATTGATATATTCTGAAAGCCTGCATTGCAGCTACTTAAGATATTACCTTTTGTGGAGGCTTTAGTGTGGTATCCAAGAAAAATAGCCTCAATTATCTGAAATGGTTATTAAAATCTCATGCATTTTCCATCTACATATTTTTGTGTGAATGGATTTTCTTCATATAATGCAATGACAACAGCATATTGCAAGAGATAGGATACTCAATAGATATGAGAAATCTCGCTTCATTTTATGTTTTGTTGTTTTGGTTATTGTTTTTCTAAGGTAGACTTCCTCTGGACCTTAGGCTAGTATATAACTTATTATGGAGACATTTGCTGATCCTGAGCTCTTAACTTAATTATTTTCCTCAGTCTCTTGAGTACTAAGATTGCAGAAAAGAGCTTCCACGCCTTCTAGATGTTATGCCAGAATCTAAAGAGATCATTGTAACTATAAAACAATGTCACTGTTATCACTAATTTTTGTATTTAGTATACTTATTTTTATTCACATATATAATGATGTGACATAATTTGTATTGTTTTGTATTTTTTTAACATCTGCTTTTGAGACAGGGTTGTATCCAAGGGTGACCTTGAATTGCTTCTCTTTCTGCCTTTACCTCTTTAGCTCTTAGGTTGATTATGGGCCTTTAAACTAGGCGTATATTTTATCCATTGTGTTAAATTCTTAGCCCAATAATTTTAACATTTAGATTACTTACATCCTTAAATTTTCTGTTTCAATTCCTACTATGAAACAATTAATGGATTGCCTGCTTCTAAGTCAAAGATTTGTATATCTCTCGATAAATTTTAAAAATATACAGAGAGATAGCAGTACATTGCTGTAATTCTAATACTCGAAAAATGGAACCAGGAGGATCAGCAGTTTAATGTCATGCTCAACTAAACATCCTGTTTAAGGACAAATTGGGCTATATGAGATCATGTCAAAATAATTACAATAGGAGACAACTCTATGGCTTATTGTGTTAAGGTTCTTGGCACAAAACCTAATCACTTGATTCCTGGCAGTTACACTATGTTCTCTTCATTCAAACTATGATGTGTATGTGCGCATGCACACACATACACACGACACACAAAATAAGAAATAAGTAAATAAATAAACAAACAATTTAAGTCTCCTGAGTTTGTGGAGCCCAGAGGGCTACAATGCTGTCTTTCAAAACAACACATTTTTTAAATTTATAACTAAAATAATTTCTTTAAAAACAAAATGGCCCTCTGATGAAATGTTTGTGAGCCACTTATGTAAATGCAATAGAATTTTGCCTCAACAAACATTAATTTTGAAAGAATATCATATTTTATTCTAAAGATAACAGTTGCATCTTGAGAAATGGGACAGAGTGGTATAACTATGTTTCTTTATGAGTACGCATTATAATCACATTTAATTTTTCTATAAAATATTGTCCCTAAAATTACATGTATAACAAGTAGTAAAGATCATGTTTTAATATTTGTACCGTAGTAAATAGTGTAATAGTCAAAATTATTCTCTCACTGTTATCTCCAGCAACAGTCTTGCGGTAAGTACCAAGAATCTCATAGATGAGATGAGATGATGAGGGTTAAGGAATGACCACAAAAGATGATGGTGCCTTAGAGGACAACAGTCATTTATGCCCCCATCACACTGCTTTGACTTTATAGCATCATCATCCTTAAGGAAGTTTGTAAGTCAGCTACTTTCTGGAATGTTTGTCTACCTTTTAAGTTAAACCCCTTATCAGTTCTTATTCAATTCTCCCAAGGCAGATAGCTGGATGGAACCAGCGAAAAATCAGCAAAGTCTCCCAAGTTTGCAGGGGCCAAAGAGCTACAATTCCAGCTGTCTTTTTCAATCTTTCTCTACCTTAATTTTTGAGACAGAATTTCTCACTGAATCTGAATCTCGTTGAATGTCTAGACTAACGGGTCTGAAAGTCCCTTGATCCTTCTAAACCCTCCCATCAGCACTGGTGTTGCAAGTGGGTGTCCTGTGTCCTGCTTGTTGTTGTTGTTGTTTAGCATCAAGGATCCAAACTCAGGCCCTTATGTTTGCACAGCAATCTCTATTCCTGGCGTTCAATTTCCACTTCTCTTCGATCACACACTAAATAAAAGAGGACAGGAGTTTATACTCAGAGCCTTAAAAAACAAACACAGAGCCAGGCATAGTGACACATGCCTGTAATCCCAGCTCTCAGGGAGGCAGAGGGAGGCAGATCTCCGTGAGAGTGAGGCCAGCTTGGCCTATAAAAAGCAAGTCCAGGACAACCAAGGCTACACAGAGAAACCCTGTCTGGAAACAACAATGAAACAAACAAACAAACACATAAGAAGAATCAAATACACCTGTTTTCAGATCAGTGTTGTGAAACCTCTAAGGAAATAAAGAGTACATATCACTATAAAATGTTCTAGGCAAATGTGGAGTAAAGTAATTGTCTTTGACAATGCTGCATTTCTATAAAATATATTCAGTTTTGCTATAGAAAGTATGCTGAAAGACTAGTATGTATAAAAAGTAAAATATCACACTCAGATGCAAAAATACCTGTTAATTATTTCATAAGAAAGTTGTAATAGTAATTATAATCCACTTGAGATGCTATTTTATATAAAAATCTGCATCCTGTTTTTTTTTCATTTGATTGGCTTTCACAATAGCATCCCCAATGTTTATCTGTAATTTTAATATAAACAATTCCAATATTAGAAATACTCTGTATTTGTATAAATATTTTTTCTGTTCTTTTGATGCAATAGACCAAAGTTGTCTTGGAATTTTTCAATTCTTTTCCTATGGTGAGAAAGTCTGTATCTCAGTGGGTTATCTTTAGTGCTGTCTGTTACTAGGCTGTTTGATACAGATGCAGAAAATCATATATTAATTCACAAGGAAAAATAATCCCAATTACAGTCCATGTTTTAAACATCCTTTTACACTCTGTGATTTACAAATCATGTATAAATTATCATAATTTTGAAAAATGCACTTTCTCATGTCCTAGTCATTCATTAAAAAAGAATAACAAAGGTGTTTGATATTTGAAGGTATATGTTAAAGGTATCACAATAATCTCTTTCACATTTAGGTCTTTATGTATTGTTTCATATGATCATTTCTTGGAAACGCTGATGTTGGTCTGTGTGTGAGTCCTCATTCTTTGCTGTCTAGAAAGAGTCCTAAAATTTATTCTTTGATTTTCCCATTCCAAACTCAAGATTTTCTTTCTAATAATATGGTAGCATTCCAGAAATGTTTATTATATAAAGAGCACCTCTGAATTAAAATAGCCTAACAATGCATATCCTCAATCAAATCTAGGCATCGGAGTACCTACTGACGATTTTTACCAATAAAAAACAACACTAGTTACTGAATAATGTTTGGGGGAGAATGAAGTTGCTGGATTCACAATTTCTGAGTTTACATTTTCATTGGATGAACATAGGTAAGACATTCAAGTTTTACAAATATACTGATCTTTCGCTGAACTTGTATATTAAATAAAACAAAATCTGTTAAATACATAGCAGAGAAAGGGTCTCTTCACTTCCCCTTTCCAAACACCTGCACTTGGGGCAAACTGAAAAATTATTTGCACATCCAAGAATTCTTTTGAGATGCTGCTTAACTCATCTAGATCATAGGTAAAATACACCCAAGGAATTATTATGGGAATCTGAATGGCAACAGAAAACACATATAACACTTTTTGTGATACATGGTCCAAATAGTGTGATCACCAGTGATCACTGGAATCACCTTCAAAGGCAGTTCATTGTGGCCTTCTCTTGAATTTGGGTATGAAGTTAAAATTACAGTATTTTTAAATTTCCAGGATATACTAATGGTTGGGCTAGTTTTCAAGTTGTGTGTGTTACAACTGAAATATAATTTATTTCTTCTTTAGCTTTTTTTTTAAAAAACCTTCAAATAAGGGGTGAGGACCTCCCCTATCAGTGGGCTAGGGAAGGGGGATGGAAGGAGAAGAGGGAGGAAGGACAGGATAGGAAGGGGACTAGGGAAGGTGCTACAGCTGGGATACAAAGTGAATAAATTGTAATGAACTTAAAAATCAATTTTTTTAAATCCTGAAAAAAAGGAAACTAAGCAAGAAGGAGGACCCTAGGTAAGATGATCAATCCTCACTCAAAAAGGCAAACAGGAAAGACATCAGAAGAGGAAGAAAACAGGAAACAGGACAGGAGCCTACCACAGAGGCCTTTGAAAGATTCTACCCAACAGGGTATGAAAACAGATGTTGAGACTTATAGCCAAACATTGGGTAGAGTGCAGGGAATATTATGAAAGAAGGGGGAAATGGAAAGACCTGGAGGGGACAGGAGCTCCATAAGGAGACCAACAGAACCAAAAATCAAGACACAAAGGTCTTTTCTGAGTCTGATACACCAACCAAGGACCATGCATGGAGACAACCCAGAACCCATGCACAGATGTAGCCCATGGCAGCTCAGAGTCCAAGTGGGTGCCCTAGCAATGGGAACAAGAACCATCTGACATGAACTCAGTGGCTGGCTCGTTGATCACCAACCCCTGATGGGGGAGCAGCCTAAGGAGGCCAGAGAGGAAGACAATGCAGCCAGTCCTGATGAGACCTGATAGGCTAGGATCAGATGGAAGGGTGGGAAGACCTCTGCTATCAGTGGAGTTAACAAGGGGCATGGGAGGAGATGAAAGAGGGACAGCAGGATTGGGAGGGATGACGGAGAGGGCTACATCTGGTATACAAAGTGAATAAATTGCAATTAATAAAAAAGTTAAATTAATTTTAAAAAGTAAAGAAAAATACCTTCAAACATTTGAAATGGGGTTATTAAATGATAAGGGGAAATACTATTAAATGATTCAAAGTTTTTATGGTGTTCGATAATCAACTTTAGGTTTTAAACATTATTTTAGGTATGTTCAAACACATATTTCCCTAGTGCTAACATATTTAGTTAAATAAGATATAGTTACACAGTATACATTCAAATATAAAAATTTTAATTAAGACAGATTAACGTTTCTTTGTCTTATTACAGGTTATAACAGATTCAAAGTCTTATAGTAAGGTGCTAGACCAAACTAACTTATGAATTTACATGTCCAGATCCATAGAGACATGGAATATGAAAAAAAAAGTCTCTTCTCCATCATTAGCCTCTGCATTTACTACTTACTGTTACTGAACATAATAAACTTGCTAGTCTGACATCATCAGCATTTGTAAAAGTTAAAGGGTGTTATACTCCAAAAACATGCTCAAAGAAATGTAGGAATTTGGAGCTTGATTGGAGCACTATAATCAGAGTAAATGAATATTTGCGTCCAGAAAAAATAAAACCAAAACACTTAAGCTAAAATTCTTTCTAACCAGAAATGTCTTTCCTGTTAGTTACTGCAATGACAATTCCACATTTAACATTTCTGCTTGTTTTGGCAAAAGAACAATTTAAATAAAGAGCCGTTAGTCATTCCAGAAAGGATTACTTGTAAGACACTCTCAATATATAATTTTCATAAAGTTGCTAATTGTCCCTTACTTTAAATTTTGTTGTTCTGCGAACAAGGCATGAAGAGTAATGTAAATATTAGCCAGGGAAAGGGTACTGTTCTGCATTAGCATTCACCATATTATTCAGTCATAATTAATACACTTCTAAAATAAAGTGTTGACAGCACTCTTATTCAAATATATAGCATATGTTTACAGTCTCACACATTGAGGTACACACTAATTACACTCTATGTGTGAGAGAAGTTGCAGAGGCAATTTGAGGAGCTGGGCTTGCAGCTAATTGAAAACTGCCATTGTCCAATTAAAGCAGGTAAGAGCAAGGGGTGTTAACACTGCCAAATGCCTATCAGACATGGCCAGGCTGATCCATTTAAGAAACTGAATGCAATAAAAAAAAAAAAAAAGGAAAGAAGTTTTTGTTGTTCTTGTTGTGGCTGTGGTTACTTTAACAAGGAACTAAGAAGCTAATGGAAGTCAGAGTGTGCAGTAGCTCTGCTTACCCCAAGTCACAGATCAATCTCGATAGAGTAATATATCAGCGCGGACAATAGTGAGTAGCTCAAAACCGCAAGGCTCACATTTCACCAAAACAGTTATCATTTGGGGAAGAATAGTCACTTACTTGTTATAAAGGTGCTTTTGATGATTTTATTCATAGAAACTACAGTGTGCATTGTACTACTTTTTTCCCTCCATTTGAACTCATTAGAAAATAAATGAAATCAACTACTGCATATTTTAAAGGATCACAAAATCATGAATTTCAAAATTAAACTAGGGTTTCTCTTCTACTAAAGCATGAAATATTGTTTCTTTTTTCTTATTTAATTTTTATTTTTATATTTATTACAGTTTATTTACTTTGTATCCCAGCTTTAGCCCCTTCCCTCATTCCCTCCTAATCCCACCCTCTCTCCCTCATCTCCTCCCATACCCCTCTCTATGTCCACTAATAGGGGAGGTCCTCCTTCCCATCCATTTGACCCTAGTTTATCGGGTCTCATCAGGAATGGCTGCAATGTCCTCCTCTGTGGCCAAGTAAAGTTGCTCTTCCCTCGGGGAGGAGAGGAGGTCAAAGAGCCAGCCACTGAGTTCATGTCAGAGAAAGTCCCAGTTCCCCTTACTAGAGAACCCACTGGGATACTAAGCTGCCATGGGCTACTTCTGTGCAGTGGTTCTAGGTTATATCCAAACATGGTCCTTGGTTGTAGAATCAGTCTCAGAAAAGACCCCTGTGCCCAGATATAGTTGGTCCTTGTGGAGCTCCTGTTCTCTCCAGGTCTTAATAAGTCCCCCTTCTTTCATATGATTCCCTGCGCTCTGTCCAAGGTTTAGTTATGAGTCTCAGCATCTGCTTTGATACACTGCTAGGTAGAGTCTTTCAGAGGCCCTCTATGGTAGGCTCCTGTTTAGGAATTATAGGGCATGAAATATCAGTAAAGAGAGGATCAAGAAATCTGATGTGAGAATCTACAACCTTGACAATATGACTGCCTAAAAAAGACATGAACAATGACAATATCAACTGAAAGCCTAAGGTTGAAAGGGCAAATCTAATGAGTTCCCACCCCAAGGCAAAGAAGTAAGGCAACTAATGCAACTAATGCTGAGAGATGTATAAATCATCTTCCCAAAGAGAGGACACCCTAATTCAGTGATTCTCACCCTGTGAGCCATGCCTCCTTTGTTGGTAGAATGACCTTTTCAAATGGGTCACTTAAGACCATTGGAAAACACAGATATTAAGATTTTGACTTATAACAGTAGCAAAATTACAATTATAAAATAGCAAAAAAATATGATTAGGGCTTACCACAACATGAGTATCTGTATTAAAGGGTCACAGCATCAGGAAGGTTGAAACCGTTGCCCTAATTGGTTATCAAATACCAAATAGTCACCCGTAAAATCGTATACATAAAAGCAATATTAAATGGGTCAAATGTGTTGTGTTTATATATTTATGAATATTCCTAACAATAGTAATCAAAGAAAAAGAAGTCACGAATTTGAGAGGGAGTGGTAAGGGCTGGAGGAAGGGGATATAGGATCTGTTGGAGGAAATAAAGGTAACAGGGAAATTTGACATTATATATATATATATTTATATATATTTGACATTATATATTATATATATATATTTAAAGAACACTAAAAGGATGATAATAGTCACCTATGCCATAAATTATTTGACTGATTGGTTGTAAAATTACAGCGACAAAAGATGTATGGCATTATATCAAAGATGACTCCTACAATGATCCAGTCGGACTGTGGTAGGATAAATTAGAACAGAAAAAGTCAAATATGAAAAATGAAGAAAGCTACAGACAGATTTCTAAGACCTAAGATGTACTAGGCATGAGCAAATAAATTAACATGCTTTACTTCATTGTTCCAACAATATCACATAATTTTATTATTTTTATGTTGTACAAGAGGAACACGAGACATGGTAGTATCTTTTGAACATTTTTTTTTTAGTTGAGGGAGCTTGCAAGTGACAAGCAGCACATCCTTGGGTTTTGGTCCTGAGCTCTGTAGTGTGTGTGTGTATATATGGGTGTGGATGTACGTGTGTGTATATTTAACTTAAGAGTGGGAAGGGAAGATGGGGAGATCGCTGATAGGTTAAAACAGTTTCCATGCTAGAATGAGAACTCAGAGTTTAGCGCCACAGAATCCATCTAATTCTGGGGTGTTGTGGTTGCTGCCTATAATTCCTCCCTGGGAGGGTAAAGAGAGGAGATCACAGAAAAATCTGGTTAGTAATATTAGCTGTATTAGAATGCTGTGGGTTTAATTGGATGACCGTGCCTCAAACAGTAAGGTGGACCAAGGATGATTCCTAACATCCACCTCAGGTATCCACAAACATGTGCATACATGTGTATGTACTTCACTGCACATGCCCCCACACACAAATGTGTTCACAGAGAGAAAGAGAGAGAGAAGAGAGCTGGAACGAGGAGTAGAAAAGTTTGAAGCTGAGTGGATGGCTTGGTGGGCAGGAAACTTGCTGAGCAAGCATTAGTATCTGAGTTCAAACCCAGAGCATATTCATTGAACATATATAAAGTAGTTGCACGCACACCTGTAACCTCACCTGGAAGGTATGAGCAGAGGCAGGAGGAATAAATTTATGACTTAAATACTACAAAAAGGAATCACAATGAACATTGACTGAAGATTGACTCTAATTTTAACTGATTACCCTGCACAAAATGTAGGGAGAATAGAAGAACCCAACTATCACTTAGAGAAACCCATGAATCTC
This sequence comes from Pachyuromys duprasi, assembly GCA_028658305.1. Classification (NCBI taxonomy): domain Eukaryota; kingdom Metazoa; phylum Chordata; class Mammalia; order Rodentia; family Muridae; genus Pachyuromys; species Pachyuromys duprasi. The sequence continues at coordinate 36,072,332 of CM053744.1, forward strand.
CAACACCTCTCATCTTTTTCCAAGTTTTCTGCTTTATTTATACAGAGCTTTGTAACATCCTGTCTTTGTAACATCTTCCAAATTGACATCCTCATCTGTGTCCTTGGGAGCTATTTCTTCCAAAGGGCCAAGTCTTGAATTTACCAAACAGATGAAAAACATTAGGTGTCAGGAGTATGCTTTTATGTCCTTAGTTTTTCTGTGACACCTGACAGATGGAGCATATGCTCACAGATGACCAGCATTTAAATAATTGTTGTGTGTGCAAAAGAGATAGTAAGGATGAAAGTTACCCATTAACAAAGGAGAATCAATAAATAATTCATTCTCAGATTCATTAAGTAAACTCTGTTAAATTTTTTGTGGTATACACAGATTTCTTTAAACAAAAACAGCATTTGATGTAGACACAAACTAGAGACAAGCATCTAGCACGTACTGAGTTAATGGTGGCATTTGAGAGTGAAAACAGGCAACAAAAGGTCTCACTTAAGATGTTTTGAACTTTTTTGTTTGAAGTATCTAATTACCACCATTGAACTCTGCCATTTATCTTCGATGACAATTTCAAGAATAAAGAATAAAAAACAACAGACACATTAGAAGGCGAAGCATGAGCTGGTGCTTATGATCTGAGGACTCCCGACATTTAGCCTTGGAGATCATTCAAATTCTTTTCTCTCCTCTGCTCACTTTTTGGGTTGATTTACTTGTCATGTAATTCAAAATTACCAATTGTTAGAGAGTGAGTTTGATGTAATTCATTCTTCTGACACATCCAAGACTATGACTAAAACATACAGCCTAGGATAAATCACTTTATGTATCTCCAGCTTATGTTTTTCATTCCTAAGCCATACTATCGCAAAGCTACTATGAGATTTAAGATAAAAAACATAACTGTGACTATGATAAATGTATTACATATAAGCACATCACATGCTTGATTCACCAAATATTGTTATATCTATTTGCATGTATTTTAATCAATACTTCATAGATATATATATATATATATATAGCCTCATATATATATATATATATATATATATATGAGGCTAAACCAATGACATTATATACACATGACAGAATGCAGATGAGTACAAGGATAGACAGTACACATGTTTCATGTAAGCATATAGTTAATAATTTCATATAAAATTTACTACACTCACTACTTCTGCACTAGATGTTAGCATTTCTTCATAATTCATATCAATGTTTTAGTCAGGTGGCACAGTATCAACAAATGCTTTGATCAAGTTATGGTTTAATTTTTGTGTACTGATAGATTCTGAATTGATAATTTTGTAGAGGGAGCATGAGGGGCCATAGGGTTAACATGGTCTAGTATATTAAAGATTCCATTTCTTTCTAATCTTAAGCATGTTATTTGAAAATGTTGCGCAAAACAAGGTTAGGCTACTTTAAAAATATATAGAAAACATTGTTCTAAATCCTGCAATACAAATCCCTGTGTTACAAAGGAAGACACGGGGGTTCTATTCAATACCATTTACATAATGGGTTTCCCTTCAGTACAGTTAGTTCTACTGAAGTGCACTTGGCACACAATAGTTGCATCTTTTGTGACCTACATTAAAGAAGGCTAGAAATTAAAAGCCCTATGAGACACCTCACTGTGATATTATAGAACTGGAGTTGAGGATGCTGCTCATTACATTGCAAAGAGAAAATGCTTAGGTGAAGACAGAAATTCCCAACACTGAGTCAGTAACCCATAGTTCTTAGGATGAACTTTATTACACATGTTAATCTAATGTACCCAACCAATCAGAATTTATTCTTCAAATAGTAAACTAGCAAATGAGATTAAAATGTTTGGTCTCATCAGTAGTTAATGTAAAAAATCTTAGTTTTATACATTATCTAAAATTAATTTTTTGCCCTATGTCATATTTCATTTTCAGACATTGCTATCAACTATGATTATTTGTAAGTCCTATAGTTGTTTTTGATTTAAAAATGCAGTCTAACTGTAGTAAGCTTTAACATGCAATAGAAACATGACAGTCACTTGGAAAATGTTCAATGGCATGTCCACCATGTGAATTTGATATTTCTGCATGACATATAGACAGTTTATAGCCCTACTGTTTTCACAAATAAACCTAGTCAATTCTCAGACAAGAGACAAGGACACTTCTATTTTCGAACATTCTTGACTGTCTTGAACAGCAGATTTTGTCTCTGGGTTTTTCCTCTCACCCAATGTATCCTACCTCTTAAAACTCCAACAAAGTAAAACCCAAAAATTCAAACAGTAAATGACCTCATGTTCAGGAGCTAACATCAGCTTCCACATATTCAGATGTCTCCAATACTTGATTACACATTTGTAGCACTGTTTTTGAAAGAACTCTTGAGACGTGGAGCATTACTAGATGAGTGGGTCAATGGATGGAATTCTTTAATTATACAGACTGGCCCTCTCTTTTGTCCCATCCCCACTTCTGTATACGTAGATTATGAACAAGTAGCCTGCAGTTCTGGCTGCCTGAGGCAAGAGCAAATGCTGTTTTTACTACCATTGATATTGACTGCATCATCATGGGTGATGAGTTCAAATAATGATATAAAATAAACCACGACATCCTTAAGTTGCGTCTCATTGGGTATTTGGTCATAGAAATGAACAAAGTACTTAAACTGCTCCCTTTAACACTCAGTAGAGGTGTTTCTATATAGTGTAAAGACACTGTAAGTTAGACATATGCAAACTTTTTCAGGGTTGGTAAGAAGGTTCAGCAGACAAAGATTCTTGCCACCAAACCTGAAGAAGAGCATGAACAGCAATATACCATCCTCTAACTTTACATGTGCACCAGAGAACATGCATACAGACACACAGAAACGTAAAAATACACACTAACACAGATACATAATGTAAACAAGTAAAATAACAAGACAAAAAGAACTAGATTTGAAGGTGGTTAGAATCTGATTTTGGTATATTAGCCACCTCTTCAAACTGTCCTCTACAACCCCTGTTGGTAGGTAGCCTAAGATAGTGACAGGGTGGGTATAAGGTTCTACATGATAGTTTAGAAAAAATTATTTCCACAAGAAATTAGAGTACTTGGTTTGGATGTGGTTTATTCTCCAAAGTTTCATGTCTTGGAAGAATGATTCTCCATATAAAAACATAGAGGTTGGACAGTCTTCAAGGGGTATATTGAATGTAAAGTTTTATGGTACTGAGGATTAAGATATTCGAGGTATGGCTGGAGGGATATCTTAACAGTTAAGAGCACTGCTGTTCTTCCAGGGGACCCAGGTTCAATTCCCAGCACCCACACGGCAGCTCACAACTGTCTGTAAATCTAGTTCCAGGGAAACCAACACCCTCACAGAGACACACATGCTGGCATAGCGCCAGTCAGTACACATAAATTAATTAATTAAAAATATTTCTCTTGAAACTATAAGATACTACTTTAGAAATGAGCTGTTATAAAGGCATGCCTGTCCCTTCCCAGTCACACTCTAACTTCCTATCTTACTGTTTGATTTCCCATTTCCATACCTGGTCCCTCCAAGAGGTCAGTGTGCTGCAGGGACTGTGGTCACATCTCTGCTGTCTTTGAAGCACTCTGAGCCCAGAAACTGTATGCCCTGAACCATGTGACTCTAGGATACCATATTGTAGTCTAAGTATTTTTATTCTTGAATGTCTTAGAAGAGTCTGGAACAGATATTCTTGGAAAGAAAATTAATGTGTTGAGTATATCTGTAGGAATCCACAAATGAGGCAGGCAGGATTAAAACATACAAATGAGAGAGAATTCAGTTCATCAGTGATTACACTGATATGCATGCAAATCCTATGGCAATTACAATGCTCAGCCCAAGCAAAAGTTTCATAACCAAAAGCCAGTTTCATATTTGCCAAGGTGTCCCTTCTATTACCCTGTTCCAATTCAAATACATGCCAGGATCTGCAGTGAAATAGAAAGTTGATAATCAGCTTGTAATCAGTATTGTGATTACAAATGACTGCTTGAAAAATAAGTGCTTACTTAAATTTGTATTAACCAGTGCTAAGAGAAAGGGAGATATTTAAAGAAATCAAAAACAATGTGAATACCAAAGTACATATTTTATTGCTGAGTGACTTGCCAGTAATTTTCTAACTACAGTTATAAAGTACATATATACACACATTTATGTAAAGACATAGATATGGATATATATTTTTAAATAAGAAAGTATGGTTTTTGTTACTCAAAAATAAAGATTTTAGGTACAATACATCCTAAATAACTCATCTCAATTTAAAAAGTGGATACAATGAGTTGTCATTAGTACACTAAACCAGTGATCTTTGCTTACACTACAGTGAGATGACCTATTTCTCAATGTACCCTTGAAAACTATTTGAAGCTAACATTTCTTTTCTTCCAATGAGACAATAAGACCTTTGAAATTCTGATTTGTCTTTCACCAACACTTGAAAACACTTGCTGTGGGCGGAGAATGTGTGGTAGAAGCCATGTAAACATTTTGTTTCATAAAACTAAAGCTGTTTTTTTTTTTTAATTAGGTTGGTTTTGGTTTTGGTTGTTGTTGTCTTTAAGTCTGGGAAAATAAATAAATAAATAGGACCAGATTTACAACAGTAACTAATATAAGTGTTTGCACTGCATTGTGCTTTTCTCCATGGACCATATTAAGAAGTTGTAGCTAAGATTTTGTCTTGTTAAAAAGAAAATGGGGTAGTTTCTTAGCACAGGACTAACAAAACAAAGAGACCTGAATGTCATTGTGGATAAAATTCCTGATTTTATTCTACATTACTACATAGCTTGAGTAACTCTTAAAATTATGTAAGCTTTCAAAAGAGCCTTATGTGCTTCCAGCCGGGCATGAGGAGCTGCAGGCATGGTAAACCATATCGTCAAAATAAACAAGTTGCCCGATGGTCACATCAAAGACAAGAGCATATCCTCTAGGATTTTTTTTTTTGAGTGTTTGATTCTACGAGCTTGCAACGGCAAGGCTCAAATGCGTGTTCATAACACCTCACTTAAAAAGAAAATAATGAGGGCATACAGAAACAGTCATTAAGAATCTCTCAGTTGCTGGATATTTTGGTGAGTGCGCTCTGAACTGGGCTCTCTTCACACCACTTAATCACCTTTTATTGATATTAGAACACTCAGCTTCCTTCATTAAGGGTTTTGAGGCAAACCGCTTGGTTCCATCAAAAACTTCACAAAGGATTTTGCAAGTAAATACTATTTACTTTAGCAAATAAATCCTATTAAAACTGTGGTGCTGGAACTTTTGTGAAAAAGACAGTCGCACATGCCTTCACCAGACCACATATCTGTTCAATCACCATATCAGAAGTGAGATGTAGTTAGACTAAAGAAAGGATACCAAATATCTCCATGGCATGATATACCATCAGTTTCAAAAAAAGATAACTATGGTCTTTACTCAAAATAATGCTCAAAAATTATGATTAAAATAGAAATCAGGTATTCCAAGATGCCCCCGTGTATAAAGACACTTGGACTTCAGTTTAATCCCCAGAACTTACATGGTAGAAAGAAGCAACTCCTGCAAATTGCCTTGTGAGTTCAACACTTCCACAGTGTTTATACACACAAAAAGGTAAGTAAACGCAAAAAATCCAAATTGTATATATGGATTTCTATTCCTGAAAATATTTTTGAGGTGTTCATCTTAGCCATATCAAATAAATGTGTGTCAAACAGGAGTACAATTTTGCTCTGAAAAATTAATCTGGAGCCATGTGATTTGTATGACAGTATAGAATGTCCACTTCTATGTAATGGCCTGGAGGTATTGGGTTATAAGAGTGGTATAAATTTGGGAAATGTGTTCATACTTGTTTCTTGGATGCCATTTCTCATTTCTTATTGTGATTTCTATATTTTTAAATGTTAGAATAACATGTTAGAATAATTAGAAGTAAGTTAGAATTGCATCATATTCTCATTGAATAAAGATTCTATGGTCCCTGCTATAGTGACTTAAATTTCACAAAAGAACTCCCAGTAACTAAGGTGGAGTGTAACGTCCTTGAGAAGAAAGAAAATAATAATCATTGTCTAGTCCTTTAGGCAAGCATATCTCCATATAGTCTTGTGAAAACACAGATTTAATTCAGTAGATGCAGGGTGGAGGTGACATTCTGCATTTCTAGGCAGCACTCAGGTAGTATCGGGGTTATCGTGTTCAATATTTAAATAAACTTAGGTGCCAAAATTTAAAGAGGACTTAATATTGGAATTGGAGAAGGAAACTGTTGCAAACTATTCACAATCAAGCATGTGTTGTGGGCTCCCTACGTTTTATATGACACACTTGCCAAATGTTTTACCTTATATATTATTGTTCCCTCTATTACTCAGCAATGCTGCTAGAGAATTAATTCATGTTGGAAAGTAAAAGTGGAGGACAACTCATGCAATGACAGTTATAGAAGGATCTTGTCTTCTGTCTTAAATGTGCAAAAGGGAAGCCAAAGAGGTACTACATAGCCAAATGTAAGCGTGTATTAAATTCTAACTTCATATATTTAGACTAACTACATGGTATACCAAAGTAAGAGAACTAAAACATTAGGTCCAGTGAGGTTCAACTGCAGAGGTGTGCTGAAGAAAGTATGAGAGGTGAGGTTGAATAAAGAGATATACATATCTGCTTGTGGGCATCTTAGAGATATATTTAGAACACTGGACATTTTTTTTAACCTAGGGACATTTAAAGACACTGATAGCAGGTTGAGAGCAGCAGAGCACTATGCCCTTACACATGTTTTTGAAACATCACTCAGATTACAGTGTGGAAAAGTGAGCAAAAGAATGTGATCTTGAACTTAGTAAAAGCATTTCCAAAAGTTAAATAAATGTTTAAACGTCCATTGAAATAGCCAAAAACTGAAATTTATTTTGGTTTAACAGCAGCCCAAATAGTAGATATTTCTATACAGTAATATGTAGTATTTCAACTGATTCTATATGTCTTGCTTTTGTTGTTGGTAGTGTTTTGTTATTGTTGTTTATTTGATTGTCTGTTCATTTTTCACAACTTTAGTATGTGACAGAAGTGGTCGAATTCCAGGAAAAATTCCTACTCTATAAACTCATATGATTTATTCTATGTTTCACAAAGCAAGACACCGATGGAAACTTTGTTTTGTCAATAAATGTTTTCCTTTATTGGTTCTCTTCTTCAGATAATTATAAACTAAAAGTCAAATAATTCTATAAATACTGAATAAGCAATATGTACAGCATATATAAGATTAAAATGATTTGTGAAGTGTAAACCATAACTAAACTACTAAAAAAGATAAAGTTTAAAATAAACCACTTACTTTCTATCAAATTTTATGTACCTTGTTCAGTTCATTCACTTCTCAAGCAAAGAGTTGTAAAATGGTATTCTAGACAATAGGAAAAGACTGGTGAACCTTCCACAGGTTTGCAAACATTGCATTTGAATAATTGTTCTCATTCACTTATAGTAGAATTTCTATTCCATGTTTCAAAATTTTGTTCACAAAAACACCAAAGTGATATCTATCAGTGAAACTAACATACATCATTTATTCTACCTTAAATAATTTAGTTGTATCATTACAACTTTCAGATTGGAAAGCATAAAATTAGGGAAATTAGGGAACACTCAAGAGTAACTCTGCAACACACATCAAGAGTTTAATCGAGGGAAACAGAAACCCATTCCCTGATTATAAGTATCTTCCATGATTCTGTGTCATCATGAAATAAATTTTGCACCTGGTCTTTTCTCAAAGATCTCTAGATCCTCAATACTGAGCAGCAGGTTTAGTGTGCTGTTTGCATTCAGGACAGGCTAATGGAATTATCTGATGGTCAAGAACTCCAAACTTACCAGCAAATTTAGGACTGATTATCACCCAAACCTTTTCAGGGTGAAAGTGTGAGCTTTGGCGTCTAGTACAATGGTCAGGACTGCAAGCCTCAACTCTAAAGTTAGATTTCTTGCAGAGCCCAATGTAAACAGAGCAGAGACTTCAGGGAGCCTTGCCTACTATAAAAACCTGTTAAGCTAATGTGAATCGTGGTCATCTCATGGGTTTCTTACAAAGCTACCGTGAATGCTACTTTAAATGAGAATGGAGAAGCTATTTCTCATAGTTTAGGTATTAGATAGCATTCCCGATTACAAGGTTCCAATATTCTGCAAGGAAAATTTGGAAGAGTCAGATGTCAAGTGTTTTCAGCCTATATTCTTTAAACTAGCATGATGAATGCAAAAGCAGGATACACTGATCCTGTTTGGAATGCATCAGTAGGCTCTAAGATGTTCTCATATGATATATAACTGAAAAAGAAAGTCATCATATTATTTTATATGAAATGAATTAACCAATATATTCCCATTAAATATCCATTTAGACCCAAATCAGTTTTATGTAAGCATATTCTAAGTGGAGGAATTTGTAAATGATGAATAGTAGTACCATGTAGCTGCAATTACATATCTAGACTTCCAGGACTTCAGAAATGCAGGATCAGGATGGAAATTTTCATTTGAGTCTCCTATTCTTATGCATCATCACCCAGAAACTCATAGTTACATGTATCTTTCTTTCTTTAGTGGGAGAGTAGCGAAGAAACCTCGCATTTCTAGGACAGTTTTACTTTTTCTACACTTATATCTTATATATTTACTACTCAGATTTTCTTCTTTTTCATTTATTAGCATCTTTTGAATATTTAATATTCATCAGATAGCTTACTATGTGTTAAAGACACTTAATTAAATTAAGCATGTGTGCTCCTCCACTGGAACATGAGCTTTTTGAAACAAGCACTGAAGACAAGCAATGAATGCTGTACAGGACCATAGATACCTTTACAGTATGCACATACACAGTGTAGAAATTTTGTCACTGTTTTTGGCAGAAATGCTGTCTGTGATGGATTCACAGTCAACAAGCTTGACAGTGAGACATTAAAAGAGTAAGAAAAAAAGTGTGATAAAGCTTCTGAATCAGACTTACTAAGATGAAACTGTCATAACCATAACAATGCTACATCACATATTAATGACTCAGTTTCTTCACCTGTAAAATGGATTAATTACTATGCTTAGAGGTCCTAATATTGGATAAACATATTTAAGAAAAAAATAGTGACTATTACATAGTAACAAATTTAAATTATATAAACATTTTACTTCGGGTTTCCATACTAAGAAAAAAACAGCTGCACTCAGAAATATTATAGAGAAAGCAAGTAATTTGGTGGCATTCATGATTATCTCTAAAAACAGAAACAATGGCGATAGCCAACATTAAGCAAAAAGCTAACACTGCTGTGTTGTAAGGCTTGTACTACTGTCACGTTTAATTCTCACAACAGGGGGCAGCGAGTAGGACTGCCCAAACATCACTGGCTTGCTAAAAACATTGGCAAGAAACTAGACTCATCAAGGACTGATGTGGGAACATGCATATGGCTAGGTCACATGAGAAGTCACTTGAGATGACAGAAGATATCTCCTGTGCCAAATATGAATGGAGTACTACTTCACAGATATTTAAGGAAGAGATGCCCAAGGAAGCAGAAGGCTTTTGTCTCCACAAGCAGTATTTGTCAATGGGGGATATGGGAAGGCACAGATAATGTAGCTTATTATTCAGACAAAACTGATTAATGTCTCCTGATTAATGTCTACTTTTCTGATCATTGTTGTGGCCCAGCTAAGTATTTAAATAAATAGAGAATTAAAATATAATTTGGGAACACTTTAAGAACCTCAGGATTGTTTAATTTCAGAGGTTTATTTTAGATAATTTGTTTTTTTATTAATTACAGTTTATCACTTTGTATTCCAACTGTAGCCCCCTCCATCATCCCCTCCCAATCACAATTTCCCTCCCTTATCTCCTCCCATACCCCTCCCCAATTCTACTGATAGAGAAGGTCCTCCTCCCCTTCTATCTGACCCTAGCTTAACAGGTCTGATCAGGACTGGATGTATTGTGTGTCTTTCTGCTTCTGGGATTTCTCACTCAGGATGATCTTTTCTAGTTCCCACCATTTGCCAGCAAATTTCATGTTTTCCTTGTTTGTTTGTTTTTTTTTTATTTCTGAGTAGTATTCCGTTGTGTATATGTATCACAATTTCTGTATCTATTCCTCCATTGAGGGACGTCTGGGTTGTTTCCAGATTCTGGCTGTTACAAGTAAAGCTGCTACAAACATGGTTGAGAAAATGTCCTTGTTGTGTACTTGAGCATATTTTGGAAATATGCCAAGGGTGGTATATCTGGATCTTGAGGTAACACTATTCTTAATTGTCTGAGAAAGCGCCAGATTGATTTCCAAAGTGGTTTTACAAGTTTACATTCCCAACAGCAATGGAGGAGTGTTTCCCTTTTTCCACATACTTTACAGCGTGTTTTTTTCACTTGAGTTTTTGATCTTAGCCATTCTGATGAGTGTAAGGTGGCATCTCAGGGCTGTTTGATTTGCATTTCCCAAATGCCTAAGGATGTCGGGCATTTCTTTAAGTGTTTCTCTGCAATTCCATATTCCATTATTGAGAATTCCCTGTTTAGCTCTGTACCCCAATTTTTAATTAGCTTGCTCGGTTTGTTGCTTTTTACCTTCTTGAGGTCTTTATGTATTCTAGATATTAGCCCTAGTCAGATATAGGATTGTTGAAGATCCTTTCCCAGTCTGTTGGCTTTTGTTTTGTTCTGATGACAGTGTCCTTTGCTTTACAGAAGCTTTTCATTTCATGATGTCCCATTTATTGATTTTTTGATCTTTAAGCCTGTGCTGTTGATGTTCTGTTCAGGAAGTTTTCTCCTCTGCCTATGGGTTCAAGGTTCTAACTCATTTTTTTTCTTAGCTGTTAAGCAATACTACCCTTGATTGTATTATTATCTTATATTGAAGTGGCTCTAGAATTTGGTTGCAAATTTAAAAGACTTTTCTTTGCAGGACTGATAAATTTCCTGACAAGTCTTTGCTAAAGCCTGAATCACTAGGCTGCAATGAGACCCAGAAAGAGGTGATGTTAAACTCAGAGTTTAGTGTGTGCTTAGGATTAAAACAACTGCACTGTTTGATGTTCTTCTATGAGATGATGCTTTTTTGAGATGTAATCAGTAAGTCCTTTCTCTGAAATTTGATTTTGTAACTACTGTCTTTACCCATATAAGCCTGTAGTTATGAAGGTGTTGGGGATATAAAGCAAAAGAACGCTATTTAGCAATAACATACCTTGTGCCACAGTAGGAAAGCCATTACAGAACAATGGGTGGGGAAAGTAAATTAACATTATCTTTCATTGAGGGATTTTGTAAATTACCATAGATGATACATACAAACACACACACACACACACACACTGAGATACAGTTCAGTTGGGGTGTGTTTGTAAATGAAAAATTGGAGACAAAAATCAATCGTGATATTTCTAATATACGCCTTTATCCTCCACTACTTTTAATTATTTTTTAGATTATCATATAATTACATAATTTCCAACTTCCCATTTCTCTGTCCAAACACTCCCATATATACTTACTTTTACAAATTTCTTTTTTTATTTTTTATATTAACTACAGTTTATTCACTTTGTATCCCAGCTGTAGGCCTCTCTTCATTCCTTCCCAATTACACCCTGCCTCCCTCATTATGACCTCTTTTTTCAATAATTGTTACATGTGTTTATATACATATATATATTTGTGTGTGTGTGTGTGTGTGTGTGTGTGTATACATCCCTTGATACAGCCTCAATTTTCTCAGACTTGAATACATAGTAAGCCATGAGTAAATTTGCCGTGGTCATTTATTTTCAACGAAGAATATCTGTAACACATTCTCCAGAGTAATCAGACTTCATTGTGAATATTAACTATTAACCTCCCTAAAGGGAAAACCTTCTACAGGCAGAAGGTGAACACAGGAGTTCTTAGTCAGAGGCTAAACATCCAATTGTGCTTCATGCTTTTATCCAGGGCACACCTGTTCCTAATTGCTGTCTCTATTTCTATTTATATTTTTAGCCTACAGAACTGCTAGGAAGATTAATTACAGCAGTTAATGTTTCCATTTGAAAGAATATAATACCCCAAAAGTACTAAATATTATTAAATTTAATGAAACTAAATTGCTTTAAAAGAGACAAATGGTACAATCCAGTATCACATTGATGCCACAGAAAACTGCAGTATCTCATGTTGAGTCATCAAGATAAAGAAGGGTTGTTTTTTTTTTTAATTTTCCACATCTTGTATAAATTAATTTCATTCAGAATCTACATTTTAAGAACCTACTGCAACATAGGTCTATATGATATATCAGTGGCTGTGGACAACCTGATAAGAGTGAATTAATTACTCAGCCTTCTCAAATATCACCCATGTTATAGTGTACGTGTCTTCTATGATCTTCTACTTCTACTTCTTCTATGATAGTCATCTGCTACAACATTCATTCTGAGATAGCAGACCTTCATTTCTGATAGTTAGGTATCATTGAGGATCCTCTTGTCTGAATGAATAAGTATTTCTGTTTTCCTGTGAGATGGAGAATTGTATTAACATGAATAGACCATTCATATGAGGAGTCATATCAATCTGCAATATATTAGGAGCTGGGAGACATGACTCAGTGGGTAAGATCACTTGCCTCATTAGCATGAGAACCTGAGTTTCCATCCTTCTCTGTATGACCATGTGCACCTGTAAATTCAGCTCTGTGAGTGACACACAGGAAGATCACTCAGGTTTGCTGGACTCCATCCTAGCCAGACACAGTGATAAACTTTTTTTTTTAGACTAGGGCAAACAAGAAAAGGAGTGAGAGAGCAGAGCACACATACCCTTCCCTGGTTCTTATATCCCACCACACCCATGCATATATACCACACACACGTACCACACAGGCATTTATCTGTCTTCCCCTTACATACAATACAATGTAAAATGAAAAATGTAATGGTAAAAACCAACAACCAAAGTGTATATGTCACAAATGGATATATTGTAAAGATCTGGCTTCCAGGTTTATTTGCTATGTATACTTTTACAGTAGCCAAATATCTTTTTTATTTAGCCCTCTCATCTAAAATCGAGATGGTGTAACTTCAGATTTCCAGGAGCTTTCTTTGAATAATAAGTGAGATACTGTCCTTTCACTCCTAACCTGATAGTAGCTATTCAGTACCCATCCAATTAACATTATTCATACTATTACATTTAGTTTAAATATATACCAGCATGCCCTTAGATAAAAAGCCAAAGAAGATGAACAAGGCAACACAGGGCCTCTGTCAGATTAGGCTTATCTGCTTGTTCCTTGGTAGCCAATTCTCTCAGCTCCTAAATGTGATGCTAATTATCAAATACCGAATACTCTATACATCTTTTAGAACCTAATACACATATTTGAACCCAATCCAGAAAGATGAAGCTCTGGAAATGTGCTTCAATCCATCAATAAAGAAAATATCTCAATGTGGATATAAGACTAAATGTGAGTGTGCGCACATATGTATTAGACAGTGGAAGACAGATGTCAGCATTGTGTATATTCATCCATCACTTTCCACTTTGTGTTTTGAACCAGGATATCTCACTGAAACTAAAACTCACCAACTAAGCTAGACTGGCTGGCCAATGAACTCCAGGGATCTACTGGTATCTTCCTCATCTCCCCTACCGCCACTACAGTTAGACACCTGTTGCTGCCTCTGGCTTATACTTGGGCTCTAGGGATTCAAACTTGAGTTGTATTGCTTGGGTAGCAAGCTTTTTACAATCTTAGTGTACTCCCCTGTTCTTAAAGGAATTTCTGATTAGAATTAAATAACACAGATTTGGTTGAGGCATTGAGAGTATTTGAACATAATTCTGATTTGCTACTTTAAGTAGAATACAAAAAAAGAAGAAAAAAAGAAAAATAAAAAGAAGAAAGATGAGAGAGAAAAGTTTATTGTAACTTAATACAAAATAGGTTGTCCAGACTTATGAAGTATTATATCACTAGTCATAATTTTTAATTGAAAATAAATTAGGTCTGAAGATGGGGAAATGTTGTTTTCCCCCTCTAAGGGCTTTGTTCTGTATCTAAAGTTTATTGATGCCATCATGGGGAGAATTTCATTAGGAGCTATTTATTCTGATGTTTGGAAAATCCAGCTACTTATTTCATAACATGACATTTTAATTTATTAGCATTCCAATTAAAAACATAATTTATCTATAACCTTCAAGTTTATTATTTATACTGCACCTTCTTAGTACCTAATAAATCATTTGTAATTGACTATGATAGCAAAACCTAAATACCAAGTCCTACTAGAATGTAAGAATGACGGCTATGCAAATAGATCTGCCTCTCTTGCTACATATTAAGTTACAGAAAAGGCTAAAGGCTTAGCAATTTGTAGAAAGATGCAAAACAGTCTTGTGAATAGCTGTCACTAACTGGATATCTTCCATTTCCAGAAAAATAATGTTCCTATTCATATTGCACAGATGAGAAGCCTAGGTGCTCAGAGATTTAAAAATCGTATTGCTGAGCCCATGGAATTAATGTGATGGGACTAGGATTCAAATTAGTGATACCTAGCTAATAAAACACCACATTTATCTTCCAAACCCAAACAAAATTATTATATGCCTTCTTAGCATACCTCCTCCTTGATTCATCCATGTATCACATCATATTTAATAATGTCGAAGATAAAACAAGTGTCAGTCTTTGGATTATAGTTCTTATATTTTGGCAAACAATGAAAATACTAAAAACAACACATCTCCTTATACATATTCCTATATCAAATGCTGCATATCAGCAAACTTGAGTCACCACAAGACTAAACCCTAAAGGATTCCTTGGCCCATATAATACGTATTTTCACATTTAAGATCTTACTACTGGCCCAAATTGGCTTCAGAATATGAGCGTTCATTTTTTTTAAATATTAATCCAGGTTATGTACTTTGTATCCCAGCCATAGCCCCTTCCCTCATTCCTTCCCAATCGCCCCATCCCTTCCTCATCTCCTCCTTGCCCCTATCCAAGTCCACTGATAGGGGAGGACCTCCTCCCTTTCCATCTGATCCTAGCTTATCAGGTCTCTTCAGGACTGACTGCAATGTCCTCTTCTCTGGCCTAGCAAAGCTGATCCTCCCTCTGGCGGGGGTGGGGGGGCAGTAAAAGAGCCAGACATTGATTTCATGTCAGAAATAGTCCCTGTTCCCTTTACTAGGGTAACCACTTGAATACTGAGCTACCATGGGCCATATCTGAGCAGGGATTCTAGGTTATATCCATACATGGTCCTTGGTTGGAAAAACAGCCTCATAAAAGACCCCTGTGCCTTGATATATTTGGTCCTTGTGGTGCTCCTGTCCTCTCCAGGTCATATTAACTCCCCCTTCTTTCATATAATTCCCTGAACTCTGCCAAAGGTTTGGTTTATGAGTCTTAACATATGCTTTGATACACTGCTAGGTAGAGTCTTTCAGAGGCCCTCTGTAGTAGGCTCCTGTCCTGTTACTTGTTTTTTTTTTTTTCCTACATCCAATGTCCATCCCATTTGTCTTTGTAAGTGAGGATTGATCATCTTACCCTGGGTCCTCTTTCTTGTTTATCTTCTTTAGGTGTATAGATTTCAGTATGTTTATCCTATTTTATAGATCTATATAAGTGAGTATAAACCATGTGTGTCTTTCTGCTTTGGGGATACCTCACTCAGAATGATAGTTTCAGTTTACTGCCTGGCTAACAGAACAGGCCTACTATAGGTAAGAGGAAGTTTATAGAAACTGGAATCCTTGAAGTATGCTTGGGTCTGATGCAATCACAGTTAACACAAAAACAGCTTCCAAGAAGAAAAAGGAGAAGAAGAAGGAGGAGGAGGAAGAGGAGGAGGAGAAGAAAAAGAAGAAGAAAAAGGCTAAGTGGAATATCACAGAATTGCCTTCTTCACCCTCTTTGTCTATCTTTTAATATAGCAAACCCAACTTTTAAGTAGGCTTGCAGCTTTGTAACAGAAAAAAAAACATTCTTATGGACAATAAAAGTATATTAACAGCCGTATCATGATGATATGAAAAGTTGGAAGATATGAGAATCTGGTGTAAAGATGGAAATAGTTTTTTTTATTTTTTAATGTAATTTATTTTTATATCAATTACAGGTTAGGTACTTTGCATCTTAGGTGTAGCCCCCTCCTTCACTCCCTCCCACTCTCCCCATCCCTCCCTCAGCTCCTCCCAGCCTCTACAGGTCCACTGATGAGGGAGGACCTCCTCCCCTTCCATCAGACCCCAGATCATCTTGTCTCCTCAGGGCTGGCTGCAATGTCCTCCCCTGGGATCTAGCCAGGCTGTCACTCCCCCCGGGCATGTATGGGGGAGGGTCAAAGAGCCAGCCATGGAGTTCATGACAGAATCAGTCCCTGTTCCCCTTACTAGTAGTTTTTGATTTTTAACAAACACAAATTAATTTGTTTAAAATTGCTACAAGAATATACAGTAATTTCATGATGTGGAACGATTTTTGGATAGCTATATCACAACTCATAAGAAAAGCTGAACATGCAAACTGAATGATCTTTGGTCCTATGAAGACTGCAAACATGATTTAAGCTATGAGGTGACATTTTGAAGAGGTTACTTAGAACTGTGGCTGAAAGCTCTTTGCCCTTATTTGGAGAAGTTTTTTTTTTTTTCAGAGTATCTTCACATTGTTCATGCTTTGACCCAAAATGCTACAAATCATTATAGTATAAAATGAGAAAGAAAATGTGTCTTTTGTTTTTTGATTCTTCTCTAAGTTTTTTTTTCCACTTGACTTTTTTTTAATGATAATGTTCTGCTATACCTATCACTTTGAAGAATTTAAAGGATTCTAGTCCTGTCCTATGCTTTCTTCAAATTTCTGGTTTACACTCAATAAGTCAGTGGTTCTCAACCTGTGAGTCACAGCCCCTTTGGGTGAAAGGTTGAAGAGTACTTTTACAGGGCTTGCTTAAGATCTTTGACAAACATGGATGTTTACATAACAATTTATAACACTAACAAAATTACAGTCATGAAGTAACAAGAAAAATAATTTTGTGGTTACCTCTAAAACTCCAAACTCATATTTATAACGTTGTTCTTAATGTTCCCACATAAATATTTAAAACATATACAGTACTGAAAGCAGAACTCTGAATCTTTATCTTTCCATAGATACAGCCATCCCTTCATCCATATAAGTGGTAATGCCATGCCCAAAGAAAAGACTCAAGAAATTTTATTGACCTCAAATCTATCAAATAAAGAGTATTACCTTAGCCTTTCAATGTATCCCTGAACTTTGAGGTTTTCTCATCTCTCTTGTTTTCTCACTCTCAGAACAATATCTTCTCTTCCATGAGGCATCTAAGTCAGCCATCGAGTTCATGACTGAAACAGTCCCTGTTCCCCTTACTAGGGTCTTAAGTTAGATACCGAGCTACCATGGGCCACATCTGAGCGGGGGTTCTAGGCCATATCCATACATGGTTCTTGGTTGGAGAAACTGTCTCTTATAAGACCCCTGTGCTCTGCTCAGTTTGGTCTTTGTTCTCCCCAAGTCTTACTAACTTCCCCTATTTTTATTATTATTTCCCGTCCTCTGCTGAAGGCTGGGTTGTGAGTCTTAATATCTGCTTTAATAGAAGAAGTTGAAATACCTTCAGTACTTACCTACCACATCTGGAAAATGGCATAAGCTTGTCTCATAACCCAAGAGTCCCAGCAACACCTGACTTTAGCTATTTTATTCCTCCTTCTTCTACTGCTCTCCTCACAGCTCACAGCTCTCTAAATGTGTTGAATAGCTTGTTTCCTCTAAAAAGTTAGTTGCTGTCCAGTAAGGCGATGTGCCTTACTTCCTCTCTCCTTCTATGGTTGCCAACTTCTCATCCCTTATATCCAGCAAGGTATCTTGCTAAGCCTGTTTACAATTAACTGCAGAATCCATGAAAAAAAACTTGTAGAAACAAATGCCAGTAACAAAAGGAAGTCTTCATGCATTTATCCTTTCAATAATTGTAGAAGAAAAAGTTCAATTTATAATTCTTAGTATCTGCTTTGATATAGTGCAAGGCAGAGCCTTTCAGGGGCCCTCAGTGACAGGCTCCTAGCTTGTTTCCTGTTTTCTTCTTCTTCTGATGTCCATCTGTTTTGCCTTTCTGGCTGGGGATTGAGCATTTTAGGCAGAGTACTCCCTCTTAATTAGTTTTCTTTAGATGTACAGATTTTAGTAGGTTTATCCTATTTTATCTGTCTATATGAATGAGTATATACCATCTGTGTCTTTCTGCTTCTGGGATAGCGGACTCAGGATGATCCTTTCCAGTTCTGCTGGACAGAGTACTTGGAATCTTATGAAAGATATGGGAAATAGTAAGATAGGGAGAGGACAGTAGCTCCACAAGGAGAGCAACAGAACTAAAAAATCTGAGCACAAGGATCTTTCCTGAGACTGATACTCCACCAAGTACCATGCATGGAGAAAACCTGGAACCCCTGCATAGATGTAGCCCATGGCAGCTCAGTATCCAGGTGGGTTCCATAATAATGGGAACAGGGACTGCCTCTGACATGAACATATTGGCCTGTTCTTTGGTCACCTTACCCTGATGATGGAGCAACCTTACCAGGCCACAGAGGAAAACAATACAACCATTCCTGATGAGAGCTAATAGACTAGGATCAGAAGTCAGGAAAGGAAGACCTCCCCTATCAGTGGACTTAGGAAGGGGCATGTGTGGAAAAGGGGGAGGGAAATTGGGATGGGGAGGGGAGTTTGGAGGGGCTTATGGGGGATAAAAAGTGAATAAATTGTAATTAATAAAAAATTATAAATTATAAAATAAAAAAGTTCAATTCAGGGAATATTTTCCTGTTATCCTTCAAATTAGTTTGCAATTCTGGATAAGTTTTTGCAGATCAATTTCCTGTCAAAACAATGCAGAGTTTTGATCGAGTGATCAATCTACTGTGAGTTAAAACTGGTTGCTCACATGAATACTAAGAAACTCACTACATCAGCATGTGAACTGGGTTTTTTTCAGACATGGGAAACATTTAGCAAAAGTCCTATTGAGTACATATATGTTTTTTTCCATGCTTTTTGTTGGCTTTCAAAATATATTACTGAGACAAAGCATTTTTTATAACATCTCCTAAGCCTAATAGGATGTCAGAACAAGTAGAGTATGAATTTTGTAGTATGGCCAGTGAGAGGACTTCTTATAGCATGAGAAAGTATTTTGTGAGTTCTAGAGGACGCATGGCAGACAAAGCTTCATAGGTAACATTCTGAAAACAGTGTGAAGACTAAAAAATCAATAACTGAGGATGGTGTTCCTTAAAGATGGAAATGAATTCACTGAAACCACTGAAACTGATAGAAGAAAAATGTGCATGGTTAAAAATGGTCAACTATCTTGGGCAACAGAATGTAATAAGGGATCATGTACGCTGAGACCAGGCAGAACAGGGTTTGCCTTCCAGCTTCACTACCTATGAGTTATGTCTGAGCAAGTCACTAAGCTTTGCTTCCACAAATGAGAACAACCAAGGCTTGAAGAGCACTGCTCATTGCCTCAAACAGGCACTGTCAGGCTAAAGTAATTCAATAATAGGTATGAAGCGTGTGCTCCTTTGGATTCTAGCCTGAGTGCCCAACTACTCGTGCAAGGCCAGCCAAGAAACATGGGATGAAAGGGAAGAGAGTGTTGCCAAAGTACGATGTTTGAATGTTGATTATAGGAGAATTTGCATTTCTTACAGATTTTGAATTTAGGACAATTTTCAAATGCTTCTCAATTGCCTCTTTCCAAACACTTGGGAGAGGAGGAACATCTCAAGTAGCTGCAGACTATAATGCTATTTATATTGTCTTATTAAAAGCTCATTAATTCATATAAATTATTAGTGGCTTTATTTATTTTTCTTCTAAGACAGAAATAGTATTGGAAGCTAAAGAACTAACTTGGTTTTAGTATAGAAAGGGTAAATGCATAAAATCATTATATTTTAAAAGACTTGATATCAGTACCTAAAAAAGAAATTGGATCAATGTGCCCAGAATAGATGTGGTTGCTCATCTCCAAAAGAAAAGGAAAAACAGGAGTGGTTTCTCAAATTGAAGGATATCTGTGAAATGCAAATATAGAAATTAAAGTGAAAAGTAAATATTCATATATATGTATGTATATATATAAAGAGAATGTTAGATATTTTTCACAGTCACTGACCACTTATGTCACATAACAATAATGAGAAGAAAATGACAACTGGGCTTGTCATGGAAACATGGTAGAGTGTATTTAAAAACCTAGGTAGTTTATTCACTTGAAATGACATTTTTAATAGTACTATTTTTATTCTTTGGAAGTTTCATATATTTATGCTGTGCTTACTGATCCTATTTGAACATTATTACCTAGCTTTCTTCAACCCTTCCCCAGGGTCTCCATCTCATCTCCTTACTAACTTCATGTCTTCCATTAATTTATTTATTTTTATTACTGAGCTCCTAATTCCAAGTATTGCTGTCCATGTGCAGATGGATATGTCACCATCTACTGAAGCATGAGCAATCTATCAGCAGCTTTGTCCCCAAAGGACAAGAATTCTACCTTTTTCAGCAACTATTAAGTGCTAATATCTTCTATGATAATGGTGGGGTCCCTCATACCCATGGTGAAATTTTGGCTGGCTCACTCTTGTGCATGGCTTATGCACATAACCGTTGCTGCTGTGAATTGATGGAAGCAACTTCCAGAAGCCAGCCTTTGAAATGGCCTTGCCTTCCAACCACAGTGCCCAGTAAACACTCATCAGACGCTATTCTGTGAAACCCGTCATGCTGTTGTTTTATGCTGTGCTTATAGTAAACTGTAGTACCAAAAGAGTAAAAGAGTGCATTCCTAAGACATGATAAAAAGACTCTCAACTCTCAACTCAGGAACATTGTCAGTATTTGTTAGCAAGCATTATATGCTCTAATTAAGTCTACAAATTCTTTGTTGTGACAGCAGTGGGTTGCTTCACTCCAGCATCATACAGACATGTAAGTGCTTCATTACCCTTTTATTACAGAATAGACATAAGGTCACCAGGCAACAAGGAATTCAAAACTCCACTGTAGTTTTGGAGGACCACTGTTTGGAAGTACTCTATTATTAACTGAATGTCTTTTTTTAAAGTTTACTTGTTTAATCACTGTAGAGCCTGGTACCAGCCCACTCCCTCTTCTCCTCCCAACCACATTTTTCCTCCTTCTCCTCAGAGAAGGGGAGGCCTACAAGGAGTACCAACCCATCCTGCAATCTCAAGTTGCACTTGGACTAAATTCATCTTTTCCCGCTGAGGCCACCTGGCTAAGGAAATGGGATCCAAAGACAGAGTCAAAGACAGCCCCTACTCCCATTGTTAGGGGAGCGGCATGATGCTCAAACTGCACATCTGCTACATATATGTGTGTCCAGCCCATGCATGCACCTTGGTTGGTGGTTCAGCCTCGGTTGGCCCCTATGGGCCCTGTCTACTTCTCTCTGTGGGTCTTTCTGTGGTGTCCCGACCCCTCTGGTTTCCTCAATACTTTCACTAATTCTTCCACGAAAATACCCTAGCTCAGCCTATTGCCTCCCCTGTCCCAGAGATGCCCCCCACCAATTTCCACTCTCTCCTGGTCCTCCCTGCTACCCCACCTCACCTCTTATTTTCTCACACCTGATTTCCACCCCAGTTCCACACCCCCCCATTCCACACAGTTTCCTCCTTTTATCCCCTTCTGGAGTATGTTTCATTTCACCTTCTGAGTGGGTTTCAAGCATTCTCTCTTGTTACTTAGCTTCTTTGGGTCTGTAGATTGTAGCATGTTTATCCTGTACTTTATTGCTAATATCCACTTATGAATGAGTATACAGCATGCGTGTCTAAATGTCTTAATGTTCTGTCTCAAATTGTATGTATGTATGTGCATTTATGCATAAATGCATGCAAATACAAACATGCTAACTCCATGCAGTGCTTTGAGTAAAAATGACCTTGATCAGCTCACATATTTGAATGTTCAGTTCCCAATTAGTGGAACTTTTTAAGGAAGAATTGGGAGGAATGGCCTACTTGGAGGAAGTGTGCCGTTGAGTGACAGTATTGAGCTTTTGAAAGACCATGCCGGGACCAGTCCCTCTCACTCTCTCTGCCTGCAACATGAAGATAATGATGTCAAGTTCTCAGCTACTGTTTCAGCACTATACCTGTCTCCTTACAACCATGATGATCTGGGAATAACCCTCTTAAAATGTAAGTAAATCCACAATTAAATGCTTTCTTTTTAAGAGTTGCCTCAGTCATGGTGTCTCTTCATGGTAATAGAACAGTACTAAGACACTCCATTAAACTCCCACAAATGACATGGGATGAATACATGTATAGGCCATAAATCTAAACTAGAAATCAAATAAGATCAAGTTATCATGGGTAATACAGCAGAGAGCTGGGCAGCTGCTTTGTCCACGCATAGACACGTTTGCTTGCAGTTGGAACTTTGAAGCTAGAAGGATATTGACTTTTGAGTCTTATGCTACAAAGTTTGAATAAAGGCTTTATTCACAAAAATTTTGAAAGTTGTTTAAATTGCGCTTCAGGATAAAATATGATTACCCCCTCAGACAGAGTCCTTATAAAGACTAAGGTAGAAACAGATAAGAAAAGAACCCAGTCTTTGTTGATAGAATTGGCATCTAAGTGGATGGTTGCGGTGTTACTTCCTCTAGAGAAGGTGACTGTCACTGCTCAAAGACAAGCTAGGTAGGTGCACAGTCTTCATGCTATCAATACTGCTATAAAGCCAATTTCATTTTGTGCCTCCATGCATGAAAAAGGAAAGGGATTCTATTTTATCCACCCCAATATGTCATCATTCTCACACCCAAAGGTTACCTAAACTCATGGACCACGTGGATCTGTGGGCGCTTCCTGACTCAAAGGTTAGCTGAAAATCCAAGTTTGTTTAAGAGTTAATAACTTGCCATGGAAGACCTACAAAAAGCACGTGGTTGAGGAGGACAAACACCTTCTTTAGGAAATCCAAACCCAGAGAGGCATCTGTAAAGCCTGTGATATTAGCTTCAAGGAAAACAGCTATTCCAAGACACTGAGAAGAAATTAGAAACCACCAGCTGGAGTGAATCAAGAGAAATATGTTGCTGAAAAAGTGCTGGAGGAAGCTGTGTACACAGAACCAGGCATTTTCTCAGCTTTTTCAGGCACATTTTTTTTCAAGATGTGTTTTATTTCATTATTCCCTCCAATTTCTTTGGAATCCTTTGGAAAGGTGTAAAATGAGTGACTGTAAAATGTGAAAAGGAATGTGGCCGAAAGGATGCGCTGTGATTTCTAGTCATTTTAAGAGGTAGCAGGTAGAATGGATTGAAGTGCATTCCACAAAGCTGCCTGTCAAAGGCATCTCACAAATCTGAGCAGATTTTCCTGTTTGGAATCTTAGCACTCCCCAGTACGCAATATGTATTCATGAACCTATACACACACATGCTAAGAGATAACCGTGAAGCACTCTTAGGTCCAGATACATAGAATTTTGGAGATGACAGTCATAGGATTCTCCATGGTGGCTGAATTTGCTTCTTAAGAACTAAAGTACCTCTTAAAATTGCACAAAATGTATGAACAACACTGTGAATTGATTTTCTATTTTTGTTAAGTGAAAATTATGTATATATATGTAAATAAAAAAACCACATGATTTGAAGATGTCTTACAGAATGCTAAAGAAAGTATTGCTCTGTATTTTTTAACCTGTATGCCCTGAATTCTTGGAAAGGTGATTTATGGAAAATGAAAGAGATGAAATTTTGAAGTTGACATGCCAGGACTTGAATAGAACGTAAAAGTCTATGTTTGCTCAAGCTTCTCTTACCTGCCTTAGGATAGAAACATGAGTTTAATAGGTATATTGGTATAGAATAAGTGTTCAATATGTAGTAGAAAATATTTCTTAATATATGTGCATTTTCCTTATTATAAAGGTGAAATACAAGATAGAAAAAAAACAGGATTATTTTGAAATGTAATTCCACAAAGTAATTTATCAAGAAGACACAATCTATATAGCTATCTGCAGGTTTTATATCTCTACAATTTGACCTCTTAAAAACACACACTGAATTAAATGGCAATAGCCTATTGTCTTGGCTGGCACATAGACACAGAATTTATTGAAGAAAAGAAAAATGACTGGTGATTCGGTTAAGGTAGAGAATTAAACTGTGTGGTCACTAAAGCAGGTCAAATGAAGCCTTCAAGTCTCCTGTTTACTCTCAGTAGAACATTTCAAAGTGACTAAAGGATTAGTTTACTAAATATCTTCTTGGTAATAGGTTAAAACAGCTCTCTATTTCTCTATAGCAGAGAATTTAGACTACATAAAAACAGTATAACAAACACTACCCAAACAACCTCAATTAATTATTTATTTTCTGTGCTGCAGTTGGTATTAGTTGGGTATGATATAATTAGTATTGTAACAAGTATGAGGAAATAAATAATGTGACTTTTTGTCATGCAACAGAGTATTTCTCTTATAAATACAGTTCAAATAAAAAAGCATTGCATATATCAAAAAAGGTGCTGACCATTTCCCCAGTCCATATTTTCATAATCACAGCATCCCCAATGGATTTTGCTTCTTTCCATTTAGAGATTCTTTTTTTAAAATACTTGATTCACTTTATTGTGGAGAGCTGCTAGTTTGTCATGCTGCTTAGTTATTGAGCTCTCAGAGAAAAACATGTTTTTACCCTGGCCTTCACCTGGAGACCGGGATAAACATGATGCTTTTGCCAAGTTCGTTTCCTTTTGTTTGTGTGAAGATCTCACAGACATATGGTAGAGGTAAACAAGTTTGACTTCTCTATGAACCCCTTCATTGTATCAAGGTGTTTTGCTCTATAAAAAGGGATTATTGGAATAAACCAGTGGGTGTCAGTTCTACTGGCTGCCCTCTTGAACGGATCCCATGAGTAGTGTGTTGTCTTATTAATTTTTCTTTCAATCCTCACTCCACACTCAAGAACTGTTTGACTCTGCCTGGGGGCTCCAGCATTTTATATTCCAATTATAGCTCCCTCCTTCATTTTTCTAAGTCCTACCCTCTCTCACTCTTCCCCCCAATTCCACTCCCCTAGTCCACTGAAAGGGAGAGTCCGCCTTCCCTACCATCTGACCCTAGCCTATCAAGTCTCATCAGGACTGCCTAGATTTTAGATCCATCTTCTGACAAGGCAGCCCTGAGAGGGGGAACTAATCAAAGAACAGGCAATCAAGTTCATAACAGAGACAACCCTGATCCCTTTACTGGGGAACCCACACGGAGACTGAGCTGCTCATGGACTACATCTGAGCAGGGGTCTAAGTCCTCTCCATGCACTGTCCTTGGTTGGTGTATCAGTCTCTGCAGGCCACACCTGGGCCCAGATTTTTTGGCTCTGTTAGTCTCCTTGTGGAGCTCCTATCCTTGTAGTAACCCTGTAAGTTCTCAGACCAATGAATGCTCAACTCACAGATTCTACATAAAAAGAGAAAGCTGCTTTTATTTTCCTGAGGACTACAGGGTAACTACCAGGGTGATGAGTAGCTTAGGTTCCTGCCTCCAGCTTCTCCTTCAAAACTCAGTTCTGACCTATCAGAATACAGAAATCAATGGGAAACAAAAAATGGATGAAAATTCAAGTATCTGATATTATAAATCTGAATGAAAGCATGGGAAAAGTCTAAGTATCACAGTGCCCTGCTTTTCAGACTTCATACAAGAAGGGGAATTATTCCCATGCCATGTGTTTCTTTCAACTATGTTTGTTTGTTTATTTATCCAGACAGGGTTTCTCTCTGTTAAGAGCCCTAGCTATGCTTGAACTCACGCTGTAGTCCAGGCTGTTCTTGAATTCACAGAAATCTACCTGCCTCTACCTCCTGCACCCTGGTATAAAAAACATGTGCCAATAAGCCCAGTATCAACTTATTCTTTTTTATTAATAAACGCTACACACACACACACACAGACACCACTTTGCTTCCACTCTCTATTTTACTTCCAATCCTTCTAAAAAACAAGTTCTTTTTTACCCGTTTTCCAGCCTTTTTTGTTGTTGTATGCTCTGCTGATTTTTTCGAGGACCATTCCTATAATTATGGGTTTCAAATTGTCAGTTGCAGCATAGTAGGCTTGCCAATGATATAAAATTGGCTTTTTTGTCTCCCCATCTCACAGAATCTGTGTTGCAACAATTTTTTAAGGTAAAGGTTTATTCAATATTTTAGAATATTGTAATTTTGCTATAAGATAAATGTTAAACTACTAAATGTACATTTCAATTTCCCAAAGGAAGTTATTGGTCAACTCGAGGAGCTTTGTGGCTCCTTCACAGACAGTAAGCAGATACCTTACAACACATTTATTTGATTGAATTCATGTTTATACAGCAAGGTAGAGAAATTCTTAACAATCTAGAACCATACTTCCAAGGCCATCCATCTGCCCCAGTTGTTTAGTCATTAGTAATCCAACATTGATAATAGTATCAGAATGAAAAAAATCATATTAAAATTAATTAGCCAAACAAATAATTGATATTTTAAATTGACATACACCGGATGATACTATGATAAAATTAATGTGAGATCTGATTGTACTTGATACTGTCAAGATAGTTATAAAAGAAGAGAGGAATAGCTTTGATCTTATGTTCTGATAAACTCAATAGTTGTGCACTAAGATGAAAGCATTATTAGTTGACAATGCAGTCAAAGATACAACCTGCTGAGAGACACAAGTAAGCAAAACAGAACACTGGGCATGGTATTGGTTAATGAGCCTCATGATCACATGATCACACTGTGAACGGATGAAGTTCTGATGCCCATTACCTGCAGAGAACATCACTGTACACCGAAGGCCAGAAAGAGACCAAAATCCCAAATCACAAAGTATCTACTTAATGTTTATCACCTTCACACTTCTCAGAAGTGGATTGGAACGATATCACGAAGAGGGATCCACCTTTATAAGATGGTAGCAATGATGGTGTCAAGGGAGTGGTGGGCATCTGCAACGCAGACATAAGAAATGGCTGATCTTTATTAGCAACAGAATTGGAGTTATGACCAGCTGGAAGGCCTGTGTCTCTGACTGTGTGGGTGTTTCCCAAGCTAGTTAAATGAGTAAAGAAGACTCACTCATAATTTAGACAAGTTCATCACAGAGCTTGATTCCTGGACTGATAAATACCTGCTGAAAACCAACATTTCCCCTACTCTCCTTGTCTTTATCTGCCCAGATGTGAGGAGTCCTGTTAATATGTTCCTACTGTCATGAACGGCATCATGCCTTCATTGCCAAAATGTGGTCCATGTCTTAAATCTTAAGTCATGGACCAAAATTAACAAAGCAAAATAACAATAACAAAACCAAATCCTTTCTCCCTGCAGTTGCTTCCCACCTGGGAACTGACAAATCATGTCAAGAAAAAGTTGCCAGTAAAATAAGAAAAGAGTCGTTTGAATCTAGATTACACTGGACTATATAATGAAATGCTATCTTAAAACAGACAGACAAACAAACAAATAAACAAACTAAGAACAGATGTGTATGAATGGTCTAAGGCCTGCCTATGAGAATTTGCTTCTTAGAATTTCTGACCTATTCCTTTCTTAATTCATCTGATTTTACCACAAGCTTTTTCCCCTCCAATAAGTTCTGAAAAACATACAAAAGAACCTTAAAACTTACTCAAAATAAGTCTCTCCAACAGTAGATCTATCCATTATTTATTAAATATTTTTCACTATGTAAACAGAATAGCAGTGGAGTTCCACTCTGAGTGGCACGGGTACTTTATAGTGTTAATGCAAAGAAATAGCAGCCCAAAAGTAGATGTTGTAAATGTGCATTTAACCCTGCTCAGGAGCATCCTAAAGGTAAGAATATATAATAACTGAAAAACTATTTTCTCTTACTTTTGTTAATACTTTGACACAAATAAAATGTGATCTGTAAAATTATTTTTTTACAATTATAAGGCCAAATACCATATTAATGAGAAAATAAGCTATATTTCTTTCATGACAGTAAAAGTGGGAATTCTTTAGTTTTTGAATATCAGGTTATAAAAGCAATATAATGCATTTTAGAAACTGTACCTATTATGTCCATCATATCTTCCATTCCTGGTAGCAGATACACATCACAGATCAGTAGGAAAGGAGCTCTGATTATGCATTCTTCACATTAATGTTAAAAACATAATGAACTCCTGAGTTCAATGCTCAACACTGGGAAACTCAACTCCAAGTGACAACTACTGATGTCTCCCAGAGTGGTTTTGAGTGAAACTGAAAGTTAGCTCCATGAAACACAACATTACATTTACTAGAGTACTTGATCCATTCTTGTGTCTCACAGCATATATAGCCTAGAGTACTCCCGAAGCCAAGATATTTCAGAGTCTGCAAATGAGGTTGTATGGTGGAATTATCGATAAAGCACTTTCTGTCCATAAAGGATGAGCCAAAACACTCCCAGGTAAATGAGACAGGTTGTAATACAGGAAGCAAAGCCTTTTGATCTCACACAAATCACTTTCCCCTCTGGTTTGCTGTTGAAAAACAGTGCTTGAGATAAGACAGGGAGTAGGTTATTTTTAGCTGAGGCATAACTCTTCCTAAAAACACACACATTTAGGGAAATATTGCTGGTGCATACAAGATTTTATTCTACTTAGTAAATGTACACAGGAGTTCAATACTTGTCAGGTGGATCAGTGTCGAAAAGATTAAATGATGCCAGTTCAGAATCACAAGGAAAATATGTCTGGCTATCTGTCTATCTCACACATTTACTTCTGATTAAAATGGCTTTGTGACAAGTTGAAATCATCAAGAAAAGGCATCAAAGTTGGATATTACTGTGTCTTTAATTTAACAGTGATCAAAAAACAAAATGTCCATTCCGGGTTTTAGTTCCTGAAGTGAGTTCAATTCACATTTCTTATTGTCTATATATTTTGTGTACTGTCACTACACCTTTCAGTGTCTGAATCATGGCTATTCACCTGACAGAAAGAAGAGTAAAGTCACAATAGCATCCTAGCAGGTATGCTGGAATGGGCACTTCTGTTTTGTACTTTTGCTTCACAGTGCACATTCCGCTCACTCAATTCTATCATCCCAACTGTGAGAGCCTCCATGTTCATTTCTTTTTCTCACATGAGAAATATGGAAACTCAAAGAACTCAAACAAATTGCTCTACATCATTCATCTAGTGTGAACACTTGTGATTTCAAACTAAGTCCTGCTTCCCTCTCTATTGAGTCTCACATTTTACTTCACTGGAACTAAAAGCCTGAAAGTGCTTCAGAAACACCATTTAACAGCAGCACTTTTAGAGGATGCTAACCATTCCTATCATGCCTCTTTCTCCTGCTTTTCTCTTTATTCATTTAAAGTGATATAATTTCTCATTGAGCTACTGCACTAGGCAAGAGACTATGGCAGAATCCCTCCACCAGGAAGAAATGAGCTTTCAATTTAGAAATGAAAGTCAAAAGGAAAGTCAGAATTTACTTCACAGAATTTTCCAACTTAGCTAGAATTCGCTCATTGTGTTAGCCAGTAGAAGTACCTGATATGGAGAGAAATAGAATAAACCCCAAGTCAATTACTGAATAGTATTTGACATCTTGGAATGAGTGAATGTGTTTCTTTTCTCGTCTACATAGTTCCCAGAGCAAGCAGAGTTTTTAGAGTAAGGCTAGTTGGTACAATGGTAGAAATGAGTTCAACATAAGAAAGAAAGAAAAAAAAAAGCTTGTGCAAAAATCCCAGAAAACAACCCATACAAAGCTAAGGAAGTAAAACCTATGCAAAGGTAAAGTTCTAAATGGGCTCCATGTTCTGCAGAGAGCTGACCAGACAGGCAGAAACAAAATCATTCCTTCCACAACCTAGATGTTTCTCAACGGAGGAGTGGATACAGAAATTGTGCTACATTTACATAATGGAACACTACTCAGCAATTAAAAGCAAGGAAATCATGAAATTTACAGGCAAAGGGTGGGAACTAGAAGAGATCATCTTGAGTGAGGGAACGCAGGAGGAGAAAGACATACATGGTATATACTGACTCATAAGTGAATATTAGACATACAATATAGTATCAACATACTAAAATCTATAATCCTAAAGAAGCTAACAACGAGGAAGACCCTAGGGAAGATTTTCAATCCTCATTCAGAAGGACAAACACGATAGACATTGGAAGCAGGAGAAAACAGGAAACAGGACAGGAGCCTACCACAGAGGGCCTCTGAATGACTCTCTGGTTAAGGTATTAAAGCAGAGGCTGAGACTCATAGTCAAACTTTGGGCAGAGTGCAGGGAATCTTATGAAAGAAGGGGGAGAGAGAAAGAACTGGAGGAGAGAGGTGTTCCAAAATGAGAGCAACAGAGCCAAAAACAAACAAACAAACAAAAAACAAAAAAAAACAACAACAAAAAAAACTGAGCCCTGGGTCCTACAGAGACTGATACCCTAACCAAGGACAGCACATGGAAAGGACCCAATAAAACCAGCTCAGATGTAGCCCATAGACTTAGTCTCCAAGTGGAGCCCCTAGTAACACTCAGTGGCAGGCTCTCTGATCACCTCCCCTTAGGGCATACAGCATTGCCAGGCCACAGAGGAAGACAATGCATCCATTTCTGATGAGATCTGATAGGCTAGGGTCATATAGGAGGGGAGGAGTACCTCCTGCATCAGTGAACTAAGGGAGGGGCATAGGGGGAGAAGAGGGAGGGAGGGTAGTATTGAAAGGGTATGAGGGAGGGGACACAACCAGGATACAAATTGAATAAATTGTAGTAAATGATCATATACATAAGAATCTACAGGATTCACCATCTTTGAATAAAAGAAGATAGTGCCGGTCTAGTGCCCTGAATGATCTTAAAATACAAACCAAATGGATCAGGGCACGGGAGTCTTCTATGAGACTGTTTCTCCAACCAAGGACCATGTATGGATATAAACTATAACCCCTGCTCAGATGTGGCCCATGGTAGCTCAGTAGCCAACTGGGTACCCTAGTAAGGGGAACAGGGACTATTTCTGTCATGAACTTAATGGTTGGCTTGTCGACCATCCCCCTCTCCACCTCTCCCGAGGGAGGAGCAGCCTAACTAGATCCCAGAAGAGGACATTGCAGCCAGCCCTGAAGAGACATGATAAGATGAAAGGAGGAGAGGTCCTCCCCTATCAGTGGACATGGAGGGGGGCAGGGAGAAGATGAGGGAGAGATGGGGAGAGTGGGAGGGAATGAGGGAGGGGGCTACAGCTGGGATACAAAGTATATAACCTGTGATTAATATAAAAATAAATAAATTACTTATAAAAAATACAAATCGAATTGCATTTTTAAATGATTCAGTGTGTAGACTGACAAAACGGATCAAGATCATTTAGACCTTGGCAACAACTCATGATTGTAGATAATGACATATCTCAACAAAATTCATAATTCTGCTCCTCAGTGTGGGACTATAAATGCTCCTGCCCTTGTTTGTGGAGATGCCTCAATGGGTAAAGTGCTTACCATACAAGCCTGATCTCCTGAGACCAGATTTCCCATAACTTATGCAAAAGCTAGACCCAGTAGTAAATATCTCTAATTCTTGCAGGTCCCTCAGGAGAAATGTCTGAAGTTCCTGTGCTAGTTTGTCCAACATGCACAGGGAAAATAAATAAATAAATACATAAATAAATAGATGGGACTCTGTTATCCACAAGTTGGAGGTTCCCTGATGTATACATGTGCTCCATGATAAGTACATGCTTACATTCTCTGTGTCTCTGTGTCTCTGTGTCTCTCATCTCTTTCTCTCTAGTCCTCTCCCCACCCTCTGTCATAAACATACGTACATACACAAAGAAAGAAAGAAAAGAGAAACAAGAGATATGTTCTTATTTTCACCATAAGAATGTAATGTGTCTGATTTTATGTTAAGATCTTTGATCCACTTGGACTTTAGTTTTGTGCAGCATAAGTATGGATCTATTTGCATTTTTCTACTGGTAGACATCCAGTTAGACCAACACCATTTCTTGAAGATGCTCTTTTTTTCCATTGTATGGTCTTGGAATCTTTGTCAAAACTCAGGAGTCCATAAGTGTGTGGGTTTATTTCTGGATCTTCTATTCAGTTCCATTGATCTACCATTCTGTTTCTATGCCAGTACCATGCAGTTTTTATTATTGTTGCTCTATAGTACAGCTTGAGATCAGGAATGCAGATACCTCCAGAAGATATTTAGTGTAGAGGATTGTTTTTAGTAATTCTGGGTTTCTTGTTATTCCATACAAAGTTGAGAATTTTTCTTTTGAGGTCTGTAAAGAATTGTGTTGGTAATTTGATGGGAATTGCATTAAATCTGTAGATTGCTTTTGATAAGATGGTCATTTTTACTATGTTAATCCTGCCAAGCCATGAGCATGGGAGATCTTTCCATCTTCTGATATCTCCTTCTAATTCTTTCTTCAGAGACTTGAAATTTTTTTTCATATAAGTCTGACTTCCTTGGTTAAGGTCACACCATGGTACTTTATGTCTTTTGTGGCAATTGTGAAGGGTGTTGTTTCCCTAATTTCTTTCTCAGCCCTTTCGTCTTTTGTAGACAGGAAGGCTACTGATTTTTTGAGTTAATTTTGTATCTGGCCACTTTGCTGAAGGTGTTTATCAGCTGTAGGAGTGCCCTGGTAAAATTGTTGGGGTCACTCAGGTATACTATCATATCGTCTGCAAATAGTGGTGCTTCGACTCTTCCTTTCCAATTTATATCCCCTTGATATCCTTCAATCGTCTTATTGCTCTAGCAAGGACTTAGAGAACTATGTTGAAGAGATATGGAGAGAGTGGGCAGCATTGCCTTGTCCCTGATCTCAGTGGGATTGCTTAAAGTTTCTCTCCGATTAGTTTGATGTTGGCTATAGGCTTACTGTATATTGACTTTATTATGTTTAGGTATGTGCCTGTATCCCTGATCTCTCCAATACTTTAATCATGAATGGGTGTTGGATTTTGTCAAATGTTTTTTCAGCATCTAAGGAGATTATCATGTGCTTTTTTTTCTTTCAGTTTGTTAATGTGGTGGATCACATTGATGGATTTCTGTATATTGAACCACCCCTGCATACCTGGGATGAAGCCTACTTGGTCATAATGGATACCTTTGATGTGTTCTTGTATTCACTTTGCAAGTATTTTGTTGAGTATTTTTGCATCAATGTTCATAAGGGAGATTGGCCTGAAATTTGCAGGTGAATGGTGGGAACTGGAAAGGATCATCCTGAGTGAGCTATCCCAGAAGCAGAAAAACACACATGGTATA
The DNA here is from genome assembly GCA_028658305.1 of Pachyuromys duprasi. Lineage (NCBI taxonomy): Eukaryota > Metazoa > Chordata > Mammalia > Rodentia > Muridae > Pachyuromys > Pachyuromys duprasi. The sequence continues at coordinate 36,105,856 of CM053744.1, forward strand.
TACTCATTCATATAGACATATAAAATAGGATAAACCTACTAAAATCTGTAAACCTAAAGAAACTAGTCAAGAGGGAGGACTCTGGCTAAAATAATCAATCACCAGCCAGAAAGGCAAAGCAGATTGAAATCAGAAGAAGAAAACAGGAAAGAAGCTAGGAGCCTGTCACAGAAGGCCCCTGAAAGGCTCTGCCCTTCAGAACATCATGCAGATGCTGAGACTTAGGGCCAACTGTTAGGCAGAGTGCATGGAATCTTACAAAAGATGCAGGAAATAGTAAGATAGGGAGAGGACAGGATCTCCACAAGGAGAACAATAAAACCAAAAAAATCTGAGCACAGGGGTCTGTCCTGAGACTGATACTCCAACCAAGTACCATGCATGGAGAAAACCTAGAACCCCTGCACAGATGTAGTCCATGGAGTTCAGTATCCAAGTGGGTTCCATAATAATGGGAACAGGGACTGCCTCTGACATGAACTGATTGGCCTGCTCTTTGATCACCTCACCCTAATGGGGGAGCAGCCTTACCAGGCCACAGAGGAAGACAATGCAACCACTCTTGATGAGAGCTGATAGACTAGGGTCAGAAGGAAGGAAAGGAAGACCTCCCCTGTCAGTGGACTTGGGGAGGGGGCATGTGTGGAGAAGGGGAGGGAAAGTGGGATTGGAGGGAAGGAGGAGGGGTTTATGGGGGGATACAAAGTGAATAAAGTATAATTAATAAAAATTTTTAAAAAGATTTGGTGAGAAATGCCATCCCACATTAGTGAGATGAGCCTATTATAAGCCTTCCAAACTCTTAAAAGTAAAAATAAAATATAAGGCAAAAAAAAGGATGTAAGATACTCAAACTATAGAAACCATTGAAAGGTTTTGAGTGCAGAGCCTTCATGGCTATAATTTGTGCTATTTCTGAAGGAGATTGATAATCATCTCTTATTTTTTTTCACCATGTGAGGAAACAGGAAGAAACTCAAAAGGAACCCTCATTTGACACAGATAGTTAAGGGCCTTGAGTTTGAGCTTCTCAGCTTCTGGAATGGTGAGAGGTGAATTCTCCTTGTTTATAGGCTGCCCAAATTGTGCGATTTTGTCTTGGTGTTTAAATTACAAAATCATTGCTACCAAGTAGAAATGAAAAGCAATTGTATATAAAATGTAGGTAGGATATATAATTATCAGGACAATTTGAGTACTTCTACATTTCTGTTTTTAATCTCCATCATCAGGCTATTTTTCTTATATGAATAATATTAATTGTATGAATTGATGATCAAGTAAATACCTTAGCCTCGAACTCACGGAAATCCACCTGCCTCTGCCTCCCCGAGTGTCTGTGTGTTAAAGTAATTATTGTGCAAAAGTGAAGACCTGAGTTCCTAACCCCATTACCACATCAAGGCAGGATGTAGCTGGCTGAATGAACACCTGCACCCACAGGGCTATATAGAATAAAGATAAGAGGATCTCTGGGGGCTGAGGAGGGAAGGTCACTGGACTGCCTGCCTGAGAAATGAGAAGCTGCAGGTCCAGTGAGAGACTATTACAGGAGGCTAATACATGGAGTGTTTGATATCCCCATTTGACCTCTGTGCATGCACAAGAGTACACACCCTCAAGCATAAACCATACATAGAGACACCAAAAATTATTAAGGAATAATTAAGGTAATTGTGAGTAATGAATTAAGGTAAATGCACTAGTATTCAAGGATTCCAAAATTTTTAAATGTCTAACATCCTTTAATATAATTTTTTCACACAAAATTTAACAAAATAATTGGCATCACTCCTGCAATTTGCCCACCTATAACACATATAAACATTTATTTAACTATGAATACAGAACAGCTATGTTCTAAACCAGTGTTTCTTAACCTGTGGGTCATGACCCATTGGGGAATCACATATCAGATAATTACATTACACTTCATTACAGTAGCAAAATTACAGTTATGAAGTACCAATAATTTTCTGTTTGGGGGTCACCACTGCATGAGAGACTATACATAGCGTTAGGAAGGTTGAGAACCAGTATTCTGAGTAACATATTTATTCTGATATCATTTCCTGAAAATGTTGATTGTATAAGAGAATAGCTATTTGTTTTGTTTGTTTGTTATTTTTAATTAGACAAGAAAATCCTTGCAATAGCAACAGATTTACATGGTAAAAGGAAATGTCTGCAATTGACTCAAATAAACAGTAGATGCCAATAAAATTCATCTCCATAAAAGGGAATAGAAGTAAATGTATATTGTGTTTTATTATATTCTGTAATGTTATCTAATTTCCAAGCAACAGAAGCAAGGTAATACAAGTTCTATTTTATGAGGGCAAATTAAACCTAGTTTGCATAAGCGTAAAACAGTATCTATTTTTACAGTAAAAATACCAAGTCCCTGAATAGTACTTTTATGATGCTGCTTAGTAAGTTTGTACTTCCTTGGCAAGGAGTTCCTTTGCTTCTCTGAGTAGAAAACAGAAAGGGGAGAAAATAAAAGGCTACGTAAAATACTAATTTCTCAGCAAGGCATTCCCATTTCAATGGTGCTTTCGTTGGTATTGGTTCGGATCACCCTGTACCCACAGAGATGGTCTGGAAGTATTTCAGGCAGGGAACCTGTAGAGTCCTTCAAGCTGGCATTACTTGATTAGCTGCATTGTCTCTGACACACTTTCATCTTCCTTGTGGTCAAAACAGCTCATGTTAGGTCATTTTTTTGTGGAAAGAAATATGAAGTGGCCAATGCTTGGGTTTAATGCAAAATTCATGCCCCATTGAGAACATTAGGTGGATCAGAGTAATTTAGTATTTCTCGCTGATTTTCAGAGTAGATTAAGTGTTAATGCAATATTGCTTGGCAAAGCATTCCAGTAGGTGAATGAAAGTGGCTATATATTCAAAATTAGGTTTTGGCCAATTGATTCTTAATTATACAATAAGGGCTCAAAGGATCAAAGTTAATAGTCTTTTCTCCTTAGACACACACACACACACGCACACACGCACACACACTCGCACACACACAGGCACACACCTTGAAAAGATTTAGCATTCTCAGTAATCAAAGCATATCCTGGCAGTATGTGTCTAAGAATAAAGACTCAACTGTCTAAGCAGGACCACCTACAGTCTATCTGATTGTTCCTTTCAAGGAAGCCAGAAGAAAATGTCGATTTAAGAGCCACAAGCAACAGCTAAGTGTAGTTTAAAAGGAACACATTGGAAACCCTTCTTCTCTGTCAGAGTCACTGTTTTTTGTAAAAGAACACCAGTTAATGTGATTTCAACAGACTACAAACTATTTAAGGAGCCATTCAACTCAGATACAAAAAAAAAAAAAGAGATAGAGGGAGAGTTTAAGATTTAAGAGTGGAAACAAAAGCATCCAGCTATGTGAGTAACTAAGTGTAATGGCAGAGACACAAGCACACATCCATATGTATACACATCTCTGGTGAGGATGCACAGGGTTTCGGACACATTAATGTTCTTGCAACAAAGCTGGATTCTTCAGACTTGCTATCTTCTCTATGCATGAGAAACTTTTAGCATGGATCTTTGTTTTATGTATATGAGTACTCTTTTTCCATGTACACTAACAGAGGGAATCAGATTCCATTACGCATGGTTGTGAGACACCATGTGGTTGTTGGGAATTGAACTCAGGACCTCTAGAAGAACAGCCAGTGCCTTAACCACTGAGCCGTGTCTCCAGTCCCTTAACATGGAACTTTATATGACTAGTTTCTTACTTTTGAAATTAAAACTTGAAGAGTAAACTCTGTGTTTTTCCTCACACTGAAAGTCAGTTCTCCTCTAGTGTGTTTGCTTTGGTTTCTTCTAATTCGTATTTGCAGCCCAAGAACCTAACACAATACGTACCTTAGAAGCCATTCAATGTAATACTCAAGGCTAGAGAGGTGGGTATTATTAGAAAAGTATGACACTGAGTAATTGATACTAGAATATATATAATGAAATTGTGTAATTATACAATCAATGTGACATAGATATGCATTACTATACTGCAGCATGTTCTAGTGACTGGCCAAGAAATAACACCTTTTGCCTCAGGGATCTTCTGTCTTAGGGCTGAGGAGAGGATTAAATCAGTAAAGTGCCTGTCACACAAACCTGAGGTCTTCAGTGTGGTTTCCTGCAATTCATATAAAATCCCGATATGGTTCTGCATATCTGTAATACTAGTTTGGGTGGTGAGACCGTGAATTTAGTGACAGGCAGATCTCAAGAGACTGCTGGCCAGCTAATCTTACCAAATGGTGCATTCTAAATACAGCAAGAGATCTCGTCTCAAAAGATAAGGTAGAAAGTGATAACTTGGTCTTCATGTGTGTCCCCTAACAATTGCAGTGGGCCATGTCTGACTCCTGACTTTGTTGTTTGCCTTTGGATTCCTTTTCCCTAGATGGGCTTTCTTGTCTACCCTCTGTGGGAGAGGAAGTGCTTAGTAAGGATGCAACTTGATGTGTCAGGGTGAGTTGGTACCCTTCTCTGAGGAGAAGAGAGTGAAAGTGGGGAGGATGATGTGAGAGCGAGGCTGGGAAGATAAAGGGTCTGCAATCAGGCCATATAGTAATTAAACAAATAAGTTAATGAAGAAAAAAGAAATAAAAAAGAAAAGAGTTTAATAAAAGAACCCTTGGAAGTGCATACGTGTAAACTTGAAGGCATGAAAGTTACTTGATCTCTTAGAATGTTGAATTTATCCATAAATGTGTGGTGATATGAGGAAAATCAATGATGCCAAACAGAGTTGTATCAGTATCAGAAAGCTGAATGTGGCTTCATCCATGACAACAGCACACGCAATTTTATCATTCCTACAATTTACACCAATGCTTCACAATTCCTCAAAGCCTTTTTTAGGATTATACTGCTCATTTAATACCATACAAAACAGAACTAAATAAAGTTTAAACACATAGATGCTAGAATACAAATCTGCGTCTGCTTTAGCTCTACCTATTTGGGGCTACAGATTTTAGTCTCAAATCCACGGTGCATATTACAGATTAATAATGGTAATTAATAATATTCCCCATACTTAATTTTCTTCAAGAAATTAATGATGCACCTGAATGAATTTGTACAATCAGGCTCAAATAATATTCAGTAATTACTGTTGTCACTGTCCTTAAAACCTTCAAGACTGTCTATGTATGTAAAATAGTCACAGCAATCTTTCAGACACATTTGCTTCCCCGCTTGAAAATGAGGCACAGCAGGCATCCTCCTACTCTGACCCTGACTGTTTCTTTTCACTTCCATCACCAGTCACCCTAACCCTCAGGCATTCCCAGAACAATGACCATAACTACAACTGAAATCCCCAGGCACACACAGCTTCTTCATGAGTTCTCACATTCACACGTGTTAGTTCCTTCTGCCTGAAGACTTTTTCTCACTAGGTCAACTCCACATAGTTTCATCAAAAAATAAAATAAACTCCATTTTCAAGCTTTCATAAAATGCTCCTTTTCTCAAAAGATAATTTTTTATAAATTATTTGAGAAATTCATATGGTGTGTTTTGATCATATTCACATCCTTCCCCAGCTCCTCTCAGACTGAACCCCACCTACATCTACCTACCCACCCAACTTCATGTCCTGTCCTTCTGTTTTGTTCAGAAAAATATCATGTGTGTGTGTGAATGTGTGTGGGTGTGAGGTTGAAGGGATGGTAGTTTATGTGTGTGCAGGTCCATATGCGTGTGCATAGACAGAAGCCAAGAGAGGGAATCAACTTGGTGGCATGTCTAACTACTTCATTTGTATCACTGAAAATGATTACAAAATGATGATAGGAAAGAAATAAGGGGAAATATGTCCATTGTCAGTTAAGGTACCTAATAACAAGCATGGTCCTTGCCCTCACCATCACCTTTTGCTTACACTGATACTCTAATGGACTTCACTTAATAAACAAAATCATGTGTAAACACAAGACAGTGACAACAGAGCAGTAAACTAAGCACATTTAACCCTCCAGGATGAAGAAACTTGTGGGCTGCACAGGTGACATGCAAATGAGCCTGTGCTATGCCTCTAGAACCTGGGATCTTGGGACGCATCAACAATTATCCTTATATTTTGTCTTTTGTATATAAAATATGGCCATAAAATAATAAAATGGAAAAAAGAGATTGAAGTACTTCTCTGATTAGTGCAGTATGGTATGGTGATTCATGACCCAGTACTCAAACTATGTATCCTAATTAAAAATAGGACTAAATCAATTGAACAAACAGTCTAACACTTCTAATTCAGAGCTGATTCCTTTCCCACACTTAGTTGTCGTATTTGTTTTCCTGAGCTTTCCTTCCACCTGCCTCTTTCAGCATCAAGGAATGACTGGGTCTTCCCTTAATGCACACTGTCTGTTTCCAGGTGGCCTATTTCTGCAGTACCATACCTCCTAGCTTCAACACTGTTCACCTCATTTCACCTGTTGTTTCACATCTGCATCTTTGAAAATTGGAATTCCTTAAAGTTCAAAGTCAGAGGAGAGAAGTTCCCTATTCCTTTCTCTTTCTATCTATAAGAAAGAAAAAAAAATAATGATCTCTTTATTTTTTTAATTTTTCTCTCATACATTACATTTCAAGTACAGTTTCACCTTCCTTCACTCCTTTCACTAGTTCCCCAACTCCATTCTTCCCTACATTCACTCCTCCTCTGCTTCCTTTCAAAAAGAAAAGAACAGTCCTCCTAGTGATATCAACCAACCATGACATAACACAAGGAGAGCAACAGAACCAAGAAATCTGGGCACAGGGATCTTTTCTGAGACTGACACTCCAACCAAGGGCCATGCGTAGATAGATCACCTAGAATCCCTGTACAGATGTAGCCCATGGCAGCTCAGTATCCAAGTGGGCGTCCTAGTAAGGGGAACAGGGACTGTCTCTGACATGAACGCAATGGCTGGATCTTTGATCACCTCCCCTGATGGAGGAGCAGCCTTAGCAGGCCACAGAGGAACACAATGCAGCCAGTCCTGATGAGACTTGAGGTCAGGTGGAGGGGGAGGAAGACCCCCCCCCATCAGTGTACTTGGAGAAAGGAATGGGAGGAGATGAGGGTGGGATTGGGAGAGAATGAGGGAGGGGGTTACAGTTGGGATACAAACTGGATAAACTGTAATTAATATAAAAAATAAAAATTAAAAAAAAGACTAGGTACATACCCTCATAACAAGGTTGCTGGTCAAGGCAACCCAGTGGGATAAAAATGGTCATAAAGGCAGGCAAAAGAGTCAGATGGATCCCCTACTCCCTCTGTTAATGAATCCCACAAAAACATCACACTACACAACCATAACATATATGCATAGGACCTAGGTCAGACCCATATAGAGTTTGTGCTTGTTGCTTCAGCGTGTGTGAACCCCTATGAGCCCTGTTTAATTGATTCCGTGGGCCATGCTGTCATGTGTGTTTCTTCATGTCCTCAACCCTAACCTATAATCCTTCCTTTCCCATTTCTACTTGGCTTCCCAGACTCTCCCTAGTGTTTGGCTGTGGGTCTCTGATGTCCTAGTCCCACTGCCTAGATTCATGCCTGATAATAAAAAATGTCCTGTTCAGGTTCCATATCCCCCATTACTAGGAGACTTTTCAATCATAGAGAATGATCCCTTTAAAAGTGTGAACTGGATCATATCATTAACGCACTAAAACTCCATGGCTGTGTGTCACCATTACACACTTATGGATTAAACCACTTTCCATGGCTTATGAGGTTCTGCTTTGTTCTAACCCTACCTGTTGCTATTCTCTGCTACATCAAAGAAGCCAAAGGATCTTTCTAAAACATGAGTTCTTCTAAAAGATCATGGCCTTTTAAATATGCTTTTTGACTATGACAGAATAGTTTGTCATATTTATAGACATTCAATAAAGTATACTGAAATTTTTATAGGTAGTATAGGCTGCCATATTGTTCATTCTAAAATTCAGAGGTTCTTACTCATCTGTAATCTTGTCCAACTCCTTCCCACCTCAAGTGAGAGGTTTCAAAGGCTTTTTTCTGAGCTTTGCTTTCAGAGTAACTCTTGGAAAAGAATTCCTGTTTACTGTTATCTCTCCTCTAAGTTTGACCTGTTGCAACTATAGTTTCACACTTTCACAAGCATACTTCTCACCTAGTAAGAAATAATGTCATTATTTTCTTCAAATAAAAAAAAAGTAGTATCAGAAAAGCAAGACATAGCTCGCAAGGTAAATAAATGCCACCAACCATGACTACCTGAGTTGAGTCTCTCAGTAGCAAATGGTAACAGGAGATAATCAACTCCTAAAAGCTGTTTTCTGACCTCCAACTGTAGGTGATGGCATTTACACAAGTACACAAAAATAAATACATACATACATAAATGTAATTTATAAGTACTAATAACAGTATAACAGTAATAATAACAGTAACACTGTTCTAATATGCCTTCGTTTCTCTACCTAAAATACTGGCTGACAAAGGTAGAAATATACTTACTAAATTAGATAAAATCTGGAAAAAAATACAAATAGTAATTAAACTTGTTTTTTTTCTAAGTAGGTTGAAAATTAAATTCTAAATGGTGGGCTTGCGTTTCGCATAGGGTGGGGCAAGAAGCTTTGAGAAAAATGTCATCATGATTTGAACATACTAGACATTTTCTGTTACCATCACCTTCTTGGTATAAGAACAATGCAGAGAACCTCTTCCAGAAACTGGTCTCAGTCTACTGTTATGAAACACTAATTGATGCTTCATATGATGGGATTTAACTGAAAACTCATGCCATTCCATTTTTCACAAATTAAAAAATAAAGTACAGCATGGCGTAATAAAAAGCAGGTACAAAATTCTATGAAACTTAACCAAGCATTTCTCTGTTAAACCTAACAACTTGGTCTGAAGCAATAATGAACAGCTATCTCACATGCCGTTCTCCAGATATTCTATGCGTATATACATACATTTTTGTTTTAGAAATGGAATAAACAGAACACATTTATGAGGAATCTGTGGAGTGTTTTTCAACAAGTTTATTTTGAAAAACAGAAGTCCTGTTGGGTTTCTATCAGTTTTACCTGGCTTTTAGAGGTATGCTTGTCACCTTTTGTTAATTTGTCAGAAGGCCTAAACAAAAACCAACCAACCAAACAAACAAAAAGCAGAGCAAATAGGTATTTTGGTCCACCAAAGGTTCAATATGTGGTGAGTTGGCTTCACTGCACGCAATCCTCTAATGAAGCAGCGACATCTTGATAGAAGACTTGGTAGAAGAGAGTTGCTTTTGTCATAGCAGATATATACACTCTGACTTTGTGAAGCAGATAGTTGCCATAGAGAACAATCAGAAAAGCAAAGTAAGACAAGCAACATTTAAAGGGACAGAGGCAGGGGCCTTGCCCTGACCACATCTTTCTTCTGGTTCCCTTTTTGTCTCCACAGCTATCAGTCAGTAATTGACACAAAGAACATGTCTGCTCTGTAGTACAATTTGCATATACCGGAGTCATCTGTGTCCTTTTTAATTTTGCCCTTAAATTGACTTTTTGCTCAAATGTACTTCAGAGGAGTACATTGTATCACCAATGAAAACAGAGAAACTGTATTCCATGCCATAAATAAAAGCAATCCTAAATATGAATTCAATGAAAACAAAGCAATGTCATTAAATTCCATGCAGAGGCGGCTGCCAGCCAGAAGCTCTCAGAAAGAGAGAAGGGGCCTCAGGCCCAGGGATGCTCTAATCTCTCTTTTAACACACACTAAAGACCAACAATAAGCTTGGACTCTTTGTTCTCTATTGTGATAAAGGCTGAAAGGGAAAGGAAATAGAAACGCCTGGGGAAATGAGAAGCTTCCACATCTCTAAACAGTTTCTCCCAAACTCCATAGTTCCTAAATATCTGAGAAAAATAATACACCAGTCATATTATTTCATTTTTGTTGTTTCTTTAATTGAGGATCAGATACAAACGGATGCTTAGAAACTTTTAAGCTGTGTAGAGCTTTTCTCTTATGCTTATCTTTATGGAGCAAAAGTAGCCCAGTACTAGCACAATTAAGTCCTTTGGCATTTCAATCTATAACGTTCTTTAATATTATCTATTTATAGGCACACACTCAATCTAGAGACACAGATACGTAGTTGCAGTCTTATCGTACTCTTTGGCTAAGCCTGTGGCATTGCATCTCTGTCCTGAAACACACAGGAATGCCTCATTCACCCTTCTCTAGCGTGTTCAACAGTGCTGACTCCTTAGGGAACTATGGGACAATTAACAACCTTTTTCTTACTTAGATGTTTCTGTAGAGAATAGATCGATCTTTTTAAGTGTGAGTTGAATCAAATTTTTGTGTGTTTAAATTTTTTGAGTTTGCTTTCCTCTAATGCAAAATTCTTTAGTACCCTGAATCTTGCATTGTCTACATACTACCAAGTAATCTTTTATATCTTTCCATATTCCAAAGTCTGCCTACATTTTTTCCATCTCAAGGCCATTGCTTCAGTGTTGTCCTTTCCTGGATGAATTATAATGTCTGACCTCAGCTCCCCTTCCTTATGCTCTGGTGAAAAAGGTTGATAGCAAGAATGAACCCAGTGAAGATGCCCTCCAATGAGCTCTGCCATAGCTAACACCATGCTAAAAGTGGTGCATTCATGATACCGTCCTCTAAATTAGGTAGACTTCTATTGGTCACTTCCTACTTTCTCCTAGCCACTTGTTGTTTTGTTCTCGTTATGGTTTTTAATCTATGAATGTGCCTACCTTTCTGTAGTGGAGTCCAAACCCAAAGCAAATCCCTTTCTCCTAATGGGCAAGATATTGAGTGGCATAAGACTTGTAACAGACCTCCTTATGTCTCTCACAGCTCATAATGAAAGGTATCTTGATCCAGTATTTACCTACCATGTTTTATAAGCTGTGACTCTGAGAAGCTAAAAGTAATTTAAATTGAGCTCACATAGGTGGAGGCTTCAGAAAGAAATTCTTCTTTCTCTTTGCCAAACACACAAGTCTAAATAAAGCAAAAGCAAAGAATAAAAGCAGGGGATAAAACAAACACAAAATCATCTAGCACCTAATTACCTCCCTGGTAAAACATGCTGACAAGGATGAAGGTGGTGTTAGTGTACTTTAGGGAACAATGCAACAGCACATTTCCAACTAGGTATTGTCATTTGCAAGCGGGCACTTTCATGAAAATGGGCCATAACATATGCTAATTCTTTTCATTTGCTGTGACTCTTTAGCTTAGCATGTATTGAGAATGCATATTTCTTAATTATCCTTCTGTTTACACCTGAATCCAAGAGCTAATTGTTCTAGTAACACCTAGGGCTTGAGCTAAAATGTTGCACTATTAAAGGGTTGGTAAAATTGGCTTTCTAGCATGAAAACCATGCTTGAAAGACTTAGGAAGTATTATTATTTAATTCACTGATGCCTATCCCACACACACAAAACCAAACCAATCTATTAAACCAAACCACTTCAAGGAAAATATTACTATTAAAAGAAGTATAGATAACAGCACATTGGCCAACGTACTTCTTATGATTTTTTAATAAAGGTATAAGACAGTAGGAAGATCAGTGCAAACCAAATTGTATACTGATATAATTTAGAAATAAAAAAAAAGAAGAAGAGGGAAGAGGTGGAAAGAATACCCGTAGTACTCTTCAGTAGTCATTCTTCTCAGATTTTCCAGAAACATACACAACTGGTTGGTATCAATTAAGATTTTACCAACATGGGATTTGTGCTACACCAGGAACACATTGAGTTTAAGTCATTAATATCAAGGACTTCAAATCAACTTTGTTTCAGAATGTAGTAAAGTTAATGCATTATTATTTTAGCTACCCATTGCACAGCTCTGCACTAGCCTCTGTGAATGCGGTTCCTTCATAATTAATCAAGGCAACTTTAAAAAAGAGGAGGATACATTAGTTTTGGAGCGTGGAGCCTTAGTCTTGGAAAGGATAGAACAGTAGCTTAAGTCACAGTAGCTTAAGTAAAAGATGGCATGCCAAAATATGTCACATAGTGGCTGAACTTCAAACACTGTGCAGGTTTTAATTCTTCCTTTCCAATATCACCATTTTTCTTCCCAAGATTTTAAAACTGATAATTAGTAACCAAGTGCAAAATTTCATGCTGGGGTTAAAATATTCATATTACTTGTATCACAGTTGGATTTAAATAGAGACCATTACTTTAAGACTAGTTGTGCTTTAACTAAATCAGGATCAGTTCAGGGTTAGAGAATGGAACATAAAGCACTCTAATCCTTATTACTTGTTGTGATTCTTTAGCAAAACTCGTATTGGAAATGCATAGTTCTGAATTATCCTATTATCCTCTGTTTATGCCTGAATCCAACAGCTAATTGTTCTAGTAACATCTATAGTCTGCGTATTTGTATGCCACATAAAATACATATGTTAGCTATATGAAAAGTCTTGCATATATTTTTGAAAAGGCTGCAAGAAACAAGGAGTTTACTTTTCTGAGAGTTTTCTTCTTTGTACTTTCTAAGATTATTTCAGTACAAGCATGTTGTGCTTTACCACTCTTATTCACCATCGTCAGCACTTATGCCCATTCTAAAGAATATAAGCCCATGGTAGCTTAGTATCCAAGTGGGTACCCTAGTAAGGGGAACGGGGACTATTTCTAACATGAACTCAAATGCAGACTCTTTAACCCCCCCACCCCTACCCGAGGGAGGAGCAGCCCTGCCAGGCCACAGAGAAGGACATTGCAGCCAGTCTTGAAGATACCTGGTAAACCAGGGTCAGATAAAAAGGGAGGAAGTCCTCCCCCATCAGTGGACTTGGAAAGGGGCAGGGAGGGAGGGTGGGATTGGGAGGGAATGAGGGAGTGGGATACAGCAGGGATACAAAGTTAATAAACTGTAACTAATATTAAAAAAATAAAAACTAAAAAAAAAGAATATAAGCATTATCTCACAACAGATGGTTGAGTACTCTTTCACCTCAGTACATTCCCACTACTTACCAATCTTATTTTTTTACAGCTGTTTGCCTAACAGAAAAAAAAGAAGTAAGTGGGTTCCATGAAAGCAAAGCCTTGGTTTCACTGTGAAAACTGTTGTTTAACACTATCTGAATTTTTTTTTATTTCTGCAGCTTATCCTAATAAATGAGGAAACTTTTCCCCCTATCTCCAAGCATAATAAACTCTCATTTGCATTGACTGGATTCATAAATTCATGCTGTTAAAAACCTGTTTCTGTCAGCCTTGGCCCAGGTCCCCATAGCTCTCACTCAGATTTCAGTTCTGAGCAGCAGGAGGGTGTTTGCCCATCACTGGCATCAGCTACCATTAGTTCATTCCCTTTTGTGCTGCTTGAGGAAGCTGCAGGAAGCCTGACAGGGTGCAGGCTGCTCATCTCAAACAATATCTTTGCTCCAAAAAGAAAAAGGAGGGGTGTGTGAGAGAGAGAGAGACAGAGACAGAGACACAGACCGAGACAGAGACAGAGACACAGACCGAGACCGAGACCGAGACCATCGCTCTCTGTTTCTTTACCATACACTGAATATTTTTCCTTAAAAATAAAAGACCATGAGCAGGTATTCAGAGCTCACGAGTCTTGGTATAAATTCATTTAAAGACTACATGCACACACACACACACAGATGCATAAGCACATAAACACACATTCAGAATAGGAAAAAGAAACATTTCAAGCAGTTATATAATTAAAGAGAAAAAAAAAGCAAAGGTGGATGTGTTCAAAAGCTTTATATCTCTACTCACAAAAGGCTCTTCAACAGTGATACAAATGACTGGAAATAAATAGTCTCCTATAAGCAGAGTGAGTGGCATGAAGTGCGGACAGGCATCTGACAGCGAAGGGTCTTAGAACTTGTGAAACATAACCAGACACAAACACAGGAAACCACTTCAAACAGTAGTCTCCAATGGTAGACCCATCACTGAATGGACTCCTGGGGAGAATGATTCTTCCCTAGAGGCTTTGAAATGTTAAAATGAATTTCCATCTGTGGTCCATGGCAGAATAAAGCACAGATTTTGAATCAGGAGAACAGATTTCATAACACAAGCCCTGCCTCTGGAGGTACTGGTTTGACGCCTATGTCTGAGCTTGTTATCTGTGTGCTTTTGTTCAATTTACCTAATTTTGTACATCACTGCAAAAATAGGGTATGGCATCAACTACTATTTTTAACAGTGGTGCTATATTTTCCTTTTTATCATCTGGCAGTGCCATGAATAGACTGCCTGTTTTATTATGAAATCTATGCAAGAATATTCACCAAGAAGATACATTACTAACTAAATAACTTAGGTGCCATTAAGTCACAAATAGGCTGTATGTCAACTAATGATGCAATTATAACCATTAATCTATGTATAGAGGTAAAGATAAACTATTATTTGTCAACATATTACTTAACAAAGATTCCATGAGCATTTTGACTTCTTGTGGATTGTAACACTAATGGGACAATATGAATAATCTCATTCATGCTCCCATAACTATTGTGTTTTTATGAGTAGTGATATATATAGAGACCTAGCATGTTAGCTAATTTTCTGCCCAGACCATGTTATGAGAATCAGACTCAAGCATTGTTCTACCTTGTAGATGGCATTCCTTTACTTCAGAGATAGGTTTGAAGTGTCCAGCTTAGTGGTTCCCTAGCCTAATGGCTATGTGCTGAGAGAGTAAGAAAACATTCTCTTGGGAGTGCGATACAGCTCTGGTTTTAGATTACCTACCTACCATACACTATGCCTGGGACTAGCTTAGAGTATGATATAAACAGGCCAAGTTAGTGCACACTCCAATCTCAGATCTTGGAGCTTATACATAAAAAGGCCATAAGTTTAAGGTCATGCATAGTTATGCAGTGACTTCAAAGTGAGTGTCTTGTTTTTTTCAAAATCGGTTTCCCCTCACTTCCTCTTACTAAATATAAAATACTAAATTTCTGCTTAACTCCATAAAACATGATAGCCCACATAGGTATAAACACTAGGGAATATGAGGATTGAGGTAGACTTCTAGGTGGAGAGAGGAGATGTGTGGTTTAGGAGCTGTAAAGAGGCAAAATGATACCCAGTTTGGTGATTTACTTCTCTGTCTTGTCCTAGTGATGGAGGATATGAAGCCTGAAATGGCAATTCTCTGTAAGCAGGCAAGACCTAAGTGGAGGGATTAGAACACCAACCCAGCCACAGTACTTCCAACCTACAATGTCTCCTGCTTGCATAAAGTGCTGGGACCAGAGCATAGGGTATTCCTCATCAGAGAGACCAGACAGACTTCACCCAGAAACTGATGGGATGCAAAGTCCTCTAGCCAAACATT
This sequence comes from Pachyuromys duprasi, assembly GCA_028658305.1. Taxonomy (NCBI): domain Eukaryota; kingdom Metazoa; phylum Chordata; class Mammalia; order Rodentia; family Muridae; genus Pachyuromys; species Pachyuromys duprasi. The sequence goes on from CM053744.1 coordinate 36,121,247, forward strand.
AAGCAGAGCTCAGGGTGTCCTGTAGAAGTGGAAAGGAAGCTTTGGATGAACCAGAGGGATTAAGGACACCACAAGAACCCAAAATCAACTCACAAGGACTCAGGAAAGGCTCACAGAAATCAGGAAGCCTGTGTAGGCCTGACTTAAGTCCTCTGCATATATGGTATGGTTGTATAGCTTGGTGTTCTTGCAGGATTCCTAACAGTGGTAGTTGCGACTATCTGTGAATCTTTCACCTATCTTTGGGACCCTTTTCCTCCTACTGTGATATCTCTTCCAGTCTTGATGTGGGAATATGTGCCTAGTCTTATTGTAGCTTGTTATTCCTTATCTGGATGATGTCCCTGGAAGGCCTGCTCTTTTCTGAATGCGATCTGGGGAAGCAAGAGGAGTGTGTGTGTGTGTGGGAGGGGTGCGGGTAGAGGTGGGGAATGGGTAAGTGAGGAGAGGCTGAGGGAAGGAAAGGGAGGGGAAACTGCATTCAACATGTATGTATGAAAGAAGAATAAATAAAAAGGAAAAAAACTAAAATCAAGCAATAAATTTGAGAATATGCCTGTGCTCATAGGCTACGGGTAGTGAAGGGATGTTACCAAAGGCACAGACCAGTGGAAAGTACAGCAGACATGAAAATTTCAAAGTAAATTAGCATACTGTACATCTTAAGTGCATGTAATTTTTAATCCCAAATTATACATCAATAAAGCACAGAGAGAGAAAGAAAAAGAGTAACAGAAACTGGAAAGATGAAACCACAAATCTAAGAAAGAAACAAGAGGAATGAAGTGTATCAGAGTAAAGGAAGGCAAACATTTATTCAGTACCTGAGAAATCTCCTGTTTTTGGAGTTGGGTGGTTTTAAGGTGAGACAATACATACACTTTGTATTATTAGTTGCAAGACAATGAAAAGGATGTTATAAAGATTGGTTTGGAAGCTCTAAATTACATTTTCATGTCATCCTTGATAGCAAGAATACTTCTCTTATTTTTTTTTTCTGGGACCGCACTGTTTCATTTGTGTGTGTCTTCACACATGCATTTGTGCGTATGTTTTCTCCTAGTGTTTAACTGAACCTGGGTCCTCATAGACCCTTCAAGAACAATGGTAATATGATTAGACTATAAGCATAAACTGCAAATCTTTTCATCATGAAGTGGTATGAATGCCAGATGAACATAGACTATGTTTTTCACATTTTTTGAATTTAGATGAAGAAGCAAACATTCAGGGACACCATCCACTCTATATTCCAGATTCTCTCAAGAAACAGTCTATATAATCATCTCCTTTTAGATTAAAAAAACACATTAAGATAAACATACAATGAGCTCTCAAGGCTACATGAGATTTTCCAACGTAGGTGAATCTTGCCTGGTAAGCTTCTCTCCCCAAGTTGCATGGACGTGAACTGGGATTGCCTTATACCAGAAAGGTTTACATAAAAATGAAGTTATTTATAGTCCTCAGTGCTGTACATATGGGTAGCTGGATACATGGAGTTCTTCATTCAGGACACACATATGGTGATTCCATAAAGATTCATGCATGATAAATAAAGTAATATACTGAGGAAGTATTCACAGGATACTAAGAACCCTGGAATCCAGTTTACAAACACTGTGTCATTAGGTCAAGAAAGAAACATCATATCCTGAACATGATCTGAAATAATACTTTCCACAACTTCTCGTTTTCTTGGTTGATACCAATGCATTCTGTCTTTATTAACACTTTTCCAAGTATTCAAACCATGGAGAATGTTATTACTAATGGCATTTCAAATATTTGCTGAGGCTCTTAGTTCATATTTCTCCTTTATCTTTCTTTGGGCTGTTTTCTCAGACTCAGCATTCAGTGAACAGATTCATATTACCTAAATAACTGTTTGCATGTAGTAACCATCACGACATTTGATCCTGTTTTGAAATAAAATAATCTGAATTTTAACGAATAATAACTAATACAGCTAGCAATGAATTCTGCTGGAACTTCAATAATAGTCAAGATGCTATACTGGTAGATATGATATACACACATATATGTATGTAAACATGTATGTATACATCTATACATATATTTTATGTTTGATATACGTATTTTCAAATATATGTGAAATATAAGTATTTCAAATGAATAGGTTTTTCAATATATTTATATATTTATTTATTTATTATTAATAACAGTTTTTTCATTTTGTATTCCAAATGTAGCCAGCCCCCTACCCTGTGCCCTGATCAAAGATCAGGACACTGAGTTCATGTTAGAGATAGTCCCTTTTCCCATTACTAGGGAACCCACTTGGACAGTGAGCTGCCATGGGCTACATTTTTGCAGGGATTCTAGGTTATCTCCATGAATGGTCCTTGGTTGGAGTATCAGTCTCAAAATTTTTTCTCTCTCCTTGTGACGCTCCTGTCCCCTTCATATCTATCTCCCTCTTATTTCATAATATTCCCAGCACTGTACCCAAAGTTTGGCTATGAGTCTCAGACTCTGCTTTGATACCCTGCAGGGTACAGTCTTTCAGAGTCCCTCTGTGGTAAGCTCCTATCCTATTCCCTGTTTTCTCCCTCTTCTGATCTCTATCCCTTTTGCCTTTCTGAATGAAGATTGAGAGTCTTACCCAGGGTCTTCCTTCTTGATTAACTTCTTTAGGTATACAAGATTTTTAAAGGATAAGGATATATACCAAGTTTATAATAATCATCTCTTATGTGATGTGGATTTTTTATTTATCTACTTATTTTATTTACTCACTTAAGTTATTGTTTTCTTAAGTGCTATGGATTAAACTAAGGCCTTGGACATTCTAGATAGTCACTTTTCTAACAGAACTACATCTCAGCCTTGGAATATGTTCTTTTATTTAATTTATTTTTTATTTTATTTTAATCACAGGTCATTTACTTCTATCCCATCCGTATCCCTCTTTCTCTCCCAATCCCACCCTCCCTCATCTCCTCCCTGCCCCCTTCCAAGTTGTTCTTAAGTGCACATATACAGCCTTTATGAGGCCAAGTAGAGAATGGACTTAGACTTCAACAGTTATCAGAGATGAAGTGTCAGGTTCAAGAAAAGCATTGCTTCATTCAGACAAGGAGAACCCAGTCTGCCAAATCAACTAAGCAGGGATCATGAAGGATCACAGAGACTAAAGTGGCAATCATGGAGCCTGCATGGATATATGCTAGGTCCTCTACAAATAAGTTAATGTTGTTGGTTTGGTCTTTTGGAGACTCCTGACACTTTTGGGGGGGGGGGTTCCTGAAACTTTTGTCTGCTTTGGTGACTATTTTCTTCTATTGGATAGTCTCACTCAGCTTTGATATGATCACTTATGCCTTGTCTTATTGTACCTTGTGCTGTGCTTGGTTGATGTCTGTGTGATGCCTGCTCTTTTCTGGGGAGAAACAAGAGGGATGGATCTGCGGAAGAGGAGAGGTGGAAAAGCTGGCGGACTAGAGGGATAGGAGGCTGTGGTTGGGATGTATTTTTTCCTTTTTTAATTTTAATTTTTATTAATTACTCTTTATTCATTTTGTATCCCCCCACTAACCCTCCCTCCTCCCCTCTTGGGGTTGGGATGTATTTTATGAGAGAAGAATACATTTTAAAAAGATGTAAAAAGTGAGACAGAGGTGTGATGAGTAGTTTTGAATTAATGACAATCACATCTGCAAACACTGAAGCATTTGGGACATTAATTGGCAGGGTTATCTTTGGTAGCACAGCCTTTGGAAAACCTGTGAGCAGACTGAAAAGGAAAAAAAAATTGTACATGTTTTCAGTTTTTAAGCTGCGTATGTTTAGAAATGGAAATACCAAGCAAGGTCTTGTTCTAGTATCTTAAGTGGTACCACCCTTGTGGTTAGTAATTCCGGGAGGTACAACATCAAAGAGGGCAATACAGAGCAAATCTGATATGGGAGCCAGCACACTTAATCTGATTCCATCTGATTGTGCAGACGACAAAGTGCAGTGAATGTTTCCAAATCTCCTGGTTCTCAGTGCTCCATCAGGACACTGACTCTGGTAATAGCATAAGGAAAAAAAGTTTCCACAGGAAAAAAAAATAGGTTTCATATTTTTACATTGAGTGTGTTGACAGTAAGTCTCTGATTCTTCCTGACATGACCTTAAGAAAAGTGAACGAATGTTTGTAGGTTGACTCTCTTTATAGGAAGAAAGACACATTTGACCTGAAAAATAATAAAAGATGTGAAGTATGTGTCAGTTTGGTACATGGAATTTCGTTTTATTCTCAGAGAAGCAGAAGACAAACTCCAGAAACCATAAATCTTCTTTGTCTTCCTTTAGGTCATCACAAATTATGTGATGGCCTATGAAGGAGGGAGGGGAACAGGGAGAGAGGAAAACAGTTAATAAAGCAGGAAGGGACATAAGTTTTCCCATCAAGAAATTAGCCAAGCAGCATTTCAATACTCATATTGCTAAGTAGAAAACCCATACCATGAAGGCATGTATTGCCAGGCACGGAATAATGGGGTTAAGTCCAAGCACAGCTCAGTACCTAGTAAACCTCTGCTCTTCATGTCTTTTTCAAATGACAGGTTCTTACATTCTAAGGAATGCATCAGAGAAAGCCCAGGATTGCCATATAGCAGGTAGTTTTTGAGAAAAACAAATGATGAAAATGGGTGACATTAAGAATGAAAATAACGGAGAAGATACAGTCAGTCATACAAGAATGAGATCCTGAGCCTATCCCAAGCACCCACAGAGATTCTGGGTATGAGGGTGCACACCTGTACGTTCACTGTTGGTACGGCAGAGAAAGGCAGGTGATTAGAGCTTACAACCCACCCTGGCATCCTAAATTAATGAGATTCAGGTTCAGTGAGAGACCCTGTTTCAAAATACAAACAAATAAAGTAGAAAGCAGCTGAGAAACATACTCAAATTCTGGTTGTTACGCACGTAATTAGCTCTGTGTACACCCCCTACAAGTGCATTTATAAAACCGCACATGTACAAAAATACCATGTAAACACACATACTTAAAAAATAAAGACAAATCATTCAGTAGTCTGGCTACATGACAAAGAACCAATTTCTATCTTGGTGTTTTTTAGCTTTAAAAACATTGACAATGTAGTGTAAATAAAAACACTGTAAATAACTGAATTAATATCTAAACAAATCATTCATTTCGTTATCCTTATATTATTCAAAATAGTAAAAATGATCTATCTATGTATTTATTAAGCTTTCCTATTAAAGTTATTACATCTCATTAAAAAAAAAAAAAAGAAGTGCTCTGGGAGACTGATCTCCTTAAGACCATGAATAGTTAAGTGGAAGGGAAGAGAATCTGACAAACACTATCTGCCTGCCATTAAGTTCATGTATGCATGCAGCTTCACTGAGTCCTGCAGTCCTGCAGACCTTAAGTGAAGGCAAGGACTAACTGACTCTACTCCAACATGTGAATAATGACATCCACTTTCTACACTGCCCTCCCCAAGGAAGCCTTGATTATGTCATGCAGAAGTGTGTTTAGGATTTTCCCAGGATAATACTATACTTTTCAGATATATTTAAATCAGAGATTGGGCTTTTGTTAGAAAAGCAAAGAAGGGGATGTGCTAAACTTGGGTTTAAACTTCCTTCTGACCTTGTGAACCTTTTGATGCTTTGCCATTGTTTTTGTGTGAGCATGTTTCAGAGAATATTTAATAATTGTTATCATCATCTAACTCCTCAGGGACTAATAGTATTGAGAATAATAGCTTATGCTGTGGTATTGGATATACTAAGAATACATGGGTGTAGAGAAACCTAGAAGACACAGGAGGAGCCCTGAGTCTCTAATACAAGCCATAAGTGTTTGAGCACATGCATGGCTCTTAGGTGTAAAATCTGCTATTGTCTATGATCACTTGTTATTTTCATTGGGTAGAATAACCATATGTTATTCATATACAGCTTTAAATTTGTACATTAATATGGTCAAGTGTTGTTCCTGTGGGTGGGGGAAAGGGCCAAACTTAGAATAAATATTCTGCAAGCCTGGTTGACAAATTAAAATTCCACAATAGTGAAAAGTAGATTGCTCAGTCTCCAGAGTCCAGTTATTTTGACCTATATTTTTTGCCACTTAGCAGCTAATTATGGTCCACCTTTATGTCTGACCTAATATTCTTCTGACTATTTGAGAAAACATTTTGTAATGTATTAACTTAACCAGACTGCTCACTCAGACTCTAAAAATACTTCCATCAGATACCATTTGAGACCTATAGAAGATTATTATAACCCCCTCCACACACACACACACACACACACACACACACACACACACACCTGATGTTTCTACCAACATATTTGAAAAGTGCCTTGATTTATGGATTTCATTTTTTTCTGTACAACAATCAGGACCTCTTGAAACTGTTTTCACATTGGCAGGCTATTTAGGACAACAAGAATCCAAGTATTCTTGGACTTCAGGCACTCTCTTTTCTGTGGTTCAAGAGAAAGCTATTACCTATTCCCTCTGAGGAGTGGACTTTGTTTGTCATTGACAGTGCTTTTAAAAGAACAATCAGGTATCCAGTACAAATGCCAGCTTCCAGGACTGCAAAAGGCACAGACAGTCAATGAACTTGAGAATTACATAAGAATCAAGAACTGGGAGCTGCAGGAATAGGTCAGCAGTTAAGCTCACTAGCTGCTCTTACAGAGGACATGGGTTCAGTTGCAAGCACCCACATGGCAAATAGCAACAGTCTGCGATTCCAGGGCCATGAGAAAACCCCTCTTATTGCCTTTGAGAGTACTACATGTACATGATTCATAGACAGAGATGCTGGCAAGCACTCATACACATAAACTAAAATTATGTCTTAAAAAATCAGAGAAGTAAAAGAAAAACACATAGCAATGAAATTTAAGGAAAGACAAAGTTTAACTCTGATGAGGCTGAGGGAAGTCATTCTAATCCTATTCTGTGTTTGCGCTCATTCCCCTCTCCTGCATTAGTAAATCACCTGGGGGATAATGGAATGCAGGGTCCTTAAGGAAAGGAGAACAACTTAATTTTCTCTCAATATCTAGTTTCAGGTGATGTTTGGAGCATAATAAATGCACAATGTCTGAGCAAGCACTGTCAGAAAGAAGTCAAGAAATTTAGATGACAAATCTTGAAAATCACAGAGGAAAAGGTACTATAATAAGATGAAATTATTCTGTATTTCTCCAAAGATTTTTTTTTTGGTCAACAATATTAAAGAGAATACACTCTTTTGGAAGATGTGTGTCTTCAAAAACCATGATGGCTGAACTGTAAAAATGATATATTCTTGCCTGTGGAACTTCAGATAAGGAAAGTTAAAACTGACCAAATAGTGCTATTAAACGTTTGATTTATTTTTAAATACTTTGATGTGTCTGTGTATATACGCTTCTTGTTTGAAAGTTATGTACAGAGACAAAAAGGAGCATCAGATCCCCTGTACCTGAAGTCACAATTAGCTGTGACTTGTTCAGTCTGAGAATTGAGAGCCAAGTTCAAATCACTGGACAAGAAGCACAGCAATCTCTCTAGCTTCTAAAGAGGATATATTTATAACAAAGCATTTCCTATGTCTAAAATTGAATGAGAAAGCTTAGAAAAATGTCCAAGGAATCCTCTGAGAAAATATGACAGTCAAAATGAATGACCCAGGGTACATTTCTTAATATGTAAATCAAAATATAGAAAAGAATAATCTCAAAATCATGCTTATCTATGATCAATCCTATGTGACCCTTGAATTCTGAACATTCACTGTGGAATTCTTCCAGCAGACCTGTGCACCCTTGAACCAACTGTATGCACAGTAGCTACAGTAGCTAGTAGCTTTTCAAAGCCACACAACATATGTTCTTAAAGATTATTGAAAAGCATGCCACACGCCTACCACAAGTAAGCACAGCACAAATTCACTTAAGTGGTTGTTTGTTATGTTGAGTTATTAATTTATTTTTCTGTCTCAATTGTCATGACAACACGGAGAGGTACAGAGTGTGTCCAGCCTTCAAGATAATGTTAACCATCTATATCCATGCTCAGTTAAGTCCACAATCTATAACCTTACAACCTCTCTGTCTTTTTCCAAAAACACCGTAGTATCGCATATGTCAATATTTTCCTCTGCTCTGCTATTAAATCTTTATACGACGTAGAAGGATATACAAGCATTTGAGTGGGCATTTTGGACTAACAAGACATAAATATTTTGTTTTCATTGTATATACAAAAATACTAGTGATTATATGTATGAATATTTTTTGCTAAATCCATCTCATCATTGGTAGAGAAAACTAGACAGTCTTCCCTGATTATACCTGCTGAAGGAAATTCTCCCTGATGGATGTATGACTGATATCACTGTATTTTCTGGAAGTTGCAATGATGACACTGTTAAAGTTTCTTTTCTTTCTTTCCTTAAAGTATTTGTTGATATGACATGTATTGTGTGTGTGTGTGTGTGTCATCTGTGTGTACACTTAGGTATACATTCATGCACTGATGCAAGCTGCCATATCCAGCCTTACATGGATGGGTTCTCAAAATTCAAACTCAGTTCTAACACTTGCAAGGCAAGTGTTTTACTCACAGACCATTTTCTTATCCTCCACATAAGGTCTGTGTATCATAAATATATTTATGTTAATAAAATCCTATAACCCTTGTATTAAAACATTCTTATGAAATTCAACATTACTGATTCATTTGCTTTGTTTCTTCTTAATGACAAACTTGAGAGAACCAGACTTTGCTGTTGAGCTTCAGTTGAGTAACATCTTCTCTACCTGGTACTTTCTATACATTGTTTCCCATTTTACAGATCAAGAAACTAACAGGGTGAGATGTTAGGCCAGTACAAAAGCTCATGCCACTCAAAAGTCGTCTAAATTCTGCAGTTTTAGCTCAGAGGCTGTGCTCTTTCTACTATATGGTCCTCCTTTAGTAGCTCCTAGAAAGAGCTGCTTATAGCCTGATTTGCTTGTAACACAATAGAAATTGCATTTTCTGTGTATGATGCTGGACCACACATGCTGCTTTTGCCTGAAAGCCTGCTTGCCTCCATCATGCTAATCTTTACTTTTTAATTCCTGTTTGACTCTGCAAAGTATAAGACTGCAGGCAAATATTTATTCATGAAATGAGCCATCTTCTCCATTTCTAACCTATCCTAAGCTACTCTAGTTTCTCTTAAACTTTTGAAAAGCAATTTGCTTCTAGACTGGAAAAAAAAAGGCAGAGGAAAAATAGGCATCTCTACTCAAAGCAGGAGACAGAAACAATGGGGTAGTAGCACAAGTGTCTTCAGTGAGGTAGACACTGCAATAAATCTCAGATACTGACATTTCAGATATTAAAGATAAGGATCTTGTGGGACCGTTGGAATTGAGGTAAAAATTCTGTTTATTCCTTGTAGGCAGAAGGACACAGAGAATGAAAGTAAACTTGAGGAACATGAGCCCTGTCTGGTTCCAGAAAGAATGTGTCACTGAATTAAACTGCTCTCATTGATTACTTTCACTTGCAGAGCACATCAACTCTAGATAAAGGTCAGCCAATACTTTGCATGCATACCCCCACTCCACCATTCTGCACACAAGACAGACATAGCTAATTGACTAAGGCACTTGATCTCCCTGGTCCAGGATTAACTAAGCATCCTCAAAAACACAACATTCTTCATTGTCTTATTCTGTGGCCTGGTAAGGGTGTGCCCCCTCCCCTTCAGGGAGAGGTGATCAAAGAGCCAGTCACTGAGTACATGTCAGAGACAGCCTCTTTTCTCCTTACTAGGGAACCCACTTGGACACTGAGCTGCTATGGGCTATATATGTGCAAGGGTTCTAGGTTATCTCTATGAATGGTTCTTGATTGGAGTATCAGTCCCAGAAAACACCCCTGGGCTTAGAGTTTTTGGTTCTGTTGCTCTCCTTGTGGTCCTCCTGTCCCCTCCTGGTCTTTCTGTTTTCACCTTCTTTCATAAGGTTCCCTGCACACTGTCAAAAGTTTGGCTATGAGTCTCAGCTGTTATACCCTGATAGGTAGAATCTTTCAGAGGCCCTCTGTGGTAGGCTCCAGGCCTGTTCCTTATTTTCTCTCTCTTCTGATGTCTATTCCATTTGCCTTTCTGAATAAGGATTGAGCATCTTACTCAGGATCCTCCTTCTTGCTTAGCTTCCTTAGGTGTACAGATTTTAGTATGTTTATCCTATATTATATGTCTAATATCCACTTATAAGTGAGCATATACCCTGTGTGTCTTTCTGCTTCTAGGATACCTCACTCAGGATGAACTTTTCTAGTTCCCACCATTTGCCTGCAAATTTCATGATTTCCTTGTTTTTAATTGCTGTCAGTCCTGATGAGATCTGATAGTCTGGGGTCAGATGGATGGGAAGGAAGACCTCCCCTCCAGTGGTCTGGGGGGGGGGAGGGTGGGTCATGGAAGGAGAAGTTGTAGGGAAGGCAGGATTGGGATGGACTAAGGGAGGGGGTTACAGTTGGGATACAAAGTAAATAAACAGATAGATAGATAGATAGATAGATAGATAGATAGATAGATAGATAGATACCACATTCTGCACAGACTCTGTGAATCAATCAGAAGAGGACAACTAGGGAAAACACCTTTGCACAAACTGAATCCTTGCAGACAGGTAAAACTTTGGATGACTTTGGCTCAATTTCTATTTTGTTTTAACCAACCTAGATATTAAAAAATACTACTGACCAACCAATATGTAATAAGCACATGAAGACATAACATCATGAATGATGTTAAGATGGCCAAATATGAGCTGTCACTTAGCCATAGATAAATGTTCTAGAAGTCTATTTAGTGTTCAGAAACTGCCTGGTGGTAGCTGCCAAACAAACTTGGATGAGTCTTGGCTGCTTCCCTCTTCAAGATATAATAATATGCCTCTTGTGTAGGCCATGTTTGCAATCCCTCAGGCAGCTATGTGCTTTCTATTTCTCAAGAACACTGCAGAGGCTGTTAGCTTAGCTTTAATATTATAATAACACAGAACAATTCCTTTGATCACTGGATGGGAAGCAAGGAACTCTTACAAGTTAACATACCTTAATAGAATTTATAATACAAAGAGAGTGTGTATTGTGCATCTGTGTTGGAAACAAACGAGAATTTAAAACTACTGCTACAGTTGTGGTGAATTGCAAGATATTAGTGTAAACATGGATATAATTGTGCATCAGGTTATTGAGTTGGGAAGTAACTTAATAAATAAATATAATTGATATCATACTTTGCAACCAGAAACGGAAAAGCCTTATTATTAAGATTTTTTAAAAAAAATTAACAAACACTATTCCTGGTTTTTCCCGTGCTTACTCTTCACACCCCATGTTTTCCTTCTAGATTTCTCCTGTCTTTGCATGAGTCTAGCTTTTAAGATTGAGAGGCATCATCTTTTTGCTCTGCTTTTTCTTATTTTTGTTCCCTTATTAGCTAGAAAAGCGGCTGTTTAAATGAAATGTTTAATAATATGCTGATCCACTTCCTACATAAACTCACAAGGTAGATATGCTGGGGATGGTTAGTTAAAGTATCATGGCTGAAACACACCCTCAGTGACCATATGTCCTAAGCAAGAGAGATGCTCAGCAGCCGTGAAACATTAGGCAAGGTGCACTAACTCTTCGAGCTTCAGCAGTTCATCTTTGAGTCCACATAAAGATGTTAGCTGAATATGTTAAAAGCTTTAAAACTGTCAACTCCATATCTAGAACTCAGTAGACACATGACATTCTCATTTCCGGAAATAATTGTGTCAATATGGGCTATGCTTTAATGATTCAGTGGTTTCATTGAAAGAATTAATGAGCTTGCAGAGAAAGCACTTGAGTCCTTGAATCTATCCCATTAAATAATTATGACAAAAAACGAAGCAGATATGCTAGGTTATGAGGGAGCCCAGAAATCCATTGCAGTTGGTAAATTGCACTTATTTGTTCCCTCTTTCTTATAGTTTTATTTTCTTAGCCTTTGAAAACTATGCATATTTATGGTCAATGATACTTCAAAATGTATACATCATGAAATAATCCAATCAGGGCCCTTAATTGTTACTACCACCTCAAATGTCAGTCATCAGAATAGTTAAGAGCATTTCTCTTAATTGGAATGATGAAGTAGGACAATCAAGTCAGAGATGAAGTTATGTAAGGAGGTCCTGGTGTTGTTCTCGTACTGCAGAAGGCTATCACCAATGATATACTGCTTATCGCTAAATATATTGACTACAGTCTATAAAGCAAAGTGTATGCTATCATGATGTTTCTTACGGCTCTTTTATATTCATATTCATTTTGAAATCTTCTACATGTAAATATGTATTGAACATATAAATTTAAGATTAAAGTATAACAGTCAAAGGGCATTTGGACTAATCATCTGGAGTAAGCAATTGGAGTAATCAATTAGATAAAAAAATAAACACACATTCATCATTTTGCTGACTACACAAGAAACATGAAAATATTCTTCATTAACTTATTATACTTATGGATTTTATCCATTTGATTTTTTTCTTTTTGATTTTGGCACAAAAGTGCACTTTATTTTTTTTCAACAAAATAGTTTTTGCCTATAGCTACATTTATTGCCTAATCTTTCATTATCAATATACATGAAAATGTATGCTTATGTAAATTTTTCTGTATATTTATGGTCTAATTCTGGTTTATTTAGGGTTGGCTAACTGCTTGCTTATCAACTGGGTCAGTATTAGAGTGTCTAGTTCATGTACTCAGACTTGATATTAGACATAAGTATTTATACCCTGTTTATATTCTCTAGGATTGATGGTCATTTCTCAAGTGAAATGACTTTAATGATCTACATTGTATTCTTAGTAAATTCAAACACCAAATCTCTTTACATGGACAAACTGAAATTCTGCTTTAGAGTTTAATAGTTCTCTGTCAAGGACATGACATAATCTTGACCTCTACTGACTGGCAGCTAACTACATGTGTTTGATTAAATTTATACAAGTTAAAAGTAAAATACATATAAATAACTGAAGAAGTTAACCCCAACAAACCAAGTAATCCAATTTAAAAATGAAGAGATAAACAGAGAATTAACAGCAGAGGAATATGGCAAGGCAGAGAAACACTTAAAGGAATACTGAAAGTCCTTAGTCAGGGAAACGACCCTGAGATTCTAGCCCACGCCCATCAGAATGGCTAAGATAAAAAATTCAAGGGATTAAGCATGCTGGAGACATTGTGGAGAAAGGAGAACCTTCCTACATTACTGGTGGGAATGCAACTCTGTACAACCACTTTGGAAATTAAACTGGTGCTTTCTCAGAAAATTAAGAATAGTGCTAACTCAAATCCCAGCTATGCCACTACTGGGCATATACCCAAAAGATGCCCCAGCATTCAATAAGGACATTTGCTAAACTATGGCCATAACAGCCTTTCTTTTCTTTTTCTTTTCTTTTCTTTTTTTTTTTTTTTGTAATAGCCAGAATCTGGAAACAACCTAGATGTCCCTCTACCAAGGAATGAATAAGGAAAGTGTAGTACATTTACACAATGGAATATTACTCAGCAATTAAAACAAATAAATCATGAAATTTGCAGGCAAATGGTGGGAAGTAGAAAACATCCTTCTGAGTGAGGTAACCCAGAAAGACACATATGGTATATACTCACAGATAAATGGGTATTCGCCATATAATATAGGATAAACATACTAAAATCTATAGTCCTAAGGAAGCTAAACAGCAAGAAGGATCCTAGGAAGAGGCTGAAACCTCACTCAGAAGGGCAAACAGGATAGACACCGAAAGTAGGAGAAGACAAGGAACAGGTCAAAAGCCTTCCACAAGGGAACTTGGAAAGACTCTACCCACCAGGGTATCGAAGGAGATATTGCTGCATAGCCAAACTTTGGGCAGAGTGCAATAAACTTTATAGAAGAAGAGGGAGATAGAAGGATATGGAGAGGACAGGAACCAACAGAGACCAACAGAGCCAAAATCTCTGGGCCTAGGGGTTTTTTCTGAGACTGATTCTCCCACCAAGGACCATGCATGTAGATGACCTTAACCCCTGCTCAGAGAAAGCCCATAGGCAGCTCATTTTCCAAGTGGGTTTCCTAGTAAGGAGATCAGGGGCTGTCTCTGACATGAACTCATTGCCTGGTTCTTTGTTCAACTTCCCCTAAGTGGGTGCAGTCAACCCTGATGAGACCTGATGGGCTAGGGTCATATAGAAGGGGAGGAGAACTTCCCTTATCAGGGGACCAGGGTAAGTGGATAGGGGGAGAGGAGGTTGGGTGGGTGGGACTAGGTGAAGAGGAAGAAGAGGGCTACAGCAGGAATACAAAGTGAATAAATTATAACAGATAAATGAATGAATGAATGAATGAATGAACAAATGAATGAATACATGAAAAATTTTAAGGTAAAATACAATTAATTATTTAGTTATTCAGTTGTGTGATCCATTCAACTTTTTCACAGACTTACCAGTGGATGCTATTTTGAATGTTTGTAGAATATTTTCATCACCTCAGGATGTTTTACTGGAAAGTGAAAACTCAGATTCTTAAGACAGTCCTACCAAAGGACATTGATTTGTTTATTGCGAAAATAGTACAGAAACAATAAACCCATACATCTTGCTTTGATTTTCAGCAGGTTTTTTATTACTACCTAATATTTGCAACTTTTAATACCTCTACAAATAATCTGTGTTGCTTAACATAGAATAAGTAGGCTCATTCTACTAGACAAAATGTTAAGTGGCAAGGAAGTACAGCAAGCCCTTCATATCTATGGTTTCATACATGGATTCATCCAATCATAGATAGATTTATTCAGAAAAAAATCATATACACTGAACCTATATAGACTTTGTGTTGTCCCTACCCCCTAAACAATATAGTATAATAGCGATGGACTCAGCCTTCACTTCTTCTTAGGCATCATAAGTAGGCTACAGATCACCTAAAGTTTGTCAGATGGTGAAAGAAATTAAAAGCAAATGTCATGCCACTTTACATGAGGGACCTGAACAGGAGATTCTGACCTAAACTCTCTAAAGTTACTGAAAGATGTCAGCACTGAGTAGAAAAATAATAGTAGCATTAAATAAGTTAAAACTAAAACTTCCTCCATGTAACTAAACTTTACTTACCTTTGATATTTTAGTAGTCTGTAAATATAAAGAATTCTTGTAAATGTCTGATGATAAGAAACACCTTTACTTCTTATGCTATATCAGAGAGCTGTGAAAGTGGATGTGGTCTGTTACATACAAATAAGTTAACAAAGAGGGAAGAATATATGCTTTATGGGTCTGAAGAAAAGTGTTATCTAAGCAGTGGCTGAAATTACAAGAGAATTTTAGAAAAATGAAAAACATAA
The DNA here is from genome assembly GCA_028658305.1 of Pachyuromys duprasi. NCBI lineage: Eukaryota > Metazoa > Chordata > Mammalia > Rodentia > Muridae > Pachyuromys > Pachyuromys duprasi. Next base: position 36,136,685 of record CM053744.1, read on the forward strand.
CTTCAAAGCAAACCATTACGGTGTAGAGCAGATATGTGGCATATATGCTGGAATATGGCATCCAGGCAGGTTAGAAATCATAGAAGGTAATGAATGAGATTTTCTAGCTTAATCCTGAATTCTATAAATCACGAGCTTGCAAAATCTTTCACAGAGCCCCAGAGATCTTTTTTCTGAGCTATAGTACATTGGAAACATATCTTTAGCAACGTAGTATAGTTTTCTAACCTTCTTTGTGTGACCTGTGCATCAGATACAAATCTCAGGCTGGCATCTACCTCAGCAATTTTATAAAGAGAAATGAGGGAGTTTACAATATATCTCAGTTGAAGAACAATTTCCTTGCTTATGCAAGAACTTGAAATTTGATCAAGAGAACAGAAATTTAAAAAAATAATAATAGTAATGAGAGAAAAACAGAGAACTGATATTGTAACTTTCACCTTTCAAACAAGTATCTGCCTTTCAGAACTCCTGGGAAGATAAATACAAACAAGTTCTTGAGAAGAACATTGTTGCCATTACATCATATAAATCCTGCTGGTAATTCATTATGTTTAAGAAAAAATGTTTAGCACATGTAAAATGAATTGAATGTTCACTATGGGTTACACCTTTTGGAGACATCTTTTTACTAGTCCTTAAAACACCCCTTAGAGGTAAGCATTACTAGTTCCACTTGTTGGGTGAGAAACGGGTGCTTTGACAAGCATGCAGCGGAGCTCAAATTCACATATAGATCCAACTCATCCCCTGCTCTGCCTCTTCTAGCATTACAGCATGATGTCAAAGACATGAATCATCCAGTTCCCCAAATAGTCAGCAAGGTAAAAACACTCGATATCTGAAAATCGCTCACCCTTACACAGTTGTTGTTATGCATGCAAACAAAATACTATTAGCTAGCATTTATTAAGTGCTAACTGTGTTTCAGGCACTTTATATAAATTGCTTCATTTAATTCTCTCAATAACCTTATGAGGTATGTAATATCATTTTCATCTTTTCCAAATAGAAAAGGCCTAAGTTAGTAAATTCCCTAGGTTTTCATCATCAGTAAATAGCCCAAGCTCCTAGAGCTGCACAGAAATCAGGGCTAGGGCTACAATCAATTTACATTTATTCCCAGAGAACAAGGCTGTTGAAGGAGCAAAACTTCCCCATTATTACAACACTCAGAATAGCCAAGACAATGCAATCATTGGCTCTTTGAGAATTTTTACTTTGGCATCTGTCAGAAATTATTATTTTTTTATTAATTACAGTTTATTTACTTTGTATCCCAGCTGTCGCCTCCTCCTTCTCCCCTCCAAACCCCACCCTCTCTCTCTCTCATCTCCTTTTATGCCCCTCTTCAAGTTTATGGATAGGGGAGGTCCTCCTTCCCTTTCATCTGACCCTAGCCTATCAGGTCTCATCAGGACTGACTGAATTGTCTTCCTCTGTGACCTGGCAACACTGCTCCCCTCACAGCAGGAGATGATCAAAGAGCCAGCCACTGAGTTCATGTCAGAGACAGTCCCTGTTCCCTTTACTAGGGTACCCACTTGAATACTGAGCTGCCATGGACCACATTTGAGCAGGAGTTCTAGGTTATATCCACAAATGATCCTTGGTTGGAGAATCAGTCTCAGAAAAGACCCCTGTGCCCAGATATTTTGGTTCTGTTGCTATCCTTATGGAGCTCCTGTGCTCTCCAGGTTTTACTATCTCCACTTTCTTTCCTAAGATTCCCTACACTCTCCCCAAAGTTTGCTTATGTGTCTCAGTATCTACTTTGATACATTGCTGGGTAGAGTCTTTCAGAGGCCCTCTGTAGTAGGCTCCTGTCCTGTTATTTTTTAAAGATAAATGTGAATGTAAACATAAGGAGTGATGTCAAAACACACACAACTAGACTAACTTCATGCTCAAGCTAAATATAAAGCACTTTTCTGAAATTTTAACTGAGTAGCAAAACAAAAATAATCATCTATAGAATTAAAAAGAAAAGTCTAGAAGAACAGATATATAGGTTGAAACAAATTGACATTCAAGCTAGCTATTCACCTAGCAGCATGTACAAACTATGACTTTTTCTATCCTTGATTAAACAGGTGTTCTTTAAACCAAGCCCTGCATTTTAATTGTAAATACTCTCATAATTAAAGTGTTAGACCATTGCTGAGGGTGGGAGGCACAAGTTCAGCCTCTTCCCAGAATCTGTCTTCATGAGCTACTAATACCAAAACAAGAACAACTACAAAATAGGATTGGGCAAGCTCAGATGACCAAGCCTCCTCTATTAAATACATACAGACAGGACAGAAGCCAAAATGAATGTCAATTTGTTTTATGCTTTCTACAACATAGTTGCATGAGAGTTTATTTATATTTTCATATTAGTCCAAATAGTAATGGCTGTTGGTCAAATGTTGACCATTCCTACCTACATATCTGAAATTGCTAGAAAACTATAATGCAATGTACAAGGGAAAAGGCAAACTTCAGTTAAAGCCATAATGGAAAAAAGGTGATGAGACCAGCAATAGTCATATCACGAGATACACAAGATGCCTGCCTCAATATAATTTCAGCCCAATAGGCTTTTATAGGCACGGAATAGAATGAATGAGTCAAGGTACAGATTAGACTTAAGAGGAATTAACACTTTTTCTTTGGTCTATATTTGGGTTTGCAAATAGAAAGTCCCTTTGATTATATGAAACTTGCATGTAACAGGAAAAATCTGCAACCTTTGGGAATGACGGCCTTAGGAACTAGTTCTAACATCTGAAGTACAATGGAGAATGATTAAACAGATAGGCAAAAAAGAAAAGGCATGTTGAATCCATCATTTCACACTTCTTTATTATTTGGCAGTAATAGTCATATGTTCTTGATACCTGGTTAGTTTTGAAAAATAAAGTATGATTCAAAATAGCCCAAATAATTTAATACCATGATTGATTGAAATTAGTTCCTCTGCACATGGTACCTCATTAAAGAAACTGCTGATGCTGACATTTGGGCAGCCAGCTTTGATGAACTTATGAATTCCCAAGATTCAGGGTTATGTTATGATTTACTGTACCTTCAACTCAGAGCTCTGTAGAAAGTGAAGCTTCTAGGCACCAAAAGAAGAACATATATACCCAGAAATAAAACCAGAGCCTAAGGCTCCATCCCAAATCTTACAGATCATTTTCTTCAGTCATCTGTTTATGTGTCAGAGGGCTGGTTCTTGCAGCTGTGGATTTGTAGCATGTGCAGACCACCATCTCTCATCCCAGTGATTGATCATGAAAATGAAGAAAGAAATGAACTGTACTGAATTGTATTAGAGCACGGGTAATGAGAACACATGTTTGTTTGCATTCTTTCTTTTGTATTCCTGTTCAGGCAAATAAGCATTCTATAAACATTAATTAAGCCCTTCTTGCAATCCATTGGGACTGTGCAAAGTGTACAATTACATTTACTGCCTACATTAAAAGTCAAGATCCTGTATACCACAAGATCTTTGCAAGGTGATAAATTACATCATTGGGAGAAATCAGAACGTAGGTATCTACTTTAACTCTCTGATTACACATTGGAAGTATCACATCCAATTAAGATTCAGCAAAAAATCCAAAAGTTTATAAAATTTAGGTTCAATCACTCTACCTTCAAATTTACACTATCTTTTGCTATGAACCCGATGCAGCAGTGCATAGAATCAAAGCTTGAATTAGATTATTAATTGCTGAGCTTTGTTTTACTCATTTTCCAAGGGAAGAAACAAAGGTGATTAACACAACACTAGGCACAGAGGTATAGGTATAGGAATCACCTAGATTTTACCTGGTAAATGCTGTAACATACTATGAAAAGGACCAATAAACTAGATTTTATTTATTCATTACTAGCATTTATTTTTTACAACAATTTGCCTATTGCTAGAAATATAGTTTAAGAAGCCCTTGGGTATTTTAGCTCATTCCCTGTTGAAATCTTTATAAAGAAAAAGTAGTCCAACTATTCAGACAAATAAAAATCAGTATGAATCAGATTCAGGCAGAAAAATACTAGTTGAATAACTTTACAATTACCGTTTGACTTCTCTCCACCTTGGCACCCATTTCTTCACTAATAACGCTTGCAAATAAATCATGTATATATATATGAGTTCTGAATCCAGCCTTTGGAAACTGAGAGACTTTGTGTCTCAATGTCATTTTGGGTAAGCAGAGGCGGAAGGAAAGAAAACTCACATCGATTAAGGTGCCACCATCTGCCATGCAGAGTTTGAGGCACTTCTGTGCTCCATCTGTACCACAGATTCTCCTTCCTGCAGACTCCTGTTCTCATTTTCCAACAGAGAGCAAAGGTAGTGGGAAAACAGGTGATCACAACCTTTGAGATTCTCTTTACACTTCACGACAACACAAAAACTCAACCGAGACAAGTGGCAGTTTCAAGGCATGCACTATGTATTATGCTTTGCACCCTGCTTATAACAACATGCGAAGGCAGATGGAGAATATCTCTGCTCTAAAGTTGAGGAACACTAGGTCACTGAGAAAACTGGAGTGCGAGTTAAAACAACCCAAGTCAAAGTTAGTGCTGAAGCTCATGAGAATACGTGGAAGTTACTCAGTGTTTCTCTGACCTGCCATTTACAACTCTTTCTCTCTCTCTCCACCTCCTGGGTCTATGAGGGTCAAGATGAAAATCTGAAGACAGAGATAAGATAAAATACCAGCACTCTCCCAGTCTGTAGAGGGAGACTGGAGAAGAGATGGCAGAGATCGCTGTGATCTGATTCCCAAAGAGTCCCAAAATGTAGATTCCTGCTCCTTTTAAGACATTAGAGAGTGAAATGCTTGGTGGATCTGATGGTCTATGTTGATTATCAATCTGGCAGGAACCTAGAGTTGCCTAGGAGATAAGCCCCTGGGGTCAAGCCAGTGAAGGACTATTTTGATTAGGTTACATGAAGTGGATGACTCACCTTGAGCAAGTAATGTTATTCCCTCAGCTTAGGTCCTAGCCTGGAAACAGGAGAAAACCACCAAAACACAGGCATTTACTGTTCTGTTTCCAGACTACTCAAAGGTGGGACTGGCTGCCTTAAGCTCCTGCCAGGAATCCATTGCACCCAGAAATTCTAAATCAGCATGAACTTTCCTTCCGTAGGTTGCTTTTGTCAGGGGATTTTGTCACACTCACAGAAAACAGAACTAAGAGGTGAACCAGGTGGCGCCTTTAAAATACCCTAATGCTCATCTGAGTTCAGCAAAGTACAGGTAAAAATCTGTGTGAGTGTATGTGTGTATGTTTGTGTGTTTGCATCTCCCCTTTGTAAGATATGAAAAAGAAGGAAATAAAGCCTGATTCATCACTCCCTGAAAGAGTAGGAAGAAAACACTTTTCATATATAGCTCAAAGACCGGAAGCTTTACAAAAGCAAGTGTTTTACTTCCTGGATTCATCCATATAACAGTATTTTACTAAAAACATGAACTCTGCACATTCACCTGTGTGGTTCCAAACTTTGTGTCTTTACATTGTCTATTTAAACAGGAGTTCCCATAGAAGTCAGGGACATGGGAAGGGGCCATGAGGAGCAGGGAAGGGGTGGGGATAGAAAATAGATGCTGTGAATGGAGAAAGGGAAACAGTGAATGAATAATAGTTAAGTGTGTAATGGCATGGGAAGGTTGAGGATAAAGTATGGAGAGATATAAGTAACTCTTAATTTCTTTGAAAAGACAGTATGGAAATCTACTATTATAAAAACTTCCTTTTACCGTATGTAGTCAGACACTATAAAGAGTTTAAATGGAGTCACACTAAAACCAGAACAATGTTTTCTCCCAGATACCGCAGATCAAATATAAATCACTGTGTCATGTATGGTAAATTTCCTTTTATGCTGTTGATCACTGGGGTCCTACAGTGATTATTTTCATTGTTCTTGGTTATCCCTGGTAACCATAAAACACTATTGAAGATACCGCACACCTGAGGCATAGGACATGGAGAAACTGATGGGGTACAAGCTGGAAGCTCTTTCTCCAAATAGCCATCTTTCATGTCAGCACAGGAAGGTGTTATGCAGGCTCCTTGGGAGAAAAGTCGTGAACAGTTTTATCCACGTTTGAATTGTGCCAGCTAGAACTAACAATTAGCTGCATGGGATACGCTTATTAATGTGAGAATGGCACAACAGTAGATAACCATGTTCTGATTGGCTATAAGGCCTTCTCTAAGGTACAGAATTCACACGTAGTACTGTAAATATATCTAGAATCCATAGCTGATAAAGTCATAGATCTTCATGTAGAGCTTTCTAATATTGTTCTGCTAAGTGGCCACAGGATTAAATTGCTGCCTCAATTGCTATCTTCATGCCCTTAGGTTAGTGTATCATGCAAGCCTCATCCTAAAAGTTTCTGTTTGCAGTAGATGACAATCAGTACAAAGATTCACCACTAGTCAAGCTCCAGCAAATAAAAGACTGTAGGAATGTTCAGCCTTTAACAAGACTTATACCTCAATGCTCAAAGACCTTTGTAGAGAAGGGGTGGAAAGACTTTTAAAAGCCTAACATAGTGTGTGTGTTGGGGGGGGGGGGTACTGTTTTCTGGACATGACTGGGCCAAAGCACACACGAACATACAACAACTGTGACTGCACAAGATCAAACTAAAACCCTAGCATGGGTGGGAGCAGGCCTCATGACCTCCCATCCCTACCTGTGAAGCTATTAGCAACTAATGGCTGCTAGCGTAGCAGAGAAAGTTTTCTTCATTTGTGGGGCCCCTAAGAAGATACTAGTGTTCCAGGAGAAGTTTCATACCCAGGTACAAACAGGCAGCACTGAGTGGACTCCATGGACTTAAAAAAGAAGTACACAAATGTTGGGAGAGAATAGCTCAAGGTGATAGAGAAGTTGTGTTTGAGAATGAAGAAGTAGGTTTTTTTTTTAAAGATATTCTATTCGTGTATAAAATTCTCACACAATGAAAATTACACATGTATAGTGAATGTTATGCACACCATACCATAAACACTAAATTTCCTTCTTCTGACCAGTCCACACACTGTAGGGGCGCGGGCCGAGCTCTTCTGCCAGCAAAAACTCAGTCAGTGTGTGAGTCCGCCAGCAGCAAGAACTCAGTCAGGGTGTGAGTCCCCCGGCGGATCTGGGAGAATCCTGAGTTCTGCACCAACCCACGGGTGTGCGGCGGGCGCGAACCAATCGTGGAAACACCACAGACTGAGTGGAGTGGGGGACCATTCTGACCAGTCCGCACACTGCAGGGGCGCGGGCCAAACGCTTCGGCCAGCAAAAACTCAGTCAGTGTGTGAGTCCACCTGCAGGTCTGGGAAGAACACGAGTGCTGTCTCAACCCACAGCTGAGAGGATCCTGGAGCCATCTTGACCAGACCGCACACTGAGGGCGAAAGCTGCACGCATCCACCAGCAAAACCCCC